>LNAC01000220.1:1456031-1581981 GCA_002007465.1 Ailurus styani
CCCCCCCCCCCCCCCGCACCCAGGTTCAACCACAGGACCCTGCCATCATAACCTGAGCGCGGAAGGCAGAGGCTTACCTGAGCCACCCAGGTGCCCTCCATGCCATACTTAACATGTATCTAGTAGGCATTTCCAAGTCAACATACCCAAAATTGAAGACTTGATTGCAAAGGCATCTCCTGACTTGCTCATGCCCCAGTCTTTTCCATTTCAGTAAATGGTGCCACATCCACCAGGCTGCTCAAACTAAGCAACCTGAAATCACCTGTTTCATCTCTTCCTCGGCCCCCACGTTAACTCATCAGGTCCAATCCACTCTACTTCTAAAGTGTTCCTGTAAACTGCTCCCCTTTTCCCATCTTCATTATAACCACCCTAGACCAGGACTCTGTCATCTCACACTAGGAACACTGACAGGTCCCCTGATTCTACTCTTGTGCCATCTACACCCCTGTAATCCATCCTTGACATGGCAGCCGAAGAATTATGTAAAAGCGCCATCAGATCATGTTGCTCTCCTACTTCAAAGCCTTCAGTTGCTTCCTGTGCCTTCAGAATAAAATTCAAACTCCTTACTTGGCTTAAAAAGTCCTAAAATTTGGCCCCTTCCTGATACTCTATCCAAAGCAAGTAGGAGTTTGAACTGTGTGGGTCCACTTATATGCAGATTTTTTCAATATATTAAAAATTTTTGGAGATATGCAACAATTAGAAGAACTCTGAAGAGAAACCACATAGCCTAGAAATACCAAAAAAAGAAAAATTAGGTATTATTACAAGAATACAGTATATAATACATACACAAAATTGTGTTAATCAATTATTTGTATTATATCAATAAGGCTTCTGGCAAACAATAGACTATTAATAGTTAAGTTTTGGGGAAGTCAAAAGTTATATGTGGATTTTTCAACTGCTAGGGGATCAGTTCAAGGGTCAACTGTACTACTCACCTGTCATGACCCTGACATTTAACCCAGAGTAATCTTGTGTGTGTGTTCCTTGAAAATTCCAGGTTCATTTCCATCTTGAGGCCTTTTCACAAGCTTTTCTCCAAAATGTCCCAGGGCTGGCTTATTCATGGCATTCAGATCTCAACTTAAATATCAACCCCTTAGGTAGGTCTTCCCAGATCATTCAAGTTATCCATACAATCACTTCCTGTACACAACCTGTTTCTCACCTTAGTACACATCACTCTCTGATAATTTATTTAATAATTATTTAATTAAGAAAAATGTGTTTATTAACTAATTTTTTAACACCATTTAGTTTAGGGCGCCTGGGTGGCTCAGTGGGTTAAAGCCTCTGCTTTCGGCTCAGGTCATGATCTCAGGGTCCTGGGATCGAGGCCCGCATCGGGCTCCCTGCTCGGCGGGGAGCCTGCTTCCCCCTCTCTCTCTCTGCCTGCCTCTCTGCCTCCTTGTGATCTCTCTCCCTCTGTGAAATAAATAAATAAAATCTTAAAAAAAACAAAACAAAACACCATTTAGTTTAAATTCAGGGCTGGGACTAGAGTGAGACAGGTAAGGCATTCACTTCAGGTGCAAAATTTAAGGGAAGCCAAAAAGCTCAGTATTCAAAATGAATAACATTTTAATGCAATATTTTAAAAAATCAGAATTCATGCAAAAAGTGTGATGAACAAAATATCAAACATAAATAGTAAATACTGATTGTTTCATTGTAAGAATCAAAAGCATGTGGCTTATGGTTGGAGGAGGAGCACCTCATTCCCCCCTCTGGATGATTTCTTCCATGTGTAGAAAGTTCCTTCACGGTATAACACTCCAGGCCTCTCCTGGAGGAGGAGAGGTGACTATGTTGGTTAGTAAGCTAGGGACAGAGGAGCCTGGCCCATCCTCTTTTCTTTATCGTGGCTGTAAACTTCCAACAGAGAACACTCATTCCATTCCACAAGGACTGGCTGCCTGGTGAGGAGGCTGGGGTGACATAGTTGCTTTCTGTGACTGGATAGACAAGTCTTAAACTGCGGTTCAGTAACAGGAATTCTGCTTGCCCATAAATATTGTATAAGCCATGTGCTTCATCAGCCTTACCAGAAATGAAAGTGACGTTCTGGCCACTTTATGCTGATGCTCTGGACTTATTTCTCGGTTGGTTCAGACAAGTAGGGGATAGGGGTGCTGTTACTGAGCCCTCCTCCAACCTCCCAGAAATAGTAAGTGATCAAATGATCAAATCTATAGAGAAAGATGCCTCAGTATTCAGTAGATTTGGAAACCACAGGTGTTGAGAAATAATAAATCTTTTAAAATTTTACTCAAATAAATACCTCTGCTCATAAATTGTCAATATATTGTTTCATAGGTTCCTACAAAGGACCAAATCAGAACAAAAGACTCTGCCGGTCACTAGGAAATAGCTTTACTTGTTCTGACCCATCATTTTTGTCTTGACCATTGCATTATTGGTCTGTGGCATGTGTGTGTGTCTCATTTTGAGGTATTTTATGAACATTTTTACTCCCATTATGTCTGGTAAATCCAAAGTCAGTGGAAGTTTTAAAAGGGCTAATAAGAAAAGTCAGTTATAAAGAAACAAAAGTAAAAGGCGGGGAGGGAAAAAGATAAACAAAAGTTTTAGGAAATGAATGTAGAGAGAAAATGACTGGTCACACAAGTTGTTTCGCAAGAATGATTAAGGACCAAGATTTGAAGCACGTGACATATTCTGTTGCTGTAAGTAAGGGTAATGAGCCAGAATCTAGGAAGATTGATGGGAAAATGAGAACAACAACAGCAACAAAGTTTATAAGTATAGAGAACCAACATCATTATTAAAGGTTATTGGCCTAATCTTAATCCAGCAATTGGTTGTGAGTTGATCTGATATTAGCAAAGCACAGAGAAAGTTCTGGTGATAAGACATTTGGCACAAGCACAAAAGCTGTTTAAGAAGGCCCCTATTGCTTCCCTAGATCAGCAACATCAGCGTCAGGTGGAAGCGTGTAGCAAACATAGACTCTCAGGCTCCACCCAGACCTACTGAATCAGAATCCGAATTTTAACAAGATCCCCAGGTGATTCATATAAACATGTGAGACGCACTGCTCAAGGACACTGGCCAAGGAAAGGGGTTTGCTGGCTCAATGGATTCTTTGAGTAGACAGTGCGAAGTGAGAATCTGGTGGAATTGGAACCAAAGAGAAAGATGCTATAAAAGAAGCAGCTAGAGAACCCAGAATATGTCACGCCCCTTTATTGGCAGCGGTCCTCTGGAGTAACTGAAAGACACTGTTGCCATGTGAGTTACAGGAATCTTAGATTTGTAAAGGTATCTACCATGTGCCGATATTAACTTATTTATAAGGTTTTGCAAACTAAGGTGTCAATATTTTTGATATCTGTAATTTTAAGCATTTTAAGAGGCCAGAAGAAATAATTTAAAAGCTTTAGCTCTTTCTTGTGAAGTAAGGAGTAGTTATAAGAATAAGGTAAACTATGGAAGCTGGAAAGGTAGTATCAGTATGGCATTTTGAAAAGGGAAGCAGGGGAATTCCAACAGGCAGGAGCAAAGGTGAGAGCCGAGTTGGGGAATAAAAAAAAGGAGGTACAGGGGAAGATGTCAAAGTCTGAAGCCAGAAGCTAACAGAGACCAAGAAGGCAAGTGCTGTCTGGAGAGACACTCAGGGCTGCAAATTTGGGCAGGAAAGAGTATTCTCAACATGAACCCGATCGAAGGAACAGTGACAGGCAGCTCAGCTGTATTTACGTTTCAAAAATACATCAAACTCTAAAGCAATGTAATCAGGCACCTGATCTCATCTTTTTGCTCAGATGAAAAAAAGAAAGGTACTGCACAGTGCATTTGAGTAAGACATCTCTTCTATATTGTTCGTCTGTGTTTGGGTCTGTATGATCTATGAAATACTCCTAAACCGCCAAGTGAAGCCATTCATCAAAGTGGAGAGGCTCTATAAGGGACAGGAGACCACATGTGATCCTCTTTTTTTTTTTTTAATATTTCATTTATTTACTTGACAAAGAGAAAGAGATCACAAGTAGGCAGAGAGTGAGGAGGAAGCAGGTTCCCCGCTGAGCAGGCAGCCCGATGCAGGGCTCGATCCCAGGACCCTGAGATCATGACCTGAGCTGAAGGCAGAGGCTTTAACCCACTGAGCCACCCAGGTGCCCCCACATGCGATCCTCTTATAAATAAATGGTCTTCCCTAGAAAAAAGTATCTTTTGGAAATTACATCTGTACCACTAGAGTAGCAATCTCTTCAAGTGGGAGAATTTAATCCACACTGACACTTTAATAAGAATTAGCACACAAAAAAATGATTGAGACAATTATTACCTGTAGTTAACTATCAGCTTGCTAGGGGGGAGGGGAGATAAAGGGGAGGGGGGAAGGGGGAAGGTCCTAATAATTGAAAAGGATTGCAGAGCAAAGCAAATATCGGGTTCTAGCGTGCAAAGAGATCCTCTCTATCTACGTCCATGGAAACTGATATTTAGAGAGTCTAGTAGGAAACTAGAAAGAGTCCTTTAAATGTAGTTGAACGGATGGTTCTCAGTCCTGGCTGCACTTTGGAATCACCAGAGAAGCATTTAAAAAATACCCATTCCCCAGGCCCAATCTCCACACCCTCTGATTTAATCAGTCGGAGGCATCATCTCCTCATCTGTGCTGTTTAAAAAGCTTCCCGGGTGATTCGAATCGACAGCAGGTGCCAGTAACACTGAGCTAATAAGCTTCTGCAGGGAAAGGCAGCAGAAACTATCGCGGAGACAGCACCTGTGATCTCAGACTCCACCCAACCCCTTCCTGACTTCAGCTTTTTTTTTTTTTTTAAGATTTATTTATTTATTTGACAGAGAGAGAGCGAGAGAGATCACAAGTAAGCAGAGAGGTAAGCAGAGGGAGAAGGGGAGGCAGGCTCCCTGCTCAGCAGGGTGTCCGATGCGGGGCTTGATCCCAGGACCCTGAGATCATGACCTGAGCCGAAGGCAGAGGCTCTAACCCACTGAGCCACCCAGGCCCCCCGCTGACTTCAGCTTTGTAGGCAGTAGTCTTCCCCACCTTTCCCAGCATCTTCGAAGGGTCACCAGCCCATCACTTTGGTTTGTAACATTGGGTTCGTGGGCCCAAGCAACTCTGGGCTGGCTGCCCCAAAGGCAACAGTGTGAGGGGGACAGAGGGCGCTCATCCGGGGACCCTGCCTCACGAGGGAGGCCAAGGCTCTGGCGGGAGCTTGGTTGTGCTCAGGCTGCCCCAAGGCCTGTGGTCTTTTGGTAAGGCTGTGTACACAGCCAAGGGAGGAAAGCTCTGGAACCGGCTGCGTCTGAGACTTGGCCAGGCCCCCCCCGAACTGCGAGGGTCTTGCTGCCCTTCAGGAAACAATAAACGCTCTGATGTCCTAAGCAGCTCTGAGCTGTCGTTCCAGCAAAAATGCTCCTGTCCCTTCTCCTGATGCCTCTTCCTGTCCTGTTTGTCTCTCAATGAGCCCCCGGTTTCCATTTTTCACTCTTTCTAATCTCTACTCTCCTATGGACACCTGCCACCCGGAGGTGTGGCTTTCTCCCTCTTGCGCTCTCTGTGTCTCCCCTTGCCTCTTGGTTTCTGCCATTGCTACTAACTGCCCCCTCCCCTGTGACAAGAAAAAAGCTCTAAACACCTACCTTGGTCTCTTGTTTAACAGAGAATGGCTCGGACAGGCAAAGCTCCTGCACCAGCTTGCCTCAGGCTAGACGTGCGCGGAGACCCAGCACCCTCTCCAACTCCGGCTACTGGGACCAGCTTACAGGTCAACTGATAAAAAACACGGGCAAGAATTGCTTTGGCTTCTTTTTTCTTTTTTTTTTTTAATTGTCTCCTAAAAGGGGACTATAAGGAGGCTGTTTCCTAGACCCATTCAAGAGGAAATAAGCCTATAACAGCTAAATTAGAGACAATGTAGCCAGTGTGTACCTGGTAACCTTTGGCTTGTGTTGCTTCGACTCAGAGGTTCATATACAGTAAGCAATTTTCAAACACTGCCTTTGTGATATGCTGGGAATCTTAAAGGACGGAAAGAAACTGGTTCTCACACATGAAAGTACTGGATTCCTCTGTTTTAACTCGTGTATTGTCTCTGCTTATTTTTCACGCACAAATGGAAGTGAAAGATGTATTTGTTGTCTTAATAAACCATTTTGGAGACGGATCAGTCAGTTAAGCATATGACTCTTGATTTTGGCTCAGGTTGTGATCTCAGGGTCATGAGATCGAGCCCTGTGTCTGGCTCTGTTTTCAGCAGGAATCTGCTTGGGATTCTCTCTCTTCCTCTCCCTCTGCCCCTCCCCACACATGCATGTGTGTGCTCTTTCTCTCTCTCCACTAAAAATGAATAAATCTTTATTATTTTATATTTTTTTATTATGTTCAGTTAGCCACTGTATGGTGAATAAATAATTCTTTAAAAAACCATGTTGGGAGCCTGGGTGGCTCAGTGGGTTAAGCCTCTGCCTTCGGCTCAGGTCGTGATCTCAGGGTCCTGGGATCAAGGCCCACATCGGGCTCCCTGCTCAGCAGGGAGCCTGCTTCCTCCTCTCTCTGCCTGCCTCTCTGCCTGCTTGTGATCTCTCTCTCTCTCTCTGTCAAATAAATAAATAAAATCTTTAAAAACAAAACAAAACAAAAAAACCAATGTTATACGCCCATAAAAGGTTGTAGAGTATATTGAATGGTCCACTCCTGCACTGTTGGCGCTGGGCTCCTGAGGGCGTCTATTGACTGTACAGGCCCACCTGACTTCGGCATCACTCGTTATCTGGCGGTACTGGTGTGGAAACACAGCACCAAGAGAGGATGAACTAGCCCACGAAGGACTTTTCACGAAACTTCCAGTTTTGTAAATACAGGAAATGTCATGGGAGGGAAAAACCAAAGCAGGAGCCCCATTCCTCCGCTCCTGGAGGTTGTAGTAAAGAGGAGACACTGGGTTGTTACCAAGAGAGTAAGACGGCAGGGAGGGAGGCCAAGGGCACATTCCATCTAGCGATCTCCCCGGGCTTCCCAAAAGTCATCACTCTGTCCGGCAAGCCCTGAGTCCTCTGCAACGTTGTCTACTCAAGGAGTAATTTGTGAGGGCTTGGCGATGCTAGGCATCCTACTGCATGCCAGGGACATAGCCATGGTACTGATGTTATCTTAAGTGATTATTATACTGATGACTATGGCTGTTATTTACCGAGAGCTCATTGTGTCAGGCAGGGTTCTAGGCACTGAACACATCCTTTTTTGCCCATTTTAGAGATGAGGAAATAGGGGCAAGAAGGTACCAACTGACCCATGAAGAGCTTATAACCTAGAGGTGGGGACTGGTGCTTTCTGTGTGGCTGTGACAGCCCCGATGAAGGATGACTAGCCTAGACTCTGCTTTAGAAGAAGGAATCACAAAATGCCGCCTATCACTGGGCCCCATCTGGGAAATTTAAATCCAGGGACATCACCACAAACTCCTGGAAAGTGCGTGTGTTTGATTGGTGAGGCTGGACATTTGGCCTTTCAGGGCCATCTCCTGGCAAATAGCACCTGGTTATGTGGTCGTTAAGGTGCCCCTGAGAGGGAGCTGCACCAGGCAGCCCGATGGTGCGGTTCTCCATGGTTCCACCATGGCGGGGGAGCCCCTCCCAGTCTGGCAAGACCCTAGAAGGACGTACTAGAGAAGACGCAGAGCCCACCAGTGCTAGGAGCAGAACGGGGGGGGGGGCATGCCCATGCCAGACACCTTTGCACTGTGCCATTTGGAAGGGAGTCAGAGAGGGTTACACAGCCCCCGGCTGGGATCCTGCTGCAGAGATTCAGGGTCAGGTAGGAGGAGACTTCCCTTATGGGAACAAGAGTGTTCCCAGTGTCGGTGTGAATCAGAGACCTGGGTGGGGTGTGGAGCCTTGACTCTAGGGCTGAAGAAAGAGGGGTGGAAGGCTCAGGCTGGGGAACCCGTCCATCCTATTGGTCAAACCAAAGTGCCCTGCTTCTGTCTTTAGTCACAGACAGTGGGGTCACCTCCAGGTCACCCCCAGCTTCACTCAAACCCAAGAGGATTAAGGCATTGCCCGTATGAGTGCAGGAGGACCACCCGCATTTTGAGTCACCTACATGGCACTGGGATCTGGGAGGTCACACAGAGCCCACTGATATTTACCTGTAGAAATAGCATTTTTGGAGCCCCAGCCTCAGGAAACAGTCCCAAAGGCCACCTGACTTTCACCCAGCTCACACTCTCTGAGGAAGGATTTTCTGGAGTCGGTTACCCTTCTGAAGGATCTGTGATCATTTGACTAGGAGAAGCAGAGAACAGGGTCCAAATAGTGGGGACAAGTCATCGTGGAGCGGGTCTTCAAGGAAGAATCAATGCAGCCTCGAATGGCTATGCAGATCAGTGCGAACAGGCACCAGCTGGCTCCCGAGGAAGGCTGGACTACAACATTTGGGGAGGTGAGGAGATGCACAGCTTTGCATAAAGTGCAGGGAGCCTCCTGAAGGGACAGAAGGACCCTAATCCCTTCCCTCTGGGAGTCACCAACATTATGAAACATCTCAGACAGGTCAAGGTGGTCTCACGGAGGTCAGGTGACAGACTGTGGACTAGAGGGACCCAAGGGGAAGTCATCTTGGTGGAAAGGGAGGAGGAGGAAGCTGCGGAAGAGAGGTTTGTACTCATCACCTGGGCGCACAGCAAGGCCCCAATTCTACTGGCGAAGGGCTATCTTGGGTACACCAGTTTGTGGGGAAGGGGTGGGTGGGAGATGATTGTGTGTGAGTGTGTGTATGTGTGTGTGTGACAGAGACCTGAGTCACAGAGATGATCTCACTGGGAGCCCAGAATGATTTTAGCATGAAACGAGCTGTATCCAGTGTCATGCATCCTCTATCCTCGTGAGGGTGAGCCTGAATTTTGACTCCAGCCAAATAAAGCAAGTCTAGCTCCTTGAACTAAGACAATCTCTGAGTTCTTTGCTTTATTATGAGAGAGGGGCCCCTACGGAGAGAAAAAAGCCATTCAAGTTGTAGGTGAGTCTGGAGGTTGACTTAAATCATGATTTTACCCCAGGCTGGTGAAGCAGGATCTCTTGGCATCGTGGAGTCCAGCCTTGAGGGAGCGGTAAGTCAGAAACGTGGTACTGTCCCCCATACCCCCTTGTTTGTACTCCCATGGGGCACAGTCTGGGAAACACGGGCCATACTGATTATTTTCTCTCACTTTAAAGTGTCTGTGTACTCTTAAGGACCATAAACCATCCTGTCTTCATCTTTCAACAAAGAGCATCATCACTAAATGTTTGTAATACCTTATTGCATTTTCACGACTGCAGCCCTAAATCAAATCAGATCTGGGAACTTATCCCACAGGCGAAATGAAATTCAGCCAAGGATCAGATCCAGCCTTCAAACTGGCCTTTTTTTCCCCTCTCTTTATTGTCATTTCTTTATGGCTTTTTGCATTTGAGGCAAGTGCATTTGACCCAAACCTGATGATGTGTTCGAGTGGGAAGAGACTTTCCATTAGCTCCCTATTTCAAAGTCATCGCTAAATTTAACCTCTGATGTAAAGTCTCGAGTTCTTTGCCCTAAAAATAGCTAGGGGCTGGAATGGGAGTGGAAGTGAAGATCAGTGTCAAACTGTGACTTCGATCAATCAGAATTTGGTTAAATGCCAATAAATACCCCTTGTCCTACCTGTGCTTTGCCTTCCCGTCTACTGTCTGGGTGGGGGTCGGGGGCTATGTCCAGACACACCACTGCTCTTCCCCATCAGACTTAGCCCACATTAATGAACACTGGATAACACAATCTCTGCTGGGGGCACTATTCGCCCTTTGAAAATTTCCAGAAAATTGGCCAACTTTCCCTTGGAAATTCGACCTGATGCAAATGTCCTTGGAACACTATTTTTGGAAAAGAAAACAAATATTAATTAAAGGCTTCCTGCCAACAATCTCAATAGTAGAAATGCAAAACTACAGTGGTTTGTGCTAAATATATCCTGTTGAAATGAAAGCTGAAGTTATTAAAATAGCACATCGGTCTTATAGCCATTTTTTCACAAAACTGCAATTTCTAGCATTCTTACACACACACACAGGGCTCAGTCCACTGTAAAGCTCCATCCTCAGCTCTTGCCCTCCTGAGGTGCAGGGCCGGCCGAGGCTCAGTGGACCCTCCTGGAGGGGAAGATGGATAAGGTAAGGACCAGTCCATGCTCTGGTTTTTGTTCTTCCTCCCTCTTGCGGTTTTAGGTTCTCCCGGGCAGGCTGGGGAGTGGGAGGACAGACCAAAGGAAAAGGGAAAGATGTTTCCCTTAACTAGGCTCCGATACAACCCTCTGCTGAGAGCCCGAGGTCCCCCTCCCGCCTCCCCCGTCCAACCTGGGTAATGGAACCCCTCTCTTTCCCCCTTAGCCTCAGGTCACTGAGGTGCCCTTGCCCCTGACTAGCACTCTGAGAAGCTCCCCCAGTCTCTCATTGCCGCCCAGGAGACGGCACAGTCCCCTTGAGTTTGTTAAACCCTTGTTTATCTCTGTACTCCGCAGAGGCACAGGATTTGAGCCAGTTAATCAGTCAGACTAAATAAAGCCACGAGGCAGACATGATAAAAGCCATTGTGCATCATTAAGGGCTTAACCAAATTACATGCGTGAGAGAGAAATGTTTGCTTGACGATGGAACTCCCCGGGCCGGATGGCTCAGAGAAAATCCCACCAACAAAATTACAGAGTATAAATGACATATTACAGACAGTGCCCCATCTATGGAAAAGCAGAGCTCCAGAAGTTTCTAAGTCAGTGCTTAGAAACCCAAGATGCATTTCTTCCCCAATTGCAAGGTTATGAGTGGTGACTTGGTTGCAAAGACTTTTCCGCAGAAGGTGGTTTAACCCTTAATGTGGCCACATGACACCAGAAGCCTGAATTCTGAGTCTGGGAGTGGGAGCCACATCCTCTGTGGAGAGGAGGAGAAAGCAGTGCTCCTCCCCTTTTCTGGGGTCCAATGCCAATGCCAGCCCAGACTGCCCTCCTCCACTGCAGATCCCCCTTTTCCAGGGATCTGGACCTTTAATTGTCCAAAATGCTTACACTTCACCTGGGTCAGCCCCGACTTCTCTAGAGCACCCAAACCACCCACCTCCTTCTCCTCTTTACTCAAACCCCAGTCCCTCACTAAGATTAACCAAAAAGCAAACAATTAATTAGTCCAAACTAACATTTGATTTTCTAGCAGCCTTTTCCTTTCTGTAAGTTCATAGGTCTTTGGAAAAGAATGCTTCTGTGTTTGGGATTTCACCTGGCAACAGGAGTTTGGAGGATCAAATGGGACATGAGATAATAATAGATCTGTTTTTCTGAGAGCTTGCCTCAGACTGTAATTACCCTTCTTCTTCGACTCCTAGCCTTTTGATGCAAACAAGCCACCTCCGGCAGAACAGCAGTGCAGGACCGTCCTTGTCCATCCCTGCCCCTGTGCCTGACTATGCTGCCTCGATGAGGCAGGGACCATTCATTTCACCACTAGGGGTATTGTTCCTGCATGTTGATACTGACCTTTGTCACAGATCCGTGTTACTATCTACTGTCCTTTAGCTTGCTTTGGGCAAAAGCACTCACGAGTTTGGAGGAACTACCTGACCTGTCTCCTACTGGATGTATTGAATGGGCTTTTCAATCATGGTGATCATCCTGTCTCTAGCCAATGGCTAGGCAAACCATCCCTACACAGGCCAATTGCTGTCTTCCTCTTTCAACTTAGGCTCCAAAAGACTGAGAATAGTTGGAATGGTTGGTTCATCCTTTCCAGTGGGGATGGCCAGATAAGACCATTTAGTAATTCCTGCTACTGAGATCTTTGAGATGCCTGGGCCTGTCCATTTGGAAACTGCCTTTCTCCATTTTCTTTCTGTATCCCAATATCCTTCCAATGAATTCCTTTTTGTTCAAGTTGGCCGTAATGGGTTTCTGGTCTTGACACAAAACACCTGCCTGATAACAGCTGCACCCTCCCCATCTGTACCATGAATGTGGGACAAGATCTCAAAAGGATGACATACTTCTTACTCTACTGAAGGAGCTCACTCCTACCCCAAAACTTATCCTAAAACCCCAACCCCACAGACAACCCTAAAAAGGCTCTGGGCCTTTTTGGTGCTTCTGTTGTTTGGTTTCTAAGCATTTGTTGGAAGACCAGTGGAGCCTGGTTTGCCTTCTTCCTCGTGAACGGTGAAAAGGGTCTTCCATCTCCTCCCACCCATCTTAAAATCAGTCTCTTCGCATTCCACCCCTTTCTAGCCAGTCATGCTTCCTGGAATTACTTAGCAGATTTTATTGCATTTGTCTGCAAAGGTTTAGTTTTATTTGTTCACCCAAATGAATCTGTCATTAGTTAAATTCCTACCAGTATAATAAAATAAACTGAAAAAGTTAAGGCCACGTAAGGTTCTGTTGTGCATCATTTCCCCAGGAAGCTGAAGACAAAATGCTTGAGGAATGGACACAAATCCAAGACAGTGCAAGTTTCATTAGCCTCTGTCTATAACCATACTTGCCAGTAATCTACCATTTATTCAGTATATTCACACTACAAAGCACATTACCTGGACCTTTTGAAACTCCTGTCAAATGCCTGGAATTTCCAAATGAGCTGAAGGTGTCTCCCACCCAGTGTATCTTACAGGCCAATGCTGGGATGCAAGATTCATTTGGAAACACTGGGATGCAAACCAGCTTGAGCTCTAAGAGATAGGGGAGGGTAAAGTCAAGTGCCAAATTCAGGCAGTCAGAATTTAGGGTTACACTGCCTCTCCAAGAAGGAAGGGACTGGATGCTTTCATACTGAACGTTGTTGACTTAATGTAGGAGGCTGTCAGTCATATTCAAGTTTCACTGGGAATCCTGAGCATGGTACCTCCAGTTTTGTTCTTCTGAACTAAATGCCGTTGGTATGCTGATGGGGATTGCACTGAATTTGTAGGCTGCTTTGGGTAGTGTAGACATTTTAACAATATTAATTCTTCCACTCTGTGAGCACAGCATATATTTCCATTTATTTGTGTGGTCTTCAATTTATTTGATTAAAGTCTTCTAGTTTTCAGTGTATAGGTTTTTAACCTCCTTGGTTAAATTTATCCCTAGGTATTTTATTCATTTTGATGGAATCATAAATGGGGTTGTTTTTAAAACTCTCATTCTGCTATCTCATTATTAATGTATGGAACCAACTGACTTCTATATGTTAATTTTTGTATCCTATGACTACTGAATTCATTTATTAGTTTGAAGAATTTTTCAGTTGAAGAATTTAGGATTTTATATATATACATTACATCATGTCATCTGCAAATAATGACAGATTTACTTCTTCCCTTCCAATTCGGATGACTTTTATTTCTTTTTCTTACGGAACTGCTGTGATTAGGACTTTCAATACTATGTTGAATAAAAGTAGCAAGAGTGGGCATCCTTGTCTTGTTCCTGATTTTAGAGGAAAAGTTTTCAGCTTTTTGCCATTGACTATGATGTAAATTGTGGGTTTGTCATATATTGCCCTTATTATGTTGAAGTATGTTCCTTTTATACCCACTGTGTTGAGAGTTTTTATCATAAATGGATGCTGAATTTTGTCAAATGATTTTCCTGCATCTATTGAGATGATCACATGATTTTTATCTTCTATTTTGTTAACGTCATGTATCACATTGATGGATTTGTAGATGTTGAACCATCCTTGCATCCGTGGAATAAATCCCACTTATCATGGTGTTTGATCCTTTTACTGTGTTGTTGAATTTGGGTTTGCTAATATTTTGTTGGAGATTTTTAAATCCTTGTTCACCATGGATATTGGCCTGTAATCTTTTTCTGGTGATGTCTTTGTCTGGTTTTGATATCAGGATAATGCTAGTATCAGGATAAGTGTGTTTGAAGTGTTCTTTCTTCCTCAATGTTTTGGAATAATTTGAGAAGGACAGGTATTAACTCTTCTTTAAATGTTTGGTAGAATTCACCTGTGAGGACATCTGGTCCTGGACTTTGTTTGGGGGGATATTTAAATTATTTATAATTGGTCCATTCAGATTTTCTATTTCTTCATAATTCAGTCTAGAAAGGTTGTGTGTTTCCAAAAGTTTATCCATTTCTTCAAGGTTTTCTAATTTTGGGGGGTGAAATTGTTTCTAATGGTCTCTTATGATCCTTTGTATTTCTTTGTTGTCAGCTGTAACTTGTCTTTCATTTCTGATTTATTTGGTCCCTCTCTTTTTGTTGATGAGTCTGGCTAGAGGTTTATCAATTTTATTTACCTTTTCAAAGAACAAGCACTTAGTTTCAATAATTTTTTCTATTGTGTTTTTTTTTAGTCTCTTTCATTTACCTATGCTCTGATCTCCATTATTTCCTTCCTTCTATTAATTTTGGGCTTCACTTGTTCTTCATTTTCTAGTTTCTTTAGGTATAAGGTTAGATTGTTTATTTGGGATAACAAATTTAGGGTTTGGATTTTATTGCTCCTGGAGCCAGATCTGTATTGCTATGGACTTCCCTCTTAGAATTGCTTTTGCTATATATAGATTTTAGAAAGTTGTGTTTCCATTTTCATTCGTCTCTAGGTATTTTTTTATTTTCTCTTTCTTCACTGACACATAAGTTGTTTAGTAACATGCTATTTAGGTTCCGTGTGTGTGTGTGTGTGTGTGTATGTGTATTCAGCTTTCTTCTTGTGACTGATTTCTAGTTTTATACCATGTGGTCAGAAGAGATACTTGATATAATTTCAATCTTCCTAAATTTATTGACACTTGTTTCATAGCCTGACATGTGATCTATCCTGTAGAATGTTCCATGTGCTTTTCAGAAAAAAAATGTGTTTTCTGCAGTTTTTTGATGTATTATTCTGTATATATCTATTAAGTCCAGCTGGTCTATCTGGTTATTTAAGGCTAATGTTTCCTTATTGGTTTTCTCTCTGGATGACCTATACATTGATGTTGGTGGGGTAGTAATGTCCCCTACTAGAATTGTATTACTGTCAATTTCTCCCTTTATGTCTGTTAATGTTTGCTTTATATATTTAGGTGCTCCTATGTTGGGTGCATAAATATTTACTAATGTTATATGCTCTTGTTGGATTGATCTTTTTATCATTATGTAATACTATTCTTTGTCTTTTGTTACAGTCATTGTTTCAAAGTCTATTTTGTCTGATATAGGAGTTATTATTCCAGTTTTCTCTTTGCTTCCATTTGCATGGAATATCTTTTTCCAACTCTTCACTTTAGTCTTTATGTCTATTTAGATCTGAAGTGAGTTTCTTGTAGGTACCATATAAATAAGTCTTGTTTATTTATCTATTTAGCCACCTTCTGTCTTTTGATTGACACATTTAGGCTATTTACAAATAAAGTAATTATTGATAGATATGTACTTATTGCCATTTTGTTAATTGTTTTCTGTTCTTCTGTTCTATAGTTCTTCTCTTTTCCTTTCTGCTTTTCCTGTCTCCACTCTTATGGTTTGATATTTTTTCTCAGTGTTATGCTTGGGTTCCTTTCTCTTTATTTTTTGTATATCTATTAGAGGTTTTTGATTTGTGGTTACCATTGAGTTCATATATATTGACTTCTGTACTTAGCAGTTTATTTTAAGCTGATAGTTGCTTAAGTTTGAATGCATTCTAAAAGCACTATATTTTTTACTCCACCTCACCCACCATATTCTATGTTTTTTATTTAATATTTTACATCTTTTTATTTTGTGTATCCCTTAACTACTCATTGTATAGTTATAGTTCATTTTACTATTTTTGTCTTTTAACCTTTAGTTTTTCAAGTGGCTGATCCACTGTACATTTAACTTTACTGTACACTTAACTTTACCAGTGATTTTTTTTCTTTGATACATTTTCTTATTTCTAGTTATGGCCTTTTCTTTTTTGCTTACGGAAGATCCTTTAACATTTCTTCTAAGTCCTGTTCAGTGGTGATGAACTCCTTTAGTGTTTGCTTGCCTGGGAAAGTCTATCTCTTCTGTAATTCTGAATGATAACTTTCCGCTAAAAAAATCAGTTGGTAAACTTATGGTCTTTCCTGTGCATTTTTCTCTTGCTGCCTTTACAATTCTTTCTTTATCTTTAACATTTGCCCTTTTAATTATAATATGTCTTGGTGTGGCTCTCTGGTTCATCTTGTTTGGGATTCCCTACAATTCCTGGACATGGATGTCTGTTTCCTTCCCCAGGTCAGGGAAATTTTCAGCCATTATTTATTTAAATAAATTTTCTGCCCCACTCTCTCTCTTCTCCTTTTTGGATCCTATATACAAATGGTAGTATGCTTAATGTTGTCCCTAAGGTCCTTTAAACTATTCTTATATTTTTTATTCTTTTTTCTTTTTTGCTCTTCTGATTGGGTGATTTCTACTACCCTGTCTTCCAGATCACTGATCTGTTCTCCTGCATCTTTTAATCTGCTACTGATTCCCTCTAGTGTATTTTTCATTTCAGTTATTGTATTCTTTAGCCCTGATTGGTTCTTTCTTTTATTTTCTAACATTATATTGAAGTTTGCACTGTGTTCCTCCATTTTTCTCCTGAATTCAGTATCTTAATGGCCATTACTTTGAACTCTTTATTAGCTCAATTATTTATCTCCATTTCATTAGGGGTTTTTTCCCCCTGGGGTTTTATCTTGTTCTTTTGTTTGGAACATATTCCTCTCTCTCCTCATTTTGTTTGACTTTCTGTGTTTGTTTCTATGAATTAGGCAGAACAGCTACCTCTGCTGGTCTTGAAGGAGTTGCCTTGTGTAGGAGCAACCCGTTTAGACTGTGTGTGCCCAGTGGCTTTGTCAGGCCAGCTAGAGCTGGAGTGGGAGTGGGCATGTGGTCCCAGGGTGCACAGCATCTGGCCACCTCAGCGGGATGGCCAGAGCTGCAGACTGGGGTGGGGGGCGGGGTCCTTTCTCTATCTTTTTGATGCCAGCAGTTACTCCCTAACCTATCCTTATCAGCTCTGTATATTTCTCACCTTTAAAAGGGACATATAGCATTTTCCTGTAATATCTGTATTATAATGCTTTGAGAAATTAGTATTCTTTGGGAAAGAAATGAGAAGTTTTAGTCTATTATGATGATTCAAAACATTTATCCTGAACTTCCATGAGAAAAAAAATATTGATGTTACTTCTTAGTGATATTATGAATTTACTATTTAAAATGTAAAATTATGATATCTGAAATTGACTCTTCAAACAGGAGTATATATATAAAAGTAATCCCGATTATACAGAAACGGATTGCCTGGTGTTCTGTCACAGTCACCATTTAGCAGGGTTCACCTCCGGCAGAAGGTCCGCCAGGGTGAGACACAGGATGTCATACCAGCCAATTTAACTACATAACAGTCTTGACTTTCTAATTAAAGATCTGGCAGAAACACGAAAATAAGAATTGGCAGTTATCTGTGAATGTTAACTCTTTGTGTTTTTTCATGCCTGTCTCTAGACTTTTCCGACAGATACCAGTAAAGATAAAAAAAGTAAGAGCTTACTGTAGTACTGAGAGGGTGGAACAAGCATGGGCCTCCTTTACCTTGGGTTTGAACCTTGGATCTGCCATTTTCTAGATGAATGGCTTTGGGCCATTTCTTTAATGTATCTGAGATTCTGTTTCCCTGCCTGTGAAATGGAGGTCCAGAATACTGATGACGCAATGAGTGACTCGCTGTCTGGCACAGCTCCATACAGAGCAGGACAAGAAGCCATAAATTCCTTCCTCCATAACTTCAGAGGTAGAAAAAAAAGATAGGTAGTATTTTTATCCAGCAGTCTTTTTTAAAAACAATTAATTAATTAATTAATTTGAGAGAGAGAGAGAAAGAGAGAATGAGAGGGGGAAGGTAAGGAAGAAGCAGACTCCCTGCTGAGCGGGGAGCCCAATGCAGGACTCAATCCCAGGACTCTGGGATCATGACCTGAGCTGAAGGCAGTCGCTTAACCAACTGAGCCACCCAGATGCCCTTTATCCTGCAGTCTTAAGGAAAGCATCTATCCTTAGTATTTTCTCACATTAACCAGTAAGCGATAATCTTCAAGTACACAAATCACACTGGACTTGGAGCCAGAGACCAGCATATGATTTCAGCATCCAACTGGGACTCCCTGATTTTCTATACATCAGGAGAGAGAGAGACAGATAGACAAATAGCTACAGTCAGTTTCAAACCACTGGTAGGGCTGTTGTAAATATTAATAAGCAATCGATTACCTTTAAATGCTTCAGAGACTTATTCCACACGATAACAAGTATCATCACAGAGAGAAAATGCTTGTAAAGTGTGAGACTGCCAATGGAATAGTCCACTGAAGCTTGCAATATTGTTACAACTGTATGATCTGGTGACATCTGACACTGGGCCGGGACCTTCTGGGAAAGCAGTTACATTAGAGAGAAAACAGTTTTAAAGCCAGGACATACTTTGTGGTCATTGCACTACTTCTTGGGAATCTCTTTCTTTTGCTCATTGCAACTCTGTACTTACTGGGGCTTATGCTCTGCTTTGACTACAGGCAGCATGAAAGATAGCTTTAATTCTACTTACTTGTCAATTTTAGGGAAGATTTTCAATGTTTTTCTTTAATTGTTTTGCTATGTTAAAGCTGACTTGCAGTGTGGTTCAATCTGAGAGACAAGCAGCATGGTGGGGGTGCTTGGAGCCAAGTAGATTTGAATTCCTAACAGGTTCCATTGCCTATGAGCTGTGTGACCTCAGGCAAGTCACTGAGCCACTCTGAGCCTGTTTCTTCAACCGTTAAATAGATATAATAATACAATATCTTGCAGGAGTTTTGCAAAGGTTAAAGTTTTAGATACGTAAGGATACAAAATACAGTTCTTGGCATATAATGGGCCCTCATAAATGTTTAGGAGTACGCAGAACAGTCACTCCTAAATATTATTCATGAAATTTAAAAAAATTAAAAGGTATATCATACTAATGCTAACCCAGCCACATTACAGATGATTGGTTTGGATTCAGGATTCAAATCGAAACATCTTGTAAAACATGTGCAGGGCAGATAAATTAACATTCATGTGCTTTGAAAATCTTTTCTATTTCCTGACTTCGGATATAAAATTTGTAATACACTCTAAGTTCTTTATATGCTCCCCCCGCTTTTTTTTCCCATTTTATATACTTCGAATGAACAAATAAACCCACAGCATTGTCTACCATATTAGTAATTAAAGCTGCAGGGGGATGGAGCAATAAAAATGAAATATTAACTCTAGTTATTAGAGGGGAGACCAGAATCTAGGAGCTGATACAGTGAAATTTCCAGAAAAAGCTTAGGTTATTGATGTTGCTGGGTTGTTATTCCATGGTTATTTATTTCAAAACTAGTGGGAATTAACCAAGAAGGAATTTTGGCATAGCAAATTTTGGCATGGCAAATTTTACCCTTTGCTAAATCAGAACTGGAGATAGTATCTAGGGCATTTAGCTATTCTCTGGAGAATGTAACTATTTCTTAATTACCTAATTAGGAAACTCATGTGCCTCTGGAGAATTCTTAGGAAACATTATAGAGAGTTTATGCAAATTGCAGCCTCCGGTGGCAAATGCCCCGGCATGAATCTCCCATGGGAAGTCAGGTCTCAGGGCCTGATGCAGCTGGTTCTCCCTTCCAATCGTCTCCTTCCATCCCCTTCTACTACCACTCATCAAGGTAACTTCCTACCTGGTCCACTCTCTTCCTGCTTCTGCCTATTGTGCACTCTGCTGGCGAAGTTATCTTCATAACACACAGCTCTAGACTGGTCAGCTTCTCATTCAGACACTTTCAGGGACTCCCCATGTCCACACAAGCCCAAACTCCTTCGAATGACATTTAAGACCTCCCATGATTTGACCTCAGTGTATGTTGAAACCTCAACTCTTAGCTTTCTGTTATCACCACCCAGTTCCCCAACCTCATGCATTCATTCAACAAACCTTTAAAAAGTGCCATAAATCAAACTTCCGATGGGTGAACAAGACACAGTCTCTGCTTCCAGGGAGTTCAGAGTCTGGAGATGGTCTAAACATGTAAAAAAGGTTATTGAATAAGGTGCTATCATATTTATTCACTAAACATCTCATGAATATTTTCCAAGTACCTATGACGTGCCAGGAACGCACAAGGCATGGGGTGGCAGGAGTGTCTAACATTTATTGGAGTCAGCAAAAGATTCCAAGAGGAAGTGGCATGAACTGAATATTGAGAGATGAGCAGAGGGCAAGGACAAAATCCGTATTCAGAAAAAAGGGGCCTGGGAGGGCAAAGCACCTGTGGTCTTGCTGTGATAGTTCTTATGGCTAGAGCACAGCTGTAATATCATTTAGGGCTTGAGTTTGAAGAAACACCTTCTTGGGCCCCAAATCCAGAACACACATCCTCTATGTCTGTTCAATTCTATTTATCCTTCAGGCTCGGCTTGGGGGTCACTTCTTCAGAGAGGCCTTTCTTATTACTTTAGTCCTCAGTTACTTACTCTAATAATGCTGTGTACTTTTTTTCTTAACATAAGTAATTGTACATAAATATTTACTTACTCAGGTAATTATTTAATGTTTGTCTCTCCTTCTCCTTCAAAATGTAAGTGCAGTGAGAAAACAGACCTATGTCTGCCAATTCACATTGTATCCCCAGTGCCCAGCACAGTGCCTGACATATAGTAAATGACCTAAAGCAAATAGTTTTGAGTAAGTAATGATATGCATTTATGGTCATTTTTCCTTTTTGGAATGTGACTATATTGCTCTTAAATATGTGGCAAACAATTCTAGAATCCAGGATGTATTCTCTAGTCTAGTTTGAGACTGGTCCTCGCCTTGCCTTAATAGCCAACAACACACACACATATCCCCACACACTCATATTCCTCTATTCATTTTTTTTAAAGATTTTATTTTTAGGGATGCCTGGGTGTCTCAGTTGGTTAAACATCTGCCTTCGGCTCAGGTCATTGTCCCAGGGTCCTGGGATTGAGCCCCACATCGGGCTCCCTGCTCAGCAGGAGTCTGCTTCTCTCTCTCCCTCTGCCCCTCCTCCCTGCTCGTGCTTGCGCTCTCTCTCTCTCAAATAAATAAAATCTTAAAAAAAAAAGATTTTATTTTTAAGTGATCTCTACAGCCAACGTGGGGCTCAAACTCACAACCCTGAGATCAAGAGTCACATATTCTACCAACTGAACTGGCTAGGCGCCTCTCCTCTATTCATTTTTATTTGTGTCCAGAAGCCAATATTCACATATCAAGGGGATGTGAAGTTCGGAATGTGAATAGTTCGGAAGTCCTATTCCAGCTGAGTCCTGAATGCCTGTTACATCAATTCAGCAGTATAAGGGCAGGATTTATGTGGCCAACCCTGGAACAATGCAGAGGTTTTGGCACCAACCCCCCATGTAGTAAAAAATCCACATGTAACTTCCCCAAAACTTAACTATTCATAGTTTACTGTTGACCAGAAGCCTTACCAGTAACATAAACAGTTAATTAACACATATTTTGTTTGTTATATGTATCATATACTGTATTCTTACACTCAAGTAAATAGAGAAAAGAAAATGTTATTAAGAAAATAAGGAAGAGGGTGCCTGGGTGGCTCAGTGGGTTAAAGCCTCTGCTTTGGGCTCAGGTCATGATCTCAGCTTCCTGGGATCGAGGCCCGCATCGGGCTTTCTGCTCAGCAGGGAGTCTGCTTCCTCCTCTCCCTGTCTCTCTGCCTGCCTCTCTGCCTACTTGTAATCTCTCTCTCTGTGTCAAATAAATAAATAAAAAATCTTAAAAAAAAAAAAAGAAAAAGAAAGAAAATAAGGAAGAGATGGAGCACCTGGGTGGCTCAGTCAGTTAAGCATCTGCCTTTGGCTCAGGTAATGATCCTGGGGTTCTGGGATTGAGCCCCACATTAGGCTCCCTACTCTGTGGGGAGTCTGCTTCTCCCTCTCCCTTTGAGCCTCTCCCCCCACTTGTGTTCTCTCTTTTTCTCTCTCAAATAAATAAAATCTTAAAAAAGAGAAAAGAAAGAAAAAAATATATTTACACTACTACACTGTATTTATATTAAAATTTGCATATAAGTGGGTCTGTGTAGTTCAAAGCCATGTTGTTCAGGGATAACCTGTACTTGGAAACATTCAGAATTGCCTTGGTTCAGAAACAAAGTAACACTCAAATCTCTTAAAACATTAACTATAGACAGTAATTATGAGTATCTGCTCTCTCGATATCTTATAGTTTATCTAGACTCTTGGCTTCAGGTATCATTTATGCATTTGTCTTAGGTTGGATGCCCCAGAAGCAGACCCTGAGGCAAGGATTTGTGTGCAAATGACTTATTAAAGAGGTGCTCCCAGGACAGAAGGGTAAGGTAGAGGGAGATGAGAAATGGGGGAAGACAGAAAGCCAGGCAAGGTACAATCTCAGGTCGATTGCCTGGTAAATATTTTTGAAGGAATAAATGAATGAAACACACCAGAATAGTAATATAAATTATCCACTAGACTGTAAATTCTTTGGGGACTGGGGCCAACTTATTATTATTTTTTTAATATTTTATCTATTCATTTGAGACAGAGAGAGAGCATGAGCAGGGGGAGAGGCAGATAGAGAGGGAGCAGGCTCCCTGCTGTGCCAGGAGCCTAACATGGGGTTCGATCCTAGGACCCTAGGATAATGAGCTTAGCTGAAGGTAGTCACTCAGCCGGCTGGGTCTGTCTTATTTATTTTGATATTCGACATTGTCCTTAATATTGTTCTTTTTTTTTCTTTCATATTTTCAGTTCACATTTATTAAAGGAGGTACATCCTACTGAATTAAAATATGCTTACTTGTAAATAAGAAGGTGCAATAGGGGCACCTGGGTGGCTCAGTCAGTTAAGTGTCCAACTCTTGATTTCAGCTCTGGTCATGATCTCAGGGTTGTGAGATTGAGCCCCACATTGGGCTCTGCACTGGGCATGGAGCCCGCTTAAGATTCTCTCTCCCCATCTCTCCCTCTTTCTTCAAAAAAAAAAAGAAAGAAAATAAAGGTACACTAGTGTTAATATTTGGAACTACGAATAATTTTCTAAAATAATGCACATGTTTAAGATTTTTATAGAAAATAAGTATATTTGATCAAATCTAAGACATCACTGAATATATGACACACTACTTTATGTTCTATGGAGGCAGAAAAAAATGTCAAACTATGACAAAGTGCTTTTTTTACCACCTGAGTTTTTATTTTACACTCATTTAGAGAACTTTTAAACACTTGCTTAGCAAAGGTATTTTATAGCATGTCTGTGCAATATGAAAAGGAAAACAGAATTGAAATGAATTGGTTGAGCATTTCTAAATCCTTTTCATATACAGAATTCAACTCCTTGGAATCATTTTTTGACACTGAGTCATTAACATCCATGTTTTTGATCAAGAATGTTCTGAAGGTGGCAGACCAGGCAGATCCTGAGATAACAGGCACATCATACTCTCCACAGTTAATCATGAGAGGAGGCCACAACAAGAAAAGGGCAGGAGGGGTGGAGACAGTTGGGAACCAAACTTCTGGTGAGACTCCCTACAAACAGGAAGGACACCACAAGCATGGAGAAGGGAGAGGAGCAGAGCCCAAACAGATGCCCCAGACTGGAGGACTTGCATTGAAAAGATGAGTCCCCATAATATTTGGCTTTGAAAACCAGTGGGGCTTTACCTCATAAGTTTTTTACAGCCAGCAGGGCTTAACTCTGGCTACTTTAAAAATCAGGGGCTTGGCTCTGGGAGAACCATAGGGTAATAGGAAACTGATTCCCCATCCTTAAAGAGATAACATAATGAACAACCTCACATAGATACAGCAGAGCAGCAGCAGCTTAATAAGCACTTCCTGCCACCTCTCATCCTGTAAGCAGCCCCAGCAGGGACTGTGTGCCACTCCAAATTGACTTCTGCCCTGGGCTCAGGGGGAAAATAACCACACACACACACACACACACACGCACACACACGCACACACACACGAGTTTGACTACAGCTCCAGCAGTCAATTGTCAGGGCCGACAGGGCCCTGCTGACCATTGTGACTGCAGCCCCAGGCATCTGGTCTGACTAAAGTCCCCACCCACCAACAAAAGCCTCTTGGGGGACAAGGCAGGGACCTTGCAGTCTGGGACAACTGCAGCTCCGGCAAATGTTTGCGGTCAGGCATCTGGTCTAACTACTGACACCACCTGACTACAAGCCCATGGTGGCCCCAGACTAGCTCCTTAATGGCCAGGGACCAAACCAGGCCTACAACAGACAAAGTGGGCCACTGCAGCTGATTGGACTAAAGGCCAACACAGCTCAGCCACAACAGGAGGGTACATGTAGCCCACATAGAAGACACCCTTGAAGTCCCTGATTCTGGTGAACAGAGACCATTGTGCTATAAGGCATTACAGGATCCCTTCTTCATAGAGTAACTACTTTCAAGATCTGGAGGTGTAAATGACTCTAAATAAATCGAGACAAACACAGAGAGTTAGACAAAATCAGGAGACAGAGGAATATATCTAAAATGAAAGAACAGGACAAAACAACAGCAAAAGAGCTAAATGAAATGGAGATAAGCAATATGCCTGATAAAGAATTCAAAGTGATAGTCACAAAGAATTCAAAATAATGGTCACGAGACTTCAGAAAAGAATGGAGGATTTCAGTGAGACCTTCAACAGAGAGATAAAAAATATAAAAAAAGAACCAATCAGAGATGAAGACCTTAGTAACTGAAATTAAAAATACACTAGATGGAATAAATAGTAGACTAGGGGAAGCAGAAGAATGGATCAGCAACCTGGAGGACAGAGTAATGGAAAGCAATCAAGCTGAACAGGAGAAAGCAAAAAAGAATAATAAAATATGAAAATAGATTAAGGGAACTCAGTGACACCATCAGGCACAATAACATTCACATTATAGGGATCCCAGAAGGAGAAAAGAAAGGGGGACAGCACATTTATTTGAAGAAATAAAAGCTGAAAACTTCCTGAATTTGGGGAAGAAAACATACCTCTCTATCCAAGAAGCACAGAGGACACCCAACAAAATCAATCCAAGGAGATCAGCATCAAGACACATAATAATTAAAATGGCATAAAGTAGTGATAATGCATGATTTTAAAAGCAGCAAGAGAAAGAATAGTTACATACAAGGAAAAACCCATAAGGGAATCAGCTGATTTTTCAGAAGAAACTTTGCAGGCCAGAAGAAAGTGGCATGATATATTCAAAGTGCTGATAGGAAAACAAACAAACAAACAAAACAAATGCAGCCAAGAACATCCAGCAAGGTTATCATTAAGAATAAAAGGAGAGATAAAGAATTTCCTAGAGAAATAAAACTAATGGAATTTATCATCACTAAAGCAGCTTTATAAGAAATGTTAAAGGGAATTTTTTGATTGGAAAGAAAAGGCCGTAATCAGGAGTACGAAAACTATGAAAGGAAAAAATTTCACAGGTAAATACAAACATAATAAAAGTAGTAGATTATCACTTATAAAACCAGCACAGAGGTTAGAGCACAAAAGCAGTAAAATCAATTTAAAATCTATAAAAGTCAGTTAAAGGATTCACAAAATAAAAGGATATGAAGTATGACATCATATACATAAAACATTTGTGAGGGGGTAAAAATTTAGTGCATTTATTTATTTGTTTTTAAGTAAAGGTAGTTACAATTTAATGATAAGCAACACAATCTCTTGCAATCTACATACACTGTATAATGCTTACATGGAATGAAACCAGTGTACTTAATTGGTGTTTTTTTCACCCACACCCACACCCAGAACTAAAAAACCATCAAAGCAGTCATTCTTCATGTACTATGGTAACACATTAAAAATGCAGTTATGCCATAAAACTAAAGTAATATGAACAGCACTACTTGATATGTAAGATAAAGGTGATTGGTTCTAACACAGAGCTAAGCCTGTATCAGTCATTCTAATCATAATGGCTTGTAAAAGCACTGGGTTTCCAGTAGAGAAACTACTCTATGAAAATCGGTAAATCTGTCCAAAGTTCCTCATCTGCAAAACCAGGATAAGACTACAACACTCTTGAAGTGTAAACAAGTTATCCAACCAAAACAGTAAGATTCCCAGCCATAATGTAAGATAGGACGGTCTTCATGCAGCATATGCTCTCTGGCTCCTAGAAAGCTTCAAGTGCATAATATAAAGTTAAATTGTCCAAGAGGTAAACTGGAGACGTTTGGTGAAGTTTCCATTGTGTTATGACTTTTAAACCTCAGGAATGATGCGATCTATCAGGCTTTTCATAATGCTTGGTGCCATTCATTTAATAATATGTTCAAAGATAAAAGCTGGCATGATTATAATAGTAACTACGGCCTCAGATGTTGACAGTATGTCTGCAATTTGAAAGTCCTTCAGCCCAATGACATTCTGCCCATTGACTTCACAGATGTTATGTTCTGTGAGAAGACCATTTCTGGCTGCAGAACTGTCTTTCGCTATGGATGCTATCTTTCCATTTTTAAAGATAAAGCCAACATGTCCAGTATTATTCTTATGCAAGGTAATTGTCCATTCAAAGGGACTGTCATGAATAGTCATAATAATCATCTCTCCAAAAGCCTGTTTGAGCACCTTGCATGCCTGATCAGAGCTCTGGCCTGCAGCTTTCCCCATTGATCTGGAGTATTTGGTCCCCAAATCTCAGACCAACCAATGAGACTGGAGAATTTGCCTGGACCAGCTGAACAAATATACCATTATCTATTGATTTATTAAGCCTGAGCCCAATTTTTCCATCTTGATCCTTACACAAAATAGCTATACACATCCCTAGGTTAATTTCTGCTCTTTGAATTCCAACATCGTTACCAGTCACAGAAGCCCCCATATAGTTCAAACTGGAAGGTCCCTGAACTGATGCCCCAGGGGCCAAGGCCATATTTTCATGGATTTCCTCTTCATTTAAACTCAGGCCCATGTCCTGGGAGAGACTCAGATACAATTTAGGATAGAGATTTCCATCTTGAGAGATGGGAGCAGAAGCTTCAGACAAAATTGCTGGGTTGGCAGGATTTGCAGAAAAGGCAGTTCAAGCCTGAATATCTTTACCTACCCTCAGGTCTTCAAGAGATGGGTACAGAGACATTTTTGCAGGATTTTTCTAGGCCGCAAGGGCCCACTCACCACTGTCACTATCGCCACCTCTGGTAACTGGCCAAACTTTCAAACTTAAGTGACATCAAGTTAATACAGATTGCTATATGCATAAGATGTTATATACGAGCCTAATGGTAACCACAAATCAAAAGCCTATACTACATATGCAAAAACTAAAGAGAAAGGAATCCAAGTATGTGACTAAAGAAAACCACCAAAACACCAGGGAAGAGAGCAGGAGAAGAAGGGAATGGAGAAGAGCTGCAAACGCAACTGTAAAACAAGTAACAAAATGCAATACATATATACCTATCACTAATTACTTTGAATGTAAATGGATAAAATTCTCCAAGTCGGAGACATAGGGTGACTGAATGGATAAAAAAGCAAGACTCATCTATATGCTGCCTACAAGAGATTCACTTCAGACTAAAAGACACAGGCAGATTGAAAATGAAGGGCTGGGAAGTCATTTACCATGCAAATGGAAGCAGAAAGAGAGCTGTAGCAGCAATACTTATATTAGACAAAACAGACTTTAAAATGAAAACTGTAATGAGAGACAAAGGACACCACATAATGATAAAGGGGACAATCAATTCAACAAGAGACTACAACAATTGAAAATATTTATGCACTTAATATGAGAACACCTAAATACATAATGCAACTATTAATGATAAAGGGAGAAATTGGCAGTAATACAATAATAGTAGGGAACATTAACACCACTTACATCAATGGACACATCACCCAGACAGAAAATCAACAAGGAAACAATGGCTTTGAATGCCACATTGGACCAGATGGAACTAACAGATATATTCAGAATATTTCGTCCAAAAATACTGGAATACACATTCTTTTCAAGTGCACATGGAACATTCTGCAAAATGGATCACATGTTAGGCCACAAAACAAATCTCAATAAATTAAAAAAGATTGAAATCATATTAAATATATTTTCCAGCCACAACAATATGAAACTAGAACTCAGTTACAAGAAAAAAAATCTGAAAAGAACACAAATATATGGAGGCTAAATGACATGCTACTAAACAAAGAATGGATCAACCAAAAAATCAAAAAGGAAATATAAAACCGCATGGAGGCAAATGAAAATGAAAACACAACAGTCCAAAATTTTGGAGACACAGCAGAAGTGTTCTAAGAGGGAAGATTATAGCAATACAGGCCTTCCTCAAGCAGCAAGAAAAATCTCATATAACCTAACCTTACATCTAAAGGAGCTAAATAAAAGAAGAACAAATAAAGCCCAAAGATAGTAGAAGGAAGAAATGATAAAATTGAGAGCAGAAATAAATGAAATAAAGACCAAAATGATAATAGAACAGATCATGGAAACCAGGAAATGGTTCTTTGAAAAGATCAACAAAACTGATAAACCATTGGCCAGACTCATCAAAAAGAGAGAGAGAGAGAAAGAGGAGACTCAAATAAATAAAATCAGAAATAAAGGAGAAATAACTGACACCACAGAAATACAAAGGATTTTAAGAGAATATTATGAAAATTATATGCCAATAAATTGGACAACCTAGAAGAAATAGATAAATTCCTAGAAACACATAATCTCCCAAAACTGAATCAGAAAGAAATAGAAAATTTGAACAGACTGATTACTAGCAATGAAACTGAATCAGTAATCAAAAAACGCACAACGAACAAAAGACCTGGATCAGATAACTTCACAAGTGAATTCTGCCAAACATTTAAAAAAAGGGTTAAGACCTATTCTTCTCAAACTATTCCAAAAAATAGATGAGAAAGGATAGCTTCCCTATTCATTCTATAAGGCCAGCATTACTACAATACCAAAACCAGATAAAGGTACTATGAAAAAAGAAATACAGGCCAATATCCCCGATGAACATAGATGCAAAAATCCTCAACAAAATATTAGCAAACTGCATTAAATAATCATTAAAAACCATTAAAAATACATTAAAAATCATCAGTACTATCAAGTGGGATTTAGTTTAGGCATGGAAGAGTGGTTCAGTATTTGCAAATCAACCAACCTACTATTTCACATTAATGAGAGAAAGGATAAAAACCATATGATCATTGCAATAGATGCAGACAAAGCATTCGACAAAGTACAACATCCATTCATGACAAAAACTCTCAACAATACAGGTTTAGAGAGAACATACCTAAACATAATAAAGACCATATATGAAAAACCACAGCTAATATCATCCTCAGTGGTGGAAAAACTGATAGCTTTTCCTCTAAGATCAGGAACAAGACAAAGATATCCACTCTCACCATTTTTATTCAACATAAAACTGGAAGTCCTAGATGCAGCAATCTGACAAGAAAAAGAAATAAAAGACATCCTAATTGGTAAAGAAAAAATAAAACTTTCACTATTTGCAGATGACATGATATTAGACATAGAAAAACCTAAAGATTCCACCAAAAATCTACTAGAACTGATAAATGAATTCAGTAAAGTCTCAAGATGCAAAATCAACATAAAGAAATCTGTTGCATTTCTATACACTAATAATGAAGCAATAGAAAGAGAAATTAACAAATTAACAAAACAATCCCATTTACAATTCATCAAAAAGAATAAAATACCTCAGAATAAACTTAACCAAGGAGGCAGAAGACCTATACTCTGGAAACTATAAAACATTGATGAAAGAAACTGAATATGACAGAAACAGAAAGATATTCCATGCTCATGGATTAGAAGAACCAGTACTGACAAAATGTCCATACTACCAAAAGCAGTCTATAGATTCAATGTAATCCCTATCAAAATACCAACGACATTTTCCACAGAACTAGAACAAATAGTCCTAAAATTTGTGTGGAACCACGAAAGACCCCAAATAGCCTAAGCCATCTTGGGAAAGAAGGACAAAACTGGAAGTATCATAATCCCAGATTTCAAGATATACCAAAAAGCTGCAGTAATCAAAATATAATGGCACAAAAAATAAATAGGTCAACAGAACAGAACCAAAAGCCCAGAAAGAAACCCACACTTACATGGTCAATTGATCTTCAACAAAGGAAGCAAGCTATACAACAGGGAAAAGACAGTCACTTCAACAAATGGGGCTGTGGAAACTGGACAACTATACACAAAAGAATGAAACTGAACAACTTTTACACCATACATAAAAATAAACTCAAAATGGATTAAAGACCTAAGAAGACCTGAGACCTGAAACTACAAAAGCCCTAGAAGAAAACATAGGCAGTAATTTCTTTGACGTCAGCCATGGAAACATTTATCTAGATATGTCTCACTGGCAAGAGAAACAAAGCAAAAATAAACGATTGGGATAACACCAAAACAAAAAGCTTTAGCACAGTGAAGGAAACCATCAGCAAAATGACAAGACAACCTACTGAATGGGCAAAAATATTTGCAAATGATATATTTTTTTCACTTTATTTACAATAGCCAATATACGTAAGTAGCCCAAGTGTCCACTGATAAATGAATGGATAGAGATGTGGTATATATACAATGCAATTTACTCAACCATAAAATGGAATGAGATGCTGCTATTTGCAACAACATGGATGGACCCAGGGAATATTATGCTAAGTGAAACAAGCCAGTCAGAGAAAGACAACACCATAGGATTTCCCTCCTATGTGGAATTTAAGAAACAAAACAAACAGAAAAAAAGAGACAAACCAGACTCTTAAATACAGAGAATAAACTGATGATTGCCAGGGGGGAGGTGCATGGGCAGATGGTTGAAATACATAAAGGGGATTAAAGGGTCGATATATAAAGGTATATAAAGGGTAGACTTATTGTGATAAGCTCTGAGAAATGTATAGAATTGTTGTATCGTTATACTGTATACCTGAAACTAATACAAAACTGTATGTTAAATGTACTTGAAAACCTAAAAAATAAAAACAGAATGTTCTGAGGCCGAGGCAGCACTTTCTGGGATACAGGTGCAGGCAAATGACAGCTACACCATGACAACCACCTGGCTTCAGGGGCTGTAAGAGGCACCTTAGTTTCAGCAACATTAAAATATGAAAAAGAATGTATTTTAGAATCAACAAAATACGGAATTCAATGACACACCCATTTCTGAAGACCTTAATGATTTTCATGTCTAATCAATTCTAACTTCCTTCTACTATTGTGGAGCAGGTAAATTTTATTAGCTGTAGCAATTCAACCCTAGTGCATGGAGGCAAGAAATCCTCTCACTCACATTCCTCCTAATGTTATCTGCACAATGGTAATCATCTCATGAAAGTGAACTGCAGGGTTGATCATAAAATTATCAGAATTTGCTAGTGATTTAAATACAACCAGTTGGAAAAAAGGAACTCTTTAAAATTTGATTATTTAAATTTAAGAGGCACACATGGAAGTTATGCAGATTGCAATATTCTTCTCATTATCTCTCTTTTTAAAAAAAATATTTTATTTATTTATTTGACAGAGAGAGACACAGCGAGAGAGGGAACACCAGCAGGGGGAGTGGGAGAGAGAGAGAGAAGCAGGCTCCCCACTGAGCAGGAAGCCCAATGCAGGACTGGATCCCACAACCTTGGGATCATGACCTGAGCTGAAGGCAGACACTTAACCGACTGAGCCACCCAGATGCCCCTCATTATCTCTTTAACTAGTAACTAGTTACTGAAGTGACTAGACACTAAATATATTTTTAAACCATTAAAATCTATTTCATCTTTCATTGTGGTGAAAGTCACATAAGATAAAATTTACCATTAAAAGGGCACAATTCAATAGCATTACGTACATTCACAATGTTGTGCAGCTACCACATCTGGTCCTAAGACAGCATCATCACCCTAAAAGGGTATCTTGTACCTGTTAAGCAGTCTCCTCCCCATTTTCTGCTGTCGCCAGCCCCTAGCAACCACTAATCTGCTCTCTGTTTCTACGGAATTTTCTCTTTCTGGCTATTTCATATAAATGGAATCATACGACATATGACCTTTGGTGTCTGGCTTCTTTCACTTAGCATGGTGTTTCTGAGGTTTGTCCGCACTGTAGCACGTGTCAGTACTTCATTTCTTTTTTTGGGCTAATAGCTAATGACATGGATATACCACCGTTTGTCTATCCATTTATCGGATGACACACATTTGGGTTGTTTCTTTTGGCTCTTATGAATAGTGCTTCTATGAGCATTGTTTTTCATTTCTTTGGGGTATATATCTAGGAGTGGAATTGATGAATTAGGTAGTGATACTATGATTAACTTTTTGAGAAACGGAAACATTGATTTCCGTAGGAACTGCATCATTTACATTCCAATCCCCAATGCAGGAGTTGTCCAATTCCTCTATGTCCTCACCAACATCACTAAATTTATTTTTGAAAACAGTTTTTCTGGAACTGTAAAGTAGTTTGTAGAAGTTTAAACTTACAGAAACTTTTAAAGGTCATTTTGACCCACTGCTTGGATTTTGTGTTAGCTATGCAATTATCCACTACCTCCCTTTACTCAGAGCACCTGGTTATTCTGGGAGCCGCATGCACTTGACCTCACAGCTAGTTTTAAGGCTCCCTCCCCTGTTCCCTCCACCGTATAGAACCTTCCCATTCTCTCATAGGCCTTTATTTCCCTACTTGCTCTCTGCCACACAAAGCCTTCCCCCCCCCCCATAGTCTGAGTCATCTGCCAGCCAGGACGGAAAGCCACCAAGAGCAATAACAACTGTCCCAAACTTTCCCTAGTCCAGTCTGATCCTCTCTAAAGAGACTCTGCACTGTCCCCACTGGACTGTCCTGCCATCCCAGGCCCCAGTCCAACCCTTTCCCATTATGAAAACCTAACAGTTCTTCAATCAAGCAGGTCACATATGTCTTACCAGAAATCTCATGATCCTGGTGTGGTGAAAAGGACACTGCCTTAGGTGGCAGAACGTCTGGGTTTCAGGCCATTCCCTTCTGAATTCCTGCTATGTTCCTGCTAGGAACTGAATTGCCCCAGACGGATTACTTATCCTGCCTAGATCTCATGTCGGTAACATGGAGAGAATACCTTATTTTCCCAGGGTGTGATGACCTTAGGCAACCTCTGTAACTGAAAATAATTCCATGGTTATGATTTGAAAGGATGCCCCATGGTGGGTTGGAACACTGGTTCCTAGAAGGAGAGATGTAACAAATGGGTAAAAATACCCAAGGCATTTGGGAGATGCCATTGGACATTAAAAGAAATTCACCATTTACTGTTATCGTTTCAGAAAGCAGAACACAAAATCTCCGAATGAAAGTCAGTCCTTTAACTTCAACGCATTGTTGCTGGGTGCATTAGCCTTATTTTTCTAATTTTGAGAGAACTACTAGCTCAGAGAACAGATGCTCAGAGAAGTGGAAACCCAAGCTCTCACCCACATCTCAATAGCATGTGCCATCTGCACTGCTTCTCATTTGTCTGTCTTCCTAGTTAGTGTTCTCGGTGTTCCGGACTCAAAGTTCTGGGTCCTGTGGGAGGGAGAGGACACGCTGGAGGGGAACGAGCATTTTCGAAGCGTAACTAGCGCCTGCAGCCACTAGAGGGCAGAGCTCAGCCTGAGGATGCGCTTTCCTGGGCGGCAGCCCCAGCCTCTCGCTGCATCTCCCCGGCGGGTCTCCAGAAGGCGCTGCTGCTCCCAGAAGCTGCGATCAGCTCGGCGGCTCCAGGCAGTGAGTTCCTCATTCGAGTGGGGGGTGGAAATCTACCTTGTTTCAGAGGCCAGCTTGGGAGGGGCACCTTGTCTTCTCTGAGATGCTGCCCGGTCACCGGGAGCCCAGGAGGAGTTTTCCTTTTTTGGAATTAAATTCTGTAACTTGAATTCATCATTGGCATCAAAATTATTTATAAAGTCCTTCAGGAGCGTTGCAGTCTTGTGAGCGTTGAACTAGAAAAGACTAAACACGCTGGACCGTCAAGGTTGAGTGACCTATCGGAAAAGCCTGGGGGACATTCTCCCGCTGTCAATTTTTTCACGCGGCAGGGTGATACCATTCCTTTCCCTTATCTAAAATGATGGGCACGATACCCACTTTGGTATTTTCTTAGAATCCTTATATGCATGTTCTCCTTTTACCCTTAACTCTGAGGGAGGCATTATGACTATCCCCATTTTATTATCATTTTAAAACCCAATCTCAGGGTCTTTTTTTTTTTTTCATTCAATTTCTATTTTAACAACTGAAAGTTTTCCAAAGAAAATTGATGTTAAAAACGTGAAATGCCACTAGAGAGCTTATCTTAAGAAGGAACATTTCCTGCTCTACCCCTTCCCATACTCCGTCCCTGGTTCTGAAACTCAGGGGCAAACATTTGGATTGTTAGCATTATCAGGATTTCTGGTGGTCCCTGCCTATCTCTAAGGAATGTGCTTATGCTATAATTTTTTGGTGTCTAAGCCTAGATGTTAGCAACTGATTCCGCTTTTTTGAGGAAGTTGCTCATGATCCCTACTTTGAAGAGAAGCAAACTAAAGCTCAGGAAGTTTAAGGGGCTTGCCCAAGCCCACATAACCAAGAGACGATGGAAATTAGGACCTGCATCTTCTAAGTTTAGAATCCGAGTCATTTCCACCACTGTGCTGTGGGGGTCACTAGAAAGATGCTGATTACCCTCCAGGGTCCTTTAGCCCTTGGCATGCAGGTCTGGCAATGGATGTAATGTCTCCTTAAAACAGAGTTGCCAGATAGAATTCAAGATGTCCAGTTACATCTAAAATTTCAGATAAAGAACAAATATTAAGTGTGTGTCCCCAAAATTGTATGGGATATACATGCTGAAATGTTATTTATACTTCTATTGGCTAAATCTGGCAAGCCTACCTTAAAACTAGGAATCCAGCCCTTCTACTTTGGTTTTAAAAGTCTAGGACGACAGATAGAGTGAGGGGTCTGTGCTTAATCCATGACAAAGAAATTTTTCTTAGACATTATTCATGATTTCCATACAGATTATATACAAAAAGGCAAAACTTAAGAATACAGTGTTTAGGGATATAGACATATAAAGAAAAGTTACAATGAAAAGAAAGCGAATTATTAACACAAAATTCAGGAGAGGTGGCAGGAGAGGGAGATCCCCTGAGAAGTGGCACAAAGGGGCTTCTAAGGTCAACTGATGGTGGTGCAGTGGAGGTTATTTCATTTCTTGGTGTAATATATTTCTATGAGCTCTTCATAGGTATGTTCTATATGTTTAATAAAACATAAAATGAAAGCTAGCCTAGATTCTGGAATGAGAGAGGCATAGGTTCTAATCCTAGCTTCAGCCCACTAGGCTTTAGTTTCTTCATCTATAGGATGGGAGTACTACTACTTAATTGTCAGCATTGTTGCGTGGTTCAGAAATAACATATGTAAAGAGCACAGAGCGTACAAGAGCACGACCTTGGGAGAATTTATTATCGATTAAGTCCATGTGAGGTGAAAACCAGAAGATTGTGACAAGGCTTCCACATCCCACTGGGTAAACTTGGGTCAGAAACTCTTACCCTCTGCTGCCTATTGAATTCTGACCTAAACCCCCTCTTTCATTAGCATGTATTTAAGTTCTGAAGACATGGCCTGACACTTTACATAATTTTGGAGGCTGAAATACTTCTAGAAAAGGAACATCAGTCCTTTAAGAGGTAGATTTAGAAGTGCACAGGAGGATGTTTGTAACTAGAACAGTTAAAAAGAAAAGTCAATTCCCTGCTAATGTTAAGTACCAGCTTCAAAGCATGGGAGACAGAGAGAGTGAGCAATGGGGAAAAGTTTTCTGACTGGAACAGGCAATCAAATCATTTGCCACGGACATGCCAGAAGTGAAGTATTTTTCTTAATTGTATATTCTCAGAAGTCTTACCCCTGATATTAAATTACTCCTCTGGGTGTAGGAATACATTTTTGGCAAAATTCCGAATTGCTTTTTGAATTTCCAACTGTATACTTCCATATACTCTAATATATTGAAGTCTTTCTGGTTTAAAAAACAAACAAACAAACCAGGGGTGCCTGGGTGGCTCAGTGGGTTAAAGCCTCTGCCTTCAGCTCAGGTCCTGATCTCAGGGTCCTGGGATTGAGCCCCGCATCGGGCTCTCTGCTCAGCAGGGAGCCTGCTTCCTCCTCTCTCTCTCTCTGCCTGCCTCTCTGCCTACTTGTAATCTCTCTCTCTCTGTCAAATAAAGGAATAAAATCTTTAAACAAACAAACAAAAAACCCAACAAACCCAACTGTCCTTAACCCGAGATTTTGCTTTAAGCCATGATTTAATGTTAGGTAAATAGTTCTTTTATTTAACCAGAGGAAGAGACTTTCAAATTTAGAATGATAACTGAAGTATTTTTCTTATAAATATTCAGAATTGACTGAAAGGAGGATTTGCTGTATCAATCGAGCAGGAAGTATCCTACAAAAATTATTTTTACGCTTCTTGCATTGAGTTAAATGCCTTGGGACTAAAATATTCAGATTCACTAATAATCCAATGATAAACCATTTTACCTTAAAAATGTTAATATTCAATGCTGCCAAAGATACATTGTAGTGAGAATGCTTGGAGTGGAGTGTACATTGGACAATCTTCTGGAGAGCAGTTTGTTGGAATGTATTAAGAGCTCTAAACACATTTATATTCTTTGACGTTATAATTCTACTAGGACTCTTTCCTTCAAAACTCTCAGAGACCTGGCCTCAGACAAAAGGGACGTCCCTCTTCCCTTCTCAGAGGCCTGCATCCCAGTTCACAGAATAAATGTGCATGCATATTTATCAAGTATTTCTGATAATGCTGAAAAAGTAAGTTATCTAAACATTCGTCAACAGGGGGATGATGGAGTAACTTATTGTGCACTCATATTGTGGAGGATAAACCCATAAAAAAGCATGTTGACCAAGATTTTTATGGAAAGAGAAAATGCTCACATTTATGTTATGTTAATGTTATGTTAAGAAAAAGCAGTATGAAGTGGTACAAAATGATCTCGATGTAAGATATATATCTATAAAAACACTGAAATAAATAAACCAAAATACTAACAAGTGGTAATTTTTAGACTGTGGGATGATGATTTTTGTTTTCTTCTTTATGCTTTTCTCTATTTTCCAGATTTCCCACAATGAGCACTACTATCATTATACTAAAACAAGAATATATTTAAAAAATTCCAAGGAAGTGGCACATTTTTATATTTGCTATACATGAATTGACTCACGTACAGAGAGAAAAGAAATCTAATGGCACAGGTAGGATATATCATTTTCAGTTCCTCAAAGCAGGGATGAAATGGCATTTTCTCAGAAAGGACCTGTGCAGCTTACATTATTGTTAAATCATATCACTTCACTATATTTAGGAAACCCCAGCATATGGGTTAAATAAAAGGCACATTTTCATATTGGTATATGAAATGGCACCAATCTCTAGACCCTTGGGAGAACATGCAATTTGTAATGCCTATTATTTTTATGTTATTAAACCCATCTCTGTTAATAAGATCTATAATTATTAAGCAGAAAGCATAATGAAGTTGGCTGATTACAAAGGGAGGAGAAGCCAAGTGTTTCAAACCCTCTGACATTTTCTGCTGAAAGCCACTGAGTAGAGCACTGTTATTTTGAAATAATTTTACTGAGAAAGGATTATGTTTACAGAACATTAATTGATGAATTTATATTGCTTAAGAGCTCTAAATTTCTGAATTTGGGCATCTCTCTCTCTCTCTATTAAGAGCTTCTTGGTGGGACTAGGGTAAAGCAGGAAGTTCATAGCCTAAAATAAAGGTGTGAGGTCGGACTTAAAGGCTGAGGTCTGGAAACTCTTCCACCATGCCTCCGCCTAGGAGAACCCTTCACAGGCAGGGCCCTGTTCAGCTTTCAGGGTGCTCTGTTTGCCTTTTTTTTTTTGCTGGGTAGGACTCCCTCACATTAAGTAAATGATGACTTTATTAAGTTTTGGTATTGATGCATTCATATTTGTAGTGTAGTCTAACATTCCTATTGAGTATAGAGAAGGGAAATGCTCTATCTTGTATTCTTAATACCTTGGAGCTTTTGATTTTGGGATTAATCAAATCAACTATGTGCAGACCCTATGAGTTTCTTATTCCTTTAGATAAAATGCATATGGAACCCCCATGGAGTTCATGGGCTCTCTTCCCAAGTACTGGTAAAAGATCATTTCAGAATCAAACACTTACACCTTACATCATGGCGCACAATAGTCATCATTTTTTTTTTTTTAAGATTTTATTTATTTATTTCACAGTGGGAGAGAGATCACAAGGAGGCAGAGAGGCAGGCAGAGAGAGAGGGGGAAGCAGGCTCCCTGCCGAGCAGGGAGCCCGATGCGGGCCTCGATCCCAGGACCCTGAGATCATGACCTGAGCTGAAAGCAGAGGCTTTAACCCACTGAGCCACCCAGGCGCCCAATAGTCATCATTTTAAGCTACCATTAAATTTGGACCCCAAGAGCGAACATCTTAAAATTCTTTCTGAAAAGATAACCCGTACTTCTGTCAATTCTTCAAACAAAATTTCACCCTGCTAAACCTTAAAGTTTGAATCTAACAGCATGGGATTTTTTGCTGTTTTTATTTACCTAATAGTTTACTGGACAAATATGCTCCCCAAGAAGCATTCCAAAGGATTTGGGGGACAGACATAAAATAAGGGTCATGTTTATGGAGATCAGCATAAGGGGAGGTTGGGGCCCAGCCATGAAATAGATATGTTACTATAACCTAGGTATATGTATATATGTGAATTACTATTCATCAAGGGAAGTATTTTCAGAAAAAGTTGAAATTTATTTATTTATTTATTTATTTATTTATTTATTTATTTATTTAATTCTTTGCCCCAGGGGTACAGGTCTGTGAATCATCAGGTTTACATCTTTCACAGCATTCACCAAAGCACAAACCCACCCCAATGTCCACAACCTATCCACCCTATCCCTACCCTCCCACCCCCCAGTAAAAAGTTGGAATTTAAATGCTGGCACTGTGTCATGTATTAGGCTAGTGTCTCTTAGCTTCAAACCCATGCTTCTAATCTATTCTGCTTGATGATGCTGTGGGAGCAAACCACTTTCTGCTTTCCTAGCTGGCTCCTTCAGGTTCTGCGGATCAGGCACCAGAGGGAGACTGCAAGGGTGGAGAAGGAAGAGAGGCTTGCTTTCCTGTTTGCTTCCTGTTTTTTGGCAGCACACCTAAGCCGGGCTACTTCATGCCAGCAGCAGCAGCCCCTTCTAGAAGCAGCAGTTGATCTCAGTTTACCAATTTTCTTTTCTTTTCTTTTCTTTTTTTTAAAGATTTTATTTATTTATTTGACACACAGAGAGAGATCACAAGTAGGCAGAGAGGCAGGCAGAGAGAGAGGAGAAAGCAGGCTCCCTGCTGAGCAGAGAGCCCGATGCAGGCCTTGATCCCAGGACCCTGAGATCATGACCTGAGCTGAAGGCAGAGGCTTTAACCCACTGAGCCACCCAGGCTCCCTCAGTTTACCAATTTTCTACACCTTAGACAACCAGCGTTACCATACACGTGCAGGGACATGGCCTCAGTGAGCAGGGATCTGAGGTCTGAATTCCCACTGTGAGACCCATTCTCCAAGCTTCTGAGTTCCAGTAATTCTGACCTTTTTCTGTAGTTCCTCAGTCTCAGGGGTCGTAGCTGCATACTGGGATGCCCCTTTCGTGATACCAGTTTCCTTTTCTTGCCTTTTCGGTGCCCTAGTACTTGGCTAACAATCCTTTATGTTACATTTTCTCTGTTAAAGTAACTGGTGTGATTTCTGTCTTCTTTCCTAAAACAGTAAGATCGAGGTCAGTGTTAATTCTCATGAAATGCACAAGATTGGTTGCTAAGTACTTCCTGTGGATAAGAAAGGAAAAAATTACTTCTTCATTTGTAGCTCAGAAGCTTTTTCCTAAAGTCCACTCGACTGGGCTATACAGAGAAATGAATTTACAGATACACATATTTAATCAGCTGTATAGGAATTGATTTTTAAAATACACATGCATATTTTTCTCCTTGCTTTCATAAGAACTTCTTTTAGAAATACCCATTCCTATAAATCATGTAATACATTTGAACATTCTGTAAGATTCCAATGACATGTTAAAAAACCTATGTTTTTGTCTCAATGACTCCATCTTTAAGATAGAATTAAACAGGGCGCCTGGGTGGCTCAGTAGATTAAAGCCTCTGCCTTCGGCTCAGGTCATGATCTCAGGGTCCTGGGATCGAGGCCCGCATTGGGCTCTCTGCTCAGCGGGGAGCCTGCTTTCCCCCCTCTCTCTCTGCCTGCCTCTCTGCCTACTTGTGATCTCTCTCCCTCTGTCAAATAAATAAAACCTTTAAAAAAAAAAGAATTAAACAGAAAACATTTTGAATATTAAGTCAATACAAAGTAATAATAAATCTATTGTGTATTAATGTAAATAAGGTATTTAAGAAATTACTAATTATATTTTCCAGAACATAAAATATTTAGGCAGAAGAGTGGCAAGATTTTAAAATTTTGCAAATCTTTTCAGTACCTGGCTTAATAGAAGACAGATGGATTCTCATATATGGCTCACATTCAATCTGTTGAGATATGTTGTTTTTGTGAAGTATGTGAAAAAAAAATAGCCTCACATAGATATATAGTTTAAAATGGGAATAGCATTTTCTAGTATATATAAGCTAAAGTAAAATTAACATAGTGTTATATTAGTTATATTAGGTGTATAATAATTCAAGAATGCTATCTATACATTACTCATTGCTCATCACAATAAGTACATTCTTAATCCCCTTTACCTATTTCATCCATCCCTCCACCCACTTCTCCGGGAATCCTCAGTTTGTTCTCTGTATTTAAGTTTGGTTTTATTTGTATCTTATTTTTAGTTTGTTTTGTTTCTTAAACTCCACGTATGAGTGAAGTCATATGGTATTTGTCTTTCTCTGAGTGACTTACTTCATTTACCATTATACCTTCTAGCTCCATTCATGTTGTTGTAAATGGCAATATCTCATTCTTTTTTATGACTGTGTAATATTCCATTATATATATACCAGTCATTATCCATTCATTTATTGATGGACACTTGGGTTGCTCCTATATCTTGGATACTACAAAAAATGCTGCAATAAACATAGGGGGGCTTATATCTTTTTGAATTAGTGTTTTTGTTTTCTTTGGATAAATACCCAACAGTGGAATTATGGGATCATATGGTAATCCTATTTTTAATTTTTTGAGGAACCTCCATACTATTTTCCGCAGTAGCTGCACCATTTGCATTCTCACCAACAATGCACATGGGTTTCTTTTTCTCCACATCCTTCTCGACACCTGTTATTTCTTGTCTTTTGGATTATAGCCATTCTGACAGGTGTACAATGCTATCTCACAGTGGTTTTAATTTGCATTTCCTTGATGATTAGTGATATTAAGCATCTTTTCATGTGTCTGTGGGCCATTTATATGTCTTCTTTGGAAAAAATATCTATTCAGGTTCTCTGCCCATTTTTAATCAGATTATTTGTGGATTTTTGTGTGAGCTGTATAAGTTCTCCATATATTTGGGATATTAACCCCTTAGCAGATATATAATTCGTAAATATCTTCTCCCACTCAGTAGGTTGCTTTGTCATTTTGTTGACGGTTTCCTTTGCTGTGCAGAGGCTTTTTATTTTGGTATAGTCTACGTTTATTTTTGCTTTTTCTTCTCTTGCCAGTGGAGACCTATCTAGAAAAATGTTTCCAGGGCTGTGTCAAAGAAACTATCGCTATGTTTTCTTCTACAAGTTTCATGGTTTCAGGCCTCACATTTAGGTCTTTAATCCATTTTGAGTTTACTTTAGTGTATGGTGAAAGTAAGTGGTCCAGTTTCATTCCTTTACTTGTAGCTGTCCAGTTTTCCCAGCACCATTTGTTGAAGAGACTGTCTTTTTCCTCACTGTATATTCTTGCCTGCTTTGACATAGATTAATTCACCATGTAAGTGTGGGTTTATTTCTGAGCTCTCTATTCTGTTCTATTGATTTATGTATCTCTTTTTGTGCTGGTACCATACTATTTTGATACTGCAGCTTTTTGGTATATCTTGAAATCTGGGATTGTGATACTTCTAGCTTTGTTCTTTTTCCCCAAGACTGTTTTGGCTATTTGGGGTCCTTTGTGGTTCCATACAAATTTTAGGACTATTTGTTCTAGTTCTGTGGAAGATGTTGTTGGTGTTTTGATAGGGATTACATTAAATCTGTAGACTGCTTTTGGTAGTATGAACATTTTAACAATATTGGTTCTTCTAATCTGTGAGCATAGGCTATCTTTCTATTTGATTGTGTTATGTTCAATTTCTTTCATCAATGTTTTAGAGTTTTCAGAGTATAGGTCTTTTACCTCCTTGGTTAAGTTTATTCCCAGGTATTTTATTCTTTTTGCTGAAATTGTAAATGAGATTTTTTTTGTTAATTTCTCTTTCTGCTACTTCATTATTAGTGTATAGGAATGCAACTGATCTCTACATGTTAATTTTGCATTCTGTGATTTTACTGAATTCATTTATCAGTTCTAGCAGTTTTTTGGTGGAGTCTTAGGGTTTTCTATGTCTAATGTCATGTCACCAAGGTTTTGGTTATTATAAATAAGTTTGCTATGAATATTTAAGTTCAAGTCTTTGTGTGGACATGTATTTTCATTTCTCTTGGGAAAATACCGAGAAGTGGGATGCCTGGGTCATACAGTATATGTTAAGCTTTTTATAAAATTGTCAAATTGTTTTCCACAGCGGCTGTATCATTTAACATCCCCATCAACATTTACGAAGAATTCCAATGAGTGGTATTATTGACCTTTTTAATTTTGGCCATTCTATGGAATTTTCATTTCCATAATGACCAATTATGTTGAGCATCTTTTCATATATTATTTCTTTCATAGATCATTTTTAGTGACGTGTCTGTGCAAGTTATTTGCCCCTTTGTTAGGTAACTGTCTTCTTATTGTTATAAGAGCTATTTATCAATTCTAGATATCAGCCTTATCAAATACATGTTTTGCAGATATTTTCTCACAAACTGTGGCTTACTTTCCATATTCTTGGTATTTTGAGAGCAAAAGTTTTAAATTTTGAATAATTTATTGATTTTTTCTTTTTGTAGTTTGTGCTTTTTTTCATGGATAATGTGAATATTTTATTTTTTTAAATTTAAGTTCAATTTAATTAACATATATTAGTAATAATACTAATGTATTATTAGTTTCAGAGGTAGAACTTAGTGATTCATCAGTTGCATATAACACCCAGTGCTCATTATATCAAGTGCCCTTCTCAATGCCCATCACCCAGTTACCCCATCCTCCTGCCCCTTCCCCTACAGCAACCCTCAGTTTGTTTCCTATAAGTTAAGAGTCTCTTATGGTTTGTCTCCATCTCTGTTTTCATCTTATTTTATTTTTCCTACTCTTCTCCTATGATCATCTGTTCTGTTTTTTAAATTCCACATAAAAGTGAAATCATATGGTATTTATCTTTCTCTGACTGACTCATTTCACTTGGTTTAATGCCCTCTAGTTCCATCCATGTTGCTGCAAATGGTAAGATCTTTCTTTTTGATGGCTGAGTAATATTCTATTGTATATATAGTTTGTGCTTTTTGAAAGCAATCTTTGCCAAACCCAGGGCCACTAAATTCTATGTATTCCTTAAGAAGTTTTATAGTTTTGACTCCTACATTTAAGACAGGGATGCAGTCTGATTTATTATTTGATTAATTTTTGTATATGAGATAAAGATTGAAGCTCCCCACCTCTTTTTTTAATGACTATCCAGTTCTAGAATTATTTGCTGAAAAGACTATCTTTGCCCCCACTGAAGTGTCTTGGCATTTTTAAAAATATACTGGCCACATATATGTAGAATTATTTCTAGGGTCTCTATTGAATTGACTTATATGTCTACCTCTGTACCAATACCACATTATCTTGATTACTGTAGATTAACAGTAAGACTTGAAGTCAGGTAGAAATTTTTCAACTTCTTTTCCAAATTGCTTTGGCTACTCTAGTTTCTTTGCGTTTCTATATATATTTTGGAATTAGCCTGCCAAGTTTTTAAAAAATAAAGCCTGCTGGCATTTTGATTGGGATTGCACTGATTTTATAAATCCATTTGGGGTGATAGAAATAAACATTTTATACTTTGCTACATTAAAATACATTGATTATTTCACAATGTGAATGGATTTAACCCTAACATGACTTTGTAACATCATGTGTTGGTCATTTGTAAAATACTGGTTCAGAGTCATGCAGATCTTCCAAATGTTTACACATTTTATTATATAATATATTTTAAAAACATACTCATTAATATCATCACCAATCTCAGCAATGTCTCTAAGTACTGGGAAGCTGTCAAGTTCCCAGTGGCAGATACATCCTTTCCAAAAATTCTCATTTTTGCAGGAAAGCTCAAATTTTATCACTGGCAACAAATACTTTCAGTTGTTTTCCTTGAAGTGACAGGCTCACTTGGTTCCTTTTTCAAAAAATGTCTGCCAAATGCCCAAGTCTGAATCATCCTAGTTTGTCTGTCAGTCGTTCTCTCAGAGAAAAAAGTGGTGTTCTATGAAAAAGACAAAAACAAAGCCGGCTAGCTCAGCTCGCAACTCAAACACGGGTGCTTCTTGTAACAACCACTGTGGTTTGGGATGCAGCCAAAGTGCTTTATTCGTATTTCTCATGTCATCATGTAGAATATTAAAAAGCTGTGTATTCAAGGATTAAGGTTTAATAAAATTAGTTAATTTTTATTGCTTCATCAAGGACACTGTTAAGGGCAATTGGTCTTTTCTTTTTTCTTTCTTTTCTTTTTTTGGTGAGGATGTGATGGAAAGCATGTAGCACGTGAAGAAGAATGACCCTACACTAGAAGAGTGACGATGGCATCCTTTGGTGCCACTGCTTTGATTTGTGTTGAGATGCTGGCAGTTTTATTCACCCTTGCTTTCGCACTAGTATCGCCAAAGTCAACACAGCAGAAAAGGCAAATAACATCCTAGTATTATTACGAAACTCATTTTGACCTTGTAGACCCCCATGGTAATTTAGGGAACCTCCCTCTCCCCTAGGGTTCCATAGGCCACACTGTAAGAATCATTGTTTTAAGGAAACAAAGGGGCATTTAGGGCAACCCGGAAGGATGCCAGGAAGCTTTGTTAAGAGGGTGAAGCCTGAGCTGAGGCTCAATGGACACATTATGTAAGGAAGGGTTGACTGTCTAGACATAAGGAACACCACAAACAAAGGCACCAGGTATGAAGAGCAGGCCTGCCTTCCTCAGCGCCAGTCAAGCAAAAGGTGCAGTGAGGACAGAGGCCAGAGCTGAGATGGCATGAGATACAGATGGCCCTGGATGCGTGAAAGGAGCTGAAACTTCATTCTTCAGGTGGTCAGAGCTCTGGGAGGTTTTCCAGAGTAGGGAAGCAGCAACACGGTGAGAGTTGTGTTTGTTCTAGCACTCTGGCGACAGTATGGTGAATGGATTTGGGAGGTTTACACTGGAGTGAGGGAGCTCCATTAAGAACCTGTGCCCTCCTCTCTCCTCTCTCTCTGCCTGCCTCTCTGCCTACTTGTAATCTCTCTCTCTGTGTCAAATGAATAAATAAAATCTTTAAAAAAAAAAAAAAAGAACCTGTGCCTCGTCAAGGTAAGAGATGATTTAAGAGAACAGATGGTCAACTCATTAAACACCAAGCCCCCTCCCCCTTATTAATTCAGTTAGAATATGATAACGAGTGCACTTGCTCAGGGGACATAACTATGTATCACCTTGAATTCAAGAATGCAGACCTGGACAATAAAGAAGAAAAGCAGCCTTACAGACTCTGTTTCTATAACCTGTGTCCTTCCAGACCCTCCAACGGAAATTCCTACCCTCTCTGCTCAGTTTAATCATTTCCCTTAATAATTAGAGAGCAGAGAGCAGGGGTAGAAGTGGCTTTATAAGCTATGTTTAATTGTTTCTTGTAAGAGCATAATTGGGATGACATTACAGAGGTCTGAGACCACAGAATTAAATTTTTTTTTTGCTTTCACTATGATGTGTATGTTTCTCTGTGCACTTGTGTCCATATATAGTATTTACTTGCATACTTTAACACTGCACAGTACTGCTACACTCCAATCCAAACCCCTATTAGCTCTTGTCTGGACTTCAGTGACTCCCTACTAGTCTTATTTCTACTCTTAACTCACTGCAGTCCATTTTATACACAGCTTCCACAGTGATCCTTTACAAATATAAATCAGATCATACCATCTGCCTGTTTATAATCCTCCGATGACTTCCTGTTCCCCCACAGGAAAATAATCTAGAACCCTTCTGCTGTTCTGCAGAGCCCTGCATAACTGACTCCTGCCTGCGTCTCTGACAACGTCTAGCACTCCTTGCCTTGTTCACCAGTCTTACTGCCTTGGCTTTGGGGCATTTCCATCTCAGGGCCTTCCCACTAGTGGTTCTCTGTCAGGGGTACTCCAGCTCTAGAGCCTCGCATGGCCTTCCAGTCCTAACACATCATGGAAAACTTCTTTCCTCATCACTCAACCGAGAGTAGCTTCTCTATCCTTCCCTATTTCACTGTTTTATTTGCATCATGGTAGCCCCTGGAACACTGCCTGGCACACAAGAGGTTCTCAGTCAGTATTTGTGGAACGAATGGATAAATGAATTATAGGTACAATTTTCTTGTTGTATTTGCTTTTCATGGTTCTCACAAAGATGTCATGCCAATGATCCCACATTAGTAATCAGTTTAGAGCCAACTTTTGTTTTGTTGCTTTGCTTTGGTCAGTTTTATTCCTTCTAAAACCATATAGTGGAAATTCAAAATTACTTAGGAAGTACATGGGTTTTTCTTAACCAGCTAGAGGTATTAGTCACGGTTGATAAACAAGAAAATTTTACCAGTATGTACGTTTATGGAATAATGCCAATATTTTTTCTTTAGAGAAAGAGGGAAGGAATAAAATATAAAAATCTTACAATCTGGAGGACTCAAATGTATAAGTGAATTATTATAAAAATATGACAAATGCTGTAATCAAGATACAAAGCACTACAAGAACACAGTGGTAGGAACTGCTTTCTGTGCCCACGAAAGTCAGGGAGGGAAAGCCTCAGAGCGCTGATGACAGTGGACACAGGTCCTAAAGTATGAGGAATTTTCTAGGTATAAAGGAGGGAGAAAGGGATTGCAGGTACATGGAACAGCATTCAGAGAGCCACAGCTGTGTAGGGGAAAGTAAGTATACAGAAAATATCCTTTTTTCCCCCTCCAGGGACCCACAGATGAAGGGTGCGGGTTCTAAGCAGAATCTCTCCACCAGTGGTTTTCCTTGAACTATTCTGAAACTATTTCGAAGACAGCTGAATCATTTCCCCCATAATTTAGCTGTGGAACCCTCAAATGTATCCACAACAGTAAAAAAAATGCTGGGGGTGCCCGGGTGGCTTAGTCGGTTTTACTTCTGACTCTTGGTTTCAGCTCGGGCTATGATCTCGGGGTCGTGGGAGGGACCCCTGCGTCAGGTTCTATGCTCAGTGTGGAGTCTGCTTGGGATTCTCGTTCCCTCCCCCTCTGGCCCTTCTGCTCATGCTCTCTCTCGCTCTCTGGAATAAATAAAGAAATCTTAAAAAAATAAATAAATAAAAGCTTCTCTGGGTGAAGAAGGTGGAGGCGCCTCTACAGTGGTTCTTGACCTCTTGTTCTCCCTCCCTGTGTGGACTGATGGTCCACTTTAGGTCCCCAGAGCTTTAAGGAAAAGAATTTAAAAGCCACTGCCTTTTACTTTTTAAAAGAAAACAGAGGGAGCTGTGGTGGCCGTGAAAACACACCACTCAGATCTCTTGCTGCGGGGAGTGTAGTGATAGATGGTGGTTTCCTATGGCTCCTGAAGGAGTCCAAGCTCCCAGAAGCTGCGACGGGCCAGTGACTGGATACGACAGGGCTGCTGACGCAGGCCTGTTCCTGCAAGACGGGGGACTCCTCTGATGGGCGACTCTGGCTCCAAGCCTTTCTTTCCATCAACCTGGCGAAGACATTCTGAGAACAGGGCTGACACTGCTGACCCAGGCCCACTTACTACTTCCCTCTCATCATTCCTAGTTCCCTGCACTGCCTCCAGCTCCTTCCCCTTTCCCCTCATTAGCATCTCCCTTATGAATGTCTTGCACATCTAATCCTGTCTTGGCATCTGCTTCTAGAAGGACCTGAACTAACACAGGAGACTACGGCAATGAAACCAGTTGCACGTTTCCAGATTATCTGAAGTAAGGACTTCCAAAGTGCACTGATATTGCCACGATCCCAATAAAACCCAGTAGAGAGGAGAAGAGGATGGAGAAAAGAACTCCTAGGCACTCTCTTGTACTCTTCAAGCTTGCAAACTGATCATGAGTCAAACCCCAAATCTAAATACGGGCAGACTGAAAAATGTGAATAGATACTTAAACAGCCAAAGTAGAACCGAAGATTAGTTAATGGGGGCTGTTTTCACACCCACACAACCTGGCAGATCAGTGTGCTGCACAGTCTTTGTCGCAAAAATACTACAGAAATATGGTTCTTTGCAAACATCTTCTGTCTCTGTATAAATGACATAGGATCCGGAGGCATTTCTGCAAATAATATGTTTTCCTATGCCAGTGTATAAATAGCTTCAGAGTACTGAGATAAAGTGAAAGTTGCCAATGCTATTGCTACATCGACGAGAAGCAGCTGATCTGGAGCTTGTCCTGCTATTTGCTGCTAGTCCTGAAATGTGATGAGACCGAGCACATTGTTGTTTTCACAAAACCAGATAAGAGGGCAGATACTGCCATCTCTGACTACACGGAAAAGGCCAGAATGACGCCTTCCCAAGTTACCTGCCTTTGCAATGAGATTACATAGCTTTCCTCCTATTGGAAAAGACTCTCTTTAAGTGATAACCAAATCTGGGTCTCCCAGCTTTTAATGCCATAATATCCATGTGATTCTTCAGGATTGGACCCACGATACCTCCTTTCTACTTTCTGGCAAGACATAAAGGGGGAGAAAGATCTGAAGAAAATGTGAAAATCTAGGATGTGCTTGGAGATGGGCATCATTATGTATCCTGATCCCCTGACTTGCCCACAGTTGCCCTTGCAACTTTGGACTTTGCCATTCCTTCATGTATGCTTAATTCATACATTAAACCTTTCCTGACAGCTTACTATGTGCAGGCACTATGCAGTCTGCTGGGGATAGAGAAATGAACGTGATTGGCAAGGTCCTTGTTCTGAGAGAGTATGCTCTTGGTGGGGAGAGGTGTGGTAAATACACAACATAATGGAAATATGACTGATCAGATGGAGTAACCGGAAAGAGAGTGCCTGTTTTACACAGAGTGCTCAGGGATGCCCTGAGAAGGCAGTCATGGAGAAGACAATGAGGAATAGGGAACATCAAGTGCAAACACTTAGGTGGGACTGAACTTGGCCTGTTCAAGGAACAGAAAGAAGGCTGAGAGGGCTGGATCATTGTGAACATAGACACATAGTGGAAGATGAGGTCAGTGGCAAAGGTGAGACCCAATACTGGACAGCCCCATAGGCTCAGTCTGGTTAGGAGTCTGGGCTTATTCTAAGTGCAAGGGGGAGTTCCCTGGAATTTTGGGGGATTTTGTTTTGTTTTTTGTTTTCAGATACTTTAAATGTTGGATATTTCTGTCAAGGATCTGAGCACTTACATCTTTCTAATCATCAATCATCCTCCCTTGTGAGGTTCCTTCCTTGCAGAATGTGAATTTTTATGTCCTTGTGAATACAAAGAAAGACAAGACTGTGGTAAAAATCAATGTGAAATCTAATAGTCAGTCCGTATTGGATGGAACCCAAAGAGAGGAAAGCAGCCAAGCAAGCTCTTGCGTTATGACAAATCTCGAGTGCAGAGAGGAGGTGAATTGGCTCCTGACACCAAGGGGGCGGGGAACTTCAACATGTAATTCAGTGGGAGACCCAGGAAACAGACACAGTTACAGATGTGTTTCAGTGACCTCTAGGATGGGTGCCCTATTTGTCTTCTTGCCGGACGTGATCTTGTCTCCCTAATGAAGAAGGGCAAGAGGCTTGAAGTCTGCCCACTTTTGGTTGATTAGAAGGTAAAGTGAACATTTATCCTGCTTTTTGGCTGGTCAATATCTGAAACCCTTTCCCATGTTTGGATCTGCCCACCTTGTGTCTATGAAAGAGCATACCTTCCACTATAGAAACTGAAGTGCCAGATAATTGCTTTCTCGGTCTCCACTTCTGAGTCAGGTATGAGTAATAGTATGGGATGAAGTCGTAACAAACTCTCTAGTGTGTCTCCAGGTCAAAGATGGCAGAATGATCAAAGTTCTGGGGCAACCGTGTAGAAGCGCTGGTGGGGCCCAGGGTCCCATAAGCCTATGCACGTCACTATGCCCCTTCTCAGGAGTACTGAAGTACTCTTCCTGGCTGCCTCACCACAAACTTAACTTGGCAGCCTTCCCAGAGGTTCTGTGAGCCACACAATACTCTCTAATAAATTCTCCTTCAATCTGACAGAGTTGGTTTCTAGTCTTTGCAACTAAGAACTGTGAATGATCCAGAAATTGGAAGGAAGAGGTTGCAAGTCATACAGCCCTATAGAAATATGGGATGCATGTGGAAATATGGAAGTGTCATCTGGCTTGGTTAAGGCCGAAGGTGATGAAAATCCAGCAAGGGTTGTTAAGGGTTCTTGTCATGATCTGGTGAAGCGGTTAATCAGATCATCATCTGTGTGTATCTAGATTGAACTGCCATCGAAGGCAAAGCTTCAGGGAACCAAGAGATCAATACTATTGAATAATATGAAGGTCACAGGGAGTTCAAGGACTATGAGATGAGAGGCCTTCTTCTAATGAAAATTGATAGCTTAAATAAAAAGAAAGACATGCTCAAATTCCCAAATTCTCAGTTCAAAGCACAGGCTGAAAACCAGAGGCTTCTGTGCCTTTGTTAAAAGAATTTATCACTTGCTGCTTAAGTATGCAGAAAGCCAAATATCGAATGTACAGTTTGACCCTGAAAATTACTGAACTAAAAAGAGTTGAATTCACTATAGAGAACGAACTGAGGGTTACTAGAGGGGAGGTGGGCAGAAAGTTGGGTTAAATAGGTGATGGGTATCAAGGAGGGCACTTGTGGTGAGCACTGGGTATTGTATGGAAGTGATGAATCACTAAATTCTACACTTGAAACTAACATTGTGCTGCATGTTAAGCAGCTGGAATTTAAATAAAACCATGGGGGTAAAATGAAGGTATAAAAAAAAGAGAGAAAAAAAGTTGAATTCACATTTTAAGCTGGTTTTCTTAAGAGAAAGCTGTTACATTGATTGGGGGAGAGTGGGCCTGGAGAATTTCAATGGGGACATTCAGATGATTCATGGAGGCCATGACCAAGGCATGCTGCACTGACGTTTTTTCTTTAAGATTTTATTTATTCACTTGAGACACAGAAAGAGTGCACACAAGCCAGGGGCAGGGGTTGGGGGAGAGGGACAAGCAGACTCACGCTGAGTGCAGAGCCTGATGTGAGGCTCGATTTCATGACCCTGAGGTCATGACCCGAGCTCTAAATCAAGAGTCGGAGGCTTAACCAACTGAGCCACCCAAGGATTCCTGCTGCATTGAACTCTTGAGAGGCCAATTACCTAACTGTTAAATATAAGAATTTCCTTACATGGTGATGTGATAGACCCTTGAATACTGGCAGATTCCTCTAAGCCTCTTCAAGAACAGAACAGTATAAATGGCAGATCAGAATCCTTACTCCATGAGGACCAATGGAAGCTATCAAACTTGCCAAACACTTATTTTGTTCTTTTAATAATTAAACCAAGTTAAAATAATTTAAGCCAAATCTGAATAGTCATTCTCATTAGCTTTTGAACCCAAGACCAGCCCTTGTAGTCTAACCTGGTTTACTCAGAAAAGTCTGAAATCTTGAATTCCCACTGAGTATCCTTTGCTTTTCCCTCCCCTATGCCTGCAAGTAAGAGACATCAGAAGGAGTGCTCTCATTTGTCAGGGTCAGCAATATTCTTTACCACAGAGCTTCAGGGTCATGCCAATTCTCTGGGTTTGTATCAAATTTAGTCCACAGAACATGGAACTGGTTAATTATAGTAATGACATCAAACTGATAAACTTGGAAACAGGAAATAACATACAGCCTAGGTGTCTTGGTAAATCATGTGTGTCTGAAGGTGAAGAATAAATCACATATAATTAGGAGGCTTGTTGTCTTATAAAGTTACAGAGGTGTGTGTGCGTGTGTGTGTGTGTGTGTTAGAACTGGGGAATGTTGGGATATTTTCCCACAAAATCAAAGACAGGTAGCTGTCCATTGCTTTTATTAACATTAAGAATGAGGCACAAGGCTTTATAGGTCTTTTTAAATTTTGGAAATCATATGTACCACATTTGGATGCTGAGGCAGACACTAATAATTGTCTACCAATACGGATTTCTTCTTTTTAATGGAACCCTAACTCTGTTTGAGCAGCAATGTGTTCAGTTAAAAACATTCAGATACCCTTGCAGTTAGAAGTCACCAACTATCAGAATGTGGCTAATGTGACGTAAGTTCAAGATTTCTAAGAAAGGCAGCACCCCTTTTTGTTTCCTTCTCTCTTCCTATCTGGAGCTGTGGTAGACAACCTGTGACATGATCATAAGGCAATAAAAATGAGCACAAATCACAAGTGAAGGATGGTGGAGCAGAAATATTGAAGGATCCTTGATATTAGGTAGTCACTGCACAAGCCCTGGGTTGTTTACCTCTACACTTCTTAGCATCTGACAAAAATAATCCCTCTTTGGTTAAACGATTATAGTTGGATTTCTTGTCCCTAATGCCTAACTGATATAAATGTGCTGTAATGACTCACTTATTAGGTGACTGGAAAGGTGGGAGCTTTGACTAGGACCCAGAGAAATTTCTCCAAATTGCATACGCATTGGTACAGGCAATTTTCTCTCTTGGCCCTTATTACCAGTGGTGCTCAGGTCCAGTGGTGCTCAAGGTACTTGTGGCAGAAAATATATTTATGGATTCTTTGGACAGATTCTTTGGAAAATCTGTTAGAATTACAGTGGAGGACCCTTGGGTTTTAAACAAAAGCACACCCCTCTAGGCAAGTGGAAATTCTTCTTTCGAGGAAAAAACTTGTAACTTGACAATGAGTTATAGTGCATAAGCCTATCTCTGGACTCGCTCTTCTATTCTGTTTGTCTATTTCTATCTCTATGCCAGTACTATAATCTCTGTTTTTAAAAGTTTATAAAAATTCATAAAAAAATTCATGATACTGGTAGAGCTAGTCTCTTAACCTGTTCTTCAGAGGGTTTTAATTATTCTTGGCCAAATACTATTCTGATAATCTTAGAATTGTATGCCAAGTTCCACGAAAAAAAGATTTATTGGAATGTTGATGGCAATCACACTAAATCTACTGACCTGGGGAAAAGTGGCATGAGGATTCCAATCCATGAAAATAGTATGTCTCTCCATTTGTATGATTTTTAAGTTCTCTCAAAATTTTTATTGTTTTCTCCGTAATAGTCTTGCACATTTTCTGATAGACTATTCCTTGAGATCTGGTATTTTTGATACTAACATAAATACAATTCAAAAGTTGCTTATTTTCTAACTATTTAGTGGCTAGTATTTAGAAATAAGATTATATATTAGCTTTGTATCAAGCAAACTTGCTAAAGTATCTAAATCTTGCAATTTCTTTGTGTGTATTCTTTCAAATTTTCTAGACCTACAATTTTCTGATCTAAAAATAATGCCAATCTTCTCTGACAATTCTAATTTTTCCTTATTTTACCTGTCTTACTACTTTGGCTAGGACCTATTATGGTGATAAATTAGGTTAAGTGTTAATTAGAAATTCTTCTCATTTTTTATCTCAAAGATAATGCTTTCAATATTTTACAATTATATATATGGTTTTCTGTTTTCTCCCCTCTAAATATTCAAAAGGAGTATGCTTCTGTGTACTTAAACGCCATAAATATTGTCAGACTGCTTTCTCATAAGGTTGAAACAATTCACATTCAGCATTTTTGCCAGCAACTGGTGTTATAATACTTGAAAATATTTGTCATTCTATTGGGTGTAAAGTGACATTTTATTATTACTTTAATTTGTATTTTCTCAATAGTTTCATCTTTCCATATGTTGGTGATCAAATTTACCTTCTTATGAATGATCTCTTTGTATCCTTTGCCTAAGTTTTTAATTTCTTCTTTCAACTTGAAAGAGATTTTTGTATATTAAAATTAACTCCTATATGTTCTCTACATTGCAATTATTTTTCCAAACTTGTTATTGTTGACTTTATTTTTTTAGCTATAAAACTGTTTTAAATTTATATATGACAAAATGTCTATTTTATTTGTGTCATTTTCCCAGTCTTGTCCCCATATTGTCTTTCAAATTTTTTGTGTATCATTTTTTCTTAATTCTACATTTAATCTTTTAGCCATTTAGACCTTATTTCTATATATTGTATAAGATGAAGGCCCAAATTTATTTTCTTTCAGTCAGATAACTGTATCACCACCATTTATTAAATAACTCACTCTTTCCCCACTTAAATGAAAATTCTGTCTTTTTTTAAAAAAAGATTTTATTTATTTTACAGAGAGAGAGATCACAAGTAGGCAGAGAGGCAGACAGAGAGAAAGGGGGAATCAGGCTCCCTGCTGAGCAGAAAGCCCGATGCAGGCCTCCTTCCCAGGACCCTGAGATCATGGCCTTTGTTCTTTAGAGGTTAGATAAGGCTCAGCTGTGAAGCCATCTGGTTCTGGTATTTTGTCCAGTGGTAGACTCTAATTATTTTCCAATATCAGTTATGGTAACTGGTTTATTCTTCTTCTTAAGTTTCCTAAATTAGCTAGAAAGTTATTTATTTCTTCTAGATTTTAAGATGTTTGCCATAGAGTTGCATGGTATTCACTTATAAATTATTTCTCTTTTAGCTATAGTTTTAGAAGTGTTTATTATTCGTTTCAAAGAACTAGCTTTTGGATTTACCTGGGTTTTTGTTTTTTATTTTTATTTTCATAAATTGCTTTTCCCCCTTTCATTCCTTCATTAATTCTGTCTAGTTTCTCTTTTTTAATTAATATTTTATTTATTTGAAAGAGAGAGAGAGAGAGGGAAGGCATGAATGGGGGGATGGGGGAGGAAGAGCAGAGGGAGAGGGAGAAGCAGACTCCATATTGAGCAGGGAGCCAGATGTTAGGGCTCAATCCCAGAACACTGAGATCATGACCTGAGCTGAAGGCAGATGCTTAAACAACTGAGCCACCCAGGTGCCCCTCTTTCTATTTTCTTTTAAGTTATTTTGTTGTAACTTGGAATATTTCTTAAGATCCCAATATCCTATTAACTAAAAAAATGTTCTTTTTTTAAATCAACCAAGGTTGATTTTATTTTTACAACTAGAACTATGTTCTAGTTGTAGAGGTAGAGTTTCTAAACAGTACGGAAAGAATAATCCATGAAGAAAGTTTCAGAATGGAAGTGAAAAAATTCTACTGGCATAAGAGTGTGTCAAGGAGATGAAAGTTCTGTTCTGTTGTTTTTGTTTGTTTGTTTTAGATTTATTTATTTGACACAGAGAGCACAAGCAGGGGGAGCGGCAGTCAGAGGGAGAGAGAAAAGCAGACCAAGCCAGGAACCCCACACGGAGCTCAATACCAGGACCCCAGGACCATGACCCAAGCTGAAGGCAGATACCCAACTAACTGAGCCACCCAGGCACCCCAAGGAGATGAAAGTTAAGAGGAAAATACTTTTCATCCTTTGGGGCAATGTTTTGCTATTCTCTCCTGCTTTTCACTATTGCCCTCTGAGAAGGAAAAAAAATCAATGATTTAATGTTGTAACATTAAATTTCTCCCTGATGAGAGAAATTAAATGCTAAGAATATTATATGTTGTTAGGTACAGCTGAACCTTGGAGGATCCCAAAGAATTGTAAAATCTAAGGTTTTTCACCCATTCCTTTGCCTTCCTCCAAGAACCAATTTTTGCCCTTTTGGGCATGATATTATCCCTGTTGAAAACACACCCTTTGGGTACGGAACATAAGAGAACCTTGACCCATAGTGGGTTATTTCAGATATTCAAAAAAGGTAGTAGTATCTAAGGTTCTGGAGCAAAATGAAGATTCATAGGCACTGACAAGCTTGAGAAAACCTCTTACAGATCCAAAGAAGAAAAGCCACAGTCTGGTGTTTGCTAATGTTTGTGGAGGCCACTGAATGTAGATCTGAGGCAGTTTAACAGAAGTCATATATCTAGGAGAAGGGACAGAAGTAGCACTGCATGTCAAGAACAAATGCAACTATGCTGATCTTGGGCATGTTTGCCTCTGGACCATCCCTTACTTTCCCCAGCTTTTAACTATATAGCAAGAGCTGTATAGCCCAGTGGGCTAACCCAGTCTCTGGGCTCTGGTAACATGACCTCCTTCCTTTGTTCCTCCAGACAACCCAGGGTTAAGGGTTTCCTTCTCTAATCTCTAAATTGTCTCACTATTTCCTATTGTCTTTCCAACTTTTCTATAATCTGTGTGACCAATTCCCTGCATTGAATATCTTCTGTTTTTAGATAATCAGACCTTAATAGAGCAACTAATTGGAAAATCACCAATTTAGCATGGATGGATAGTGAAGGCATTTTTGAGAAATGAGAGAGAAAAGCAACATAATTATAGAAGTCTATTTTAGACTGCTTTGCCAGAGGGAAAGAACAGACTATAGTTTATACTTGGAAATCACAAACAAGCACATCCACAATAATTTGTTTACATCTTGGTACCATACTGTAATGTGTATTATCAGTTTAACACATTTATCTTAGTAGGGCATAGGGATAGGCACAATGTCTTATTCAAAGCTTGTATATCCAGTACTTAGCACAATGCCTAGCATATACTAGGTGCTCAGTAAATGTATATAGAACAAATGGAAGATAATGCAGAGACAAGGGTGTTAAATTATTTTTAAGAGTCAATCTATTTCTAAGAGTTCCTAACTTGGAATCCACAGACTCCTGTGGGAGTCTATGGAGAGATTTCAGGGGACCACAAACTACGATGAGGAAAAATGACATCTTTATTTTCAGTAGCCTGTAAGGAAAAATTTGGCATTTCTTTCAGTTATGAGTATAGGAAAAAATCCCCAGGAATTTTGGGAGTACCTGTCACCAATGAAAATCAGTGATACTTCCATAACACATTATGGTTGTTGCAGCTATCTCAAAATATTATTTATACCCAAAGTAATTGCAAAATTTAAGTGATCAGATCTGCCTCTAGCTATTGCTATTTAGTGTGTCAATAAGATTACTGTATGAAAAATTTGTTTTTTTGATAACTGTATTTCAATATGGCTTCCTTTTAAATCCCTGTCTCTTCCTTTCTCTTTTTTAAATTTAAAGACATTATTCTGAGAAGAGGTCCATAAGTTTCATGAGACTACCAGAGAGGTAGTTTCAAAAAAGGTTAGGAAGCCCTACAAGTTGATAACCCTGGACTGTGGTTTTAGACTTAGATGTAAATCCCAACTGTGCTTCTTAAGTTCATGTACTTGGGCCAGGTGCAGATTCCTCATTTGTTAAGTGGGGATTAGTAACTAACTGCTAGGCATGTGGCAAAGATTAACATGTCAAGTTTTCCGTCCAATACCTGGTTCAGTTAGTGCTATGCTATATAGGCATATGAACCGTAAGTCACACAGATAAAAGGCAGAGTGCTTGTCAAACTATTGCTTGTCAAACTGGGGTCTCAATTTGAAGACTGTGAAAGAAGGAATTGTTGGATGAACAAGTTGGCAAAATAGGCCAAGTCTGCTGGGCCAGTTAAAACAATGGGGTTTAATGTCCCTGATATTTGTCACTATACCTTTTGGGAACACAGTAATGAACCAATTAATTACAACCAAGTATTTTCTTCATTGTAAAAGAGTATTCTTCAGAGTCCTTTTTAGGAATCTAAATATAAGAGGCACTTTAAGCTTGGTGTAATTGTATTCCAACCCCAACACCCACTGTTGATCAGTTATCTTATTAACCAGTGGGTCTGCCATGTGACCCCAATTGGGAATAATTCATTGGAAATAAACTGGCAGAGCAAAGCTTGGAGCAATGAAATGACAAAAGGAAAACAACTAACAAATCCAGAAAGTTGAATAATGAATTTCAGTAATGAATTAGAAAACTCTCAGACTCTGCCAGGAGGCAATTTCAGTGCCATGCTGTGATGTCCCAATCAATGCATTTTCACTTTTTCCTATGGCTGAGAGCTCTTAGAGGTACAGCGGGTAGTGGGTGGTAGGGATATCTTGTGACATTGCCAGAGATACCATGTTTCTATCCTGTCAACCATTTCACTGTGACCTAGCTTGCTAATGATAAGGAACAATTTCTACTAAATCTTTCCTTATGTGTTTACATGCTAGGTACTTTACATATTCCTCACAATACTCTAAGATACAGGCATTATTAACCCTATACTCCTCTTTAACAGGTGAGAAAATTAAAGCCTAGATGGTGATTATCTTATCTGAAGTCACACAGATTGCAAGAGATGGAGCTAGGATTAAAAAATGTACCACATTTTTTTGATCACTACAGCTTTTTGGTATATCTTGAAATCTGGGATTGTGGTATTTTCAGCTTTGTTCTTCTTTCTCAAGATTGTTTTGGCCATTTGGGGTCTTTTGTGGTTCCATACACATTTTAGGATTATTTGTTGTAGTTCTGTGAAATATGTTGTTGGCATTTTGATAGAGATTCCATTAAATCTGTAGATTGCTTTTGGTAGTATAGACATTTAAACAATATTCTTCTTCTTCTTTTTTAAAAGATTTTATTTATTTGATAGAGATACGAGAGAGGGAACACATGCAGGGGGAGTGGGAGAGGGAGAAGCAGGTTTCCTGCAGAGCAGGGAGCCCGATGTGGGGCTCGATCCCAGGACCCTGGGATCATGACCTCAGCTGAAGGCAGATGCTTAATGACTGAGCCACCCAGGTGCCCCAGTATTGGTTCTTCTAATCCAATGATACGGACTATCTTTCCATTCGTTTGTGTCATGTTCAATTTTTTTTTTAAAGATTTTATTTACTTATGAGAGAGAGTATGTGCACTTGAGAAAGCACAAACAGTGTAAGAGGCAGAGAGAGAGGGAGAAGCAGACTCCCCACTGAGCAGACAGCCCAACTTGGGGCTGATCCCACGAACCTGGATCATGACCTGAGCCAAAGGCAGACGTTCAACTGGCTGAGCCACCTGGGTGCCCCTCATCAATGTTTTATAGTTTCCAGAGAACGGGTTTTCACCTCCTTGGTTAAGTTTATTCCTAGGTGTTTTATTATTTTTGATGCAAGTATAAATGGGACTGTTTTGTTAATTTCTCTTTCTGCTACTTCACTATTAGCATGTAGAAATGCAATAGATTTCTGTATATTGATTTTGTACCCTGAGACTTTACTGAATTCATTTATTAGTTCTAGTAGAGTTTTGTTTTGTTTTGTGGAGTCTTTAGGGTTTTCTATATATAGTATCTTGTTATCTGCAAATAGTGAAAGTTTTATTTTTTCCTTACTGATTTGGATGCTTTTTCTTTCTTTTCCTTGTCCAATTGCTGTGGTTAGGACTTTCGGTTGTATGTTAAATAACATACATGTGAGTGGATATCCCTGCCTTATTCCTGATCTCAGAGGAAAAGCTGTCAAATTTTTCACCATTGAGTATGATATTACCTATGGGTTTTTCATATATGGTCTTTATTATGTTGAGGTAAGTTTCCTCTAAACCTACATTGTTCAGAGTTTTTTTTTTTTTAATCATGAATGGATACTGTACTTTGTCAAATGCTTTTTTTGCATCTACTGATAATATGGTTTTTAATCCTTTCTATTGTTAATGTATCACATTGATTTGTGAATACTGAACTGCCTTTGCATCATCAGAATAAATCCCACTTGATCGCACTGAATATTTTTTTAATATATTGTTGTATTCAGTTTGCTAATATTTTGTTGGGGGTTTTGCATCCATGCTCATTAGAGATACTGCTCTGTAGTTCTCTTTTTCTGTAGTGCCTTTATCTAGTTTTGGTTATTAATGCTGGTCTCAAAGAATGAATTGAGAAACTATCCTTACTGCTCTATTTTTTGGAATAGTTTGAGAATAGGTATTAATTCTTTAAACGTTTGGTAGAATTCATCTGTGAAGCCATCTGGTTCTGGACTTCTGTTTGTTGGGGGTTTTTTGATTATTGACTCAATTTCATTGTTAGTAATCAGTCTGCTCAAAATTCCTATTTCTTCCTCATTTAGCTTAGGGAGGTTGTATGTTTCCAGGAATCTATGCATTTTTTTTTTGGTTGTCCAATTTGTTGACTTATACTTTTTCATAATATTCTCTTATAATCTTCTGTATTTCTGTGCTATCAGTTGTTCTTTCACCTCTTTCATTTCTGAATCCCCCCCTTCATTTTTTTGATGAGTCTGGCAAAAGGCTTATTAATTTTGTTGATATTTTCAAAGAACCAGCTCCTGCTTTCACTGATCTGTTCAGTTGTTTTTCTTTTTTTTTTTAAAGATTTTATTTATTTATTTGATACAGAGAGAGAGATTACAAGTAGGCAGAGAGGCAGGCAGAGAGAGAGGAAGCAGCAGGCTCCCTGCGGAGCAGAGAGCCCGATGCGGGCCTCAATCCCAGGACCCTGAGATCATGACCTGAGCCGAAGGCAGGGGCTTTAACCCACTGAGCCACCCAGGCGCCCTGTTTTTAAGTCTCTATTTCACTTATTTCTGATCTAATCTTTAGTATTTCCTTTCTTCTACTGGTTTGGCATTTTGTTTGTTCTTTTTGTAGCTTTTAGGTGTAAGGTTAGGTTGAGATTTTTCTTGCATAATTATTGAAGTGGGCCTGTATTGCTATAAAACTGCATCCTAAAACAGCTTTTGCTGCATCTCAAAGATTTTGGACCACTGCAATTTCATTTTCAGTTGTCTCTGTGTATTTTTTATTTCCTCTTTGATTTTGTAGCTTATTTATTGCTCAGTAGCATGTTATTTAATCTCTATGTATTTGTGTTTTCTCCAGATTTTTTCTTGTGGTTGATTTCTAGTTCATAGCACTGTGGTTGGGAAAAGATGCATGATATGATTTCAAGGGTTTTAAAATTTTTCGAGACTTTTTAAATGTGATCTATTCTGGAGAATGTTCCATGTGCACTTGAAAAGAATGCATACTCTGCTCTTTTCAGATGAAATGTTCTGAATATGTCTTTTAGATCCATTTAGACCAATGTGGCATTCGAATCCACTCTTTCCTTGTTGATTTCCTATTTGGATGATCCATTGCTGTAAGTGGGGTGTTAAAGTCCCCTACTATTATTATACTACTATTGATTATTTCCTTTATGTTTGTTATTAGCTGCTTTATATATTTGGGTCTCCCATTTGGGTGCATGAATATTTACAGTTCTTGTGGGTTTGTTCCCTTGATGATTATGTAGTGTCTTTGTCTCATTACAGTCTTTGTTTTAAAGTCATTTTACCTAATATGAGTATTGCTATCCAGTTTTTGTTTTGCTCCCATTTGCATGCTAAATGCTTTTCCATCCCTTCACTTTAAATCTGTGCTGTTAGGTCTGAAGTGTCTCTTGCAGGCAGTCTATAAATGGGTCTTGCTTTTTTATCCATTCAGTTACCCTATGTCTTTGGATTGGAGTGTTTAGCCTATTTACATTCAGAGTAATTATTGGTAGGTATGTCCTTATTGCCATTTGGTTACTTGTTTTATAGGTGTTTTTGTAGTTCTTCTCTGTTCCCTTCTTGCTTTCTTCTCTCATGGTTTGTAGGCTTTCTTTAGTGATATACTGGATTCCTTTTTTTGCACATTTATTACCATTTTTTAAGTTTTTAGTTACCATTAGGTTTATGTATAACATTTTTTAAGGTTTTATTTATTTATTTATTTGACACAGAGAGAGAGATTACAAGTAGGCAGAGAGCCAAGCAGAGAGAGAGGAGGAAGCAGGATCCCTGCTGAGCAGAGAGTCTAATGCGGGCCTTGATCCCAGGACCCTGAGATCATGACCTGAGCCGAAGGCAGAGGCTTTAACCAACTGAGCCACCCAGGCGCCCTACGTATAACATTTTAATGCATACAAGAGTCTATATTAATTTGATGGTCCATAAGTTTGAACCCACTCTAAAAGCACTAAATTTTTTAATGAAACAAGATAGGATTGGGAAGGGATAAGAGACTCTTAATCTCAAAACAAACTGAGGGTTACTGGGGGGTGGGAGGGTAGGGATAGGGTGGATGAGGTTATGGACATTGGGGAGGGTTTGTGCTATGGTGAGTGCTGTGAAAGGTGTAAGCCTGATGATTCACAGACCTGTACCCCTGGGGCAAAAAATAAAATAAAATAAAATAAAATAAAAGCACTACATTTTTACTCCCTCCCCCTCCCCCAAGCCCCCATCACATTTTAGGTATAGAGTGTAATAATTTATACATTTTTATTTTGTGAATCCCTTGACTGATTTTTACAGATATACTTAATTTTACTGCATTTGTGCTTCCTACTTTTCTTACTCCTGCTTATGGTCTTTCCTTCCCACTCAAAAAATCCCCTTTAACATTTCTTATAAGGCTGGCTTAGTGATGATGAATTCCTCTAACTTTGGGAAATTCTTTATTTCTCCTTCTATTCTGAATTATAGCCTTGCTGGATAGAGTATTCTTGGTTGTAGAGGGTGTTGTTGTTGTTGTTGTTGTTAGCACTTTGAATACATCATGCCATTCCCTTTAGGCCTGCAAAGTTTCTGCTGAAAAATCAACTGGTAGCCTTATGGGATTTCCTTTGTATGTAACTGTTTTCTCTTGCTGCTTTAAAAATCTCTCTTTATTACTACCTTCTTCCATTTTAATTGTTATGTGTCTTAGTGCAGACGTCCTGGGTTGATTTTGTCAGGGCTCTCTGCCTCCTGGATCTGTATTTGTTTCCTTTTCCAGATTCAGCAAGTTTTCAGGTATTATTTCTTTAAATAAATTTTCTGCCCCTTTTCTCTCTCTTCTCCTTCTGGGATCCCTAATATGCAATGTTGTTATGCTTGATGGTGTTGCTGAGTTCCCTAAGTCTATTTTAATTTTTTATTATTCTTCTCTTCTCCTATTCAACTTGATTGTTTTCTATTACTGTCGTCCAGGTCGCCGATCTGTTCTGCTTCCTCTAGTCTACTATTCAGTCCCTCTAGTATATTTTTAATTCCAGTTATTGAGTTCTTCATCTCTGATTGGTTCCTTTTTATATTTTCTATATCTTTTTTAAGGTCCTCACTGAGGTCCTCCACTCTTTTCTCAAGTCCAGCATTCTTCTGACCATTACTTTAAATTCTCTATCAAAAGTGTGCCTAACTCTTAAGTCTTTTATAGCCATATCACTTGACAAGAAGTTACTAGATTTACCAGTATAGGAATTTAGCTAGGACAAAATAAAAATCTGAAAATATTTATGATTCTGAACTAATGGACAAAGCTCATCTTCAAAGCTAATCATCTTTACTGAAATGAGAGGGGCATCCCTGTTTTTTGAGGCATTCTAAGCTTTCAGTCTTTTTCAGGTTTCTTCTTGGCTAGTAAATTTGGCCAGAACAATACCTAAGTTCTGGTTGGCATTAGGGCTTCTGTCCCTTTCTGCCTCCAAGATGACCTAAGGAACAAGGTAGTTTGGTTGAAAGGTGCTGTGATAGAGGATGAAGACCTATTGTTGATTCCTAGGATTTTCCCTTCCCTCCCCTGCAAGTCTAGTATTCAGCAGTCATTGTATAAAGGAGAGAGAGAGATGGATTGGTGGTAACTCTGATCCATTCTAACCATCTCTGTGCCTAGACTTTCGTCATCTCCACTAAACTTTAAAGCTAGGATGAATTGTACAGATGATCCAGTTAAGGTTCCTCATTTTACCTTTGAGGAAACAGACACCCAGTAAAGCTTCCAACAGTCACGTGGATGACTACCAGAAGAGCTCAGAATCCATCATGGTTCCCATTCTACTGCAATCTGATTCCCATCTATTTGGTCATGTGTCATTAGAATGCATTCAATACTGCCAGGCACTATTCAAGAGGCTAGGGCTGAATTAGCTCCATCTCTGCCCCCAAGGGGCTTATGATCCAGTGAAAACAATAGACCCATTTACTGAACAGCTTCTGCTGCTTCAAAAATAATGCATTAGGAACTTCCTTTTGGAGGAAGCATCTGTAGGTTGAGAGAGAAGCTGACTGCAATGCAGGCCTCTCAACAGTCATAGCCCACTGAGAGTGCTAGAGTTAGAATGGCCCTTCAGAATCATCTCAAGTGGGGTTGAGATTACCTGGTCTTTATACGTCCACTTCATCCAGTGAGGTGTTTGGGCAGGGGAGTGACCTTACTCAAGGGGGTTGTCCACAGCCAAGGAATCCCTGACTTCCTTCAGGGGTGGGGGTCTGGGCGGCATACCACTGCCTAGGCACCACATGCAATGAAGATGAGTTCTTTCTTGGGTGGCTTTCTGCCTTTCCAGACACAGAGACTATTAACAAGTTCCTTCCAATTCTTTTATTAGCTGTTCCTTGGGAAGATTGAGACTTTTAAGGAAGGTATACAATGGTGAGAGAATTCTCTCAAGGGCGAGAGAATTATCTATGTTCTCAGCTGAAGAGCCATTTCCAGTTCTAAGCAAATTAATCAGAGAGAAGGCCAGAAGGCAGGCAGGCTTCACACAACTCTGTCAAAAGAACCTGAGCAAAGGTTGAGGTCGAATGACAGGGGAAAATGTCTAAAAGGTACAAGCTCTAAGGGATTTGAAGTCCATCAAGTTCCACAGGCATGACCTCATCTCAACATCCTTAAGATTATGAGAGCCAATGAGGGCACATGTAGTATATTGTAGCTTAGGAATTCGGGGTTCAGCTTCAAATATAGAAATTAAGTAACTAAATGGGAGAAAGAAAAGGGCAGCATCTTCTTGCAAAGGAAAAGTTTTTAAAAATAGAGGAGGAGGGCGCTAGGTTTTCTAAATTCTCCCTTAGAAAACAAACAGAAAATTTTAGTCCTTGGAGATACTGCTGATGAAATGTACCCACTATCTTTGGTTTAAACCAAGTGAGGAGGCCAAGAATTGTCCAAATAACTATAGTGTCCCATGAAACTCATTTCCTTATACTGACATAAAGAAGGGAATAGAATTCTCTCAGGGTATTATAGTCAAGGAGAGTGAGTGTTGTGATTCTCCAGAGAGGCTAGTTAAATAACACTTGAGTGAGGCCCACAAAGCTATTAGAGAGAGGATGGAGGGCTCCCTTCTGGTAAAACAAATGCAGTCATTAAATCTGCTTTGCCAAGTATTTATCTGAATCTCCATTTCAAGCCTGAGGGATCAATAATTTACCAGAGGAAAGAAAAAGGATTAACTAAAGAATTAAATGAAACTTAGACCACCTTATAAAATAAAATACCACAAAAAAGCTTGTGCAAGAACTGCTGGGGTCTTTCCTAGAGCTGGTTAATTTTGTCTTTTGATGCTCACTTCTGGCTGACAAAGCCACCTATTATACCAGCCTGGTATTTCTACCTTGTAGAGGAAATTCAAAGAGGGTTGAAGAGAAAAACAATAGAGTAAGCCCTGCCAACTAAATAAAATGGCACCTGTCAAAACATAAATTTGGAGGAAATGACAGAAGAACATCTGATATGCAGAGCCTGTCAGTGAACATCTAAATAACAGTGCTTTTCTCAGCAACTTCTGTGCTTAGGTTTACACTTAAAATACACATGTCTAGAAACTCAGAAGAGACAAGGGTTGAGTTAGCACAGCCACTGATGTTCCTCACATTTGAGCTCTAGTTCATGACACACTAGTACTGCACTTACTGCAAGTGCTGCCTTCATGTCATCCCAGACATAGAGGACAGAAAAGAGAGGCATACCTCCTGCTCATGTAGGCCATCTGGAATTATGAGTCTGCATCAAAAGCAAGGAAAGGTCATGCCACTGATCTCGTTTAGAAGCACAAGAATCTCAAAGCCTTTGAGAATGGAAAGTGTGTGACAGTGTGGGAGGGGGTTTCTGTACAGAACGTTATCAAAGACATTATTGTAATGTTTCCATTCCTAAATCCACACGAACTCCTCTGAAAAAAAGAGCATGATCCAGCCGGACGTCCAGGAAAGTTAGTATTGGTGCCGCCCCTAGGCTAGTCGACTTCACTTAGCCAAACAGACAGAAAGATGCTGAAGTATAGAGGACCAGCGCAGTACTGGAATGGTGTCCACCTTATGCCAGGTATTAGACAAACTGGATCAACCTGAAGGAAGATTCGGGGAGTCAACACAGCTTCCCTCTCAAGAGAAGGATGTGGTATTGTGGGAAGTGCAGTGAATCCTGGAAACCTCACTAATTGAGGTTTTCAGATTTGTGGGTATGAGGGTTAGAGGCATGTGCAGGTTTGAGAAAACATCACCTAGTCCTTTCCTCTCTACTCCCACTCTCAACATAAAGCCCTTTTTAAATGAAGTATCATGAAATGGTTTTTTATCTCGGTTCTATATTCTCTATGATGGACCTTCTGGCTATTTTCCTTTGAAAAACCCATTAAGCTTATCACATTGCAATGTTCAAGAGGTCTTTCTGCTCCTATCTCTGTATTTCTTTCTTTCCTTCATTTTTATTCTCTTACACTCATGTTGGTTCCCTTAGACTATTCTAAATAATCCCCCTCCCTTAGGTTAGATAATGTGGTAAAACAACTGCAGAGCCACTTGAATTATCACGGAGAGAATAAAGGTAGCCAAGTCTGTAGCTCACGCACTCACACAGACACACACTGGTTCCCTGCCATATCCAAACAGCAGTTTTTATCTGTTGGGACTGCCAGTATTGTCAACACTCTACATCCTCTCGACTGTGTGAATGTGGCAAAAACTCCCTCCCACGTTTCCAGGGGAGGCTCCTGGACGCTTACATTGCTGTGTTACTTCTAGCTTCTCTGCTGCATGCACTCCCGAACATGCCAGCTTCTTTCTCCACAGAACAAACACATGGGCAGTTAAAGGTCTAGGAAGAGCTTTATAGGCCGCGAGAAATTGCCTTCAAGGCTAATCACTTTTTAGGGAGCCATTTTTGGGAAAGTTAACACCACCACCATTTGCTGCTAAATAAGCTCAAAGAACCTGACCGGGACTGACACAGGCTGGCTGGCTGACTCCGTATTTCTCCAGAGCCAGGCTTTTCTTTCTAACACTTGGGTCATAATGAAATACAGAGGTGCCTAGTAACATTGAGCCCACCAAAACAGAATAGCCAGAAGCAGAAGCAGTGAGTTGCTGCCTCTGAGAGAGATGACACCTTCTTGTTCCAGCTGTCTGGACCCACTGAATGGTTTTTTTAAAAAAGTATATCATAAAGACTAAAAAAAAAAAAATTATTTATTTACGAGAGAGAGAGAGAGGGAGAGAGAGAGAGAGCAGTGGGAGAGGGGCAAAAAGAGGGAGAGAAAATCTCAAACACACGTCCCCCTGAGCGTGAAGCCCCACACAGGGCTTGAACCCACGACCCTGAGATCATGACCTGAGCCGAAATCAAGAATCAGACGCTGAACGGACTGAGCCACCCAGGTGTCCCCATAAAGACTTTTCTATCTACAAATACAAGCTGCAGATGACTGCCCTTAAATATCAACTATTTTAGTTGTTAGCAGTGGAAGTATTCTTAAAACCAATCTTCGGAATGTCACTAGAAAAGCAGATAGAGCTGTTCTGGTTGAAATGGGGGGGGGGAGAGCTGGCCTCCCCCGACAACCACAGAACCCTCACAAAAGTTCTGTGGAACTCTTCAGTGGAAACAGCCTGAAAACCCTTGACCTTGTTCAGAATCTTGACCCAGTTTTCAAGCCATGGCTCTGGCTCATGGAGGTGTTTTTTGTTTGACTCCTCAGTGCTTTAAACATTGTTGTACTCATTTCCAACACTTAGAATCAACAGATTTTTATAGAATTGATACATTAAAAAATATTTCACTTATTCATTTATGCGAAAGAGAGATGGAGAGAGCAAGGAAGCACGAGTGGGGGGTAGGGCAGAAGGAGAGGGAAAAGTTGGCTTCCCACTGGGCAGGAAGCCCAACATGGAACTCAATCCCAGGACTCTGGGATTATGACCTGAGCCAAAGGCAGACCTTTAACCAACTGAGTCACCCTGGCACCCCTAGAATCAACAGATTTTTGTATGAAGTCATGAATGTCAGGCTTCTCTTAAAAACTAAGATGATGGGCGCCTGGGTGGCTCAGTGGGTTAAAGCCGCTGCCTTCGGCTCAGGTCATGATCCCAGGGTCCTGGGATCGAGGCCCACATCGGGCTCTCTGCTCAGCGGGGAGCCTGCTTCCTCCTCTCTCCTCTCTCTCTGCCTGCCTCTCTGCCTACTTGTAATCTCTCTCTCTGTGTCAAATGAATAAATAAAATCTTTAAAAAAAAAAAAAAAAAACTAAGATGATAAGGACAGACAATGCCTGCAATCCCTCATGGCCACAGTGAACTGAGGGTGTTGCTACTCACTATTGCCTTTCGCCAGATAAGGACACTCATTTAGGTCACCTGCCTGCCCCCGCAGGGCTTGTGGCCTCTGGGAGCACTGATATGGCCTATCCCATTTTACAGTTGAGGCAACAATAATGCCCTGGGTCATGGCAATGGCAGGTAAGAACCTGGATTTCCTGAGTGCAGGTTCAGCACTGTTTTGTCTAGCAGACATTGGCATTTCTCAAACTGGGGTTCCAAGGATGTGATCATCAGAATCCATGAGAATTCTTTTCCTTTAGAATGTGTCTGTATTAGATAGACATTTGAGAAATCCCATGCTACACCAAACTACCACTGGCATGTCCGAGATTTCTAGTCATAGACAACTTCTGTTGTTCCTGCTTTGTTGTCAGTCTTAGAAAAGGCACACCTCACTAGTATGCAATTGGGGATACGCTGTTAGTGGGATATGTCCCCTGAAATGTAACATATAGACACAGACAAGTACCAGTAAGTAGTGAGTGGTTCTGATTCCTCCAAGTCAGCCTCACCACGGGGCCTAAAGTAAAGGGCACAGAAGGAAAAGGTCACAGGAGAGAGCCCAAGGTGAGGGCACCAGTGAAGCCAGGGAAAGAGTATCTTTCTCCTCGATTTTAACATTGACTTTAATCCATTAATTATACCAGGAAGTAGCTCAGCAGAGGTAAGTAGGCATGGCTGCCAGATGACTTGGGTTCAAATCCCAAGACCACCATTTACTACTGGTATGATGCCTTAGCAAGATACTTAAGCTCTCTACGCCTCAGTATGATCATCTGTAAGTTCAGAATGATAGTATTTACCATATGAGGTTACTGTGAGAATTCAACAGATAAGCACCTAAACTGAATGCCTAGCACATGACAGATACTAGGAAATGTTTGCTATTATTGGCACAGCAGGTTTATAGTTTACAAACCACTCTCATTCCCTTCCATTTCTTCCATGTAACAAAGCTGTGAGGTAAGCCAAAAGAACGGCATCCATTTTGACAGACAGGAAATCTGAAGAGGTGAATTAAATAGCTCATCTGTGGTCATGTGGGGAGGAAAAGAGAAAGCTAGTGCTAGAGTTCAGGTTTTCTGCCTCAAGATCCTATGTCCTTGCAACTACCCACAATGCCCTAGGAGCCTCTCCACAGTAGGAATGCTTTTCAAGGACTATTCTTAGGTTAGATATCAATGAGACAGGGAAGCTGAAGGACTCCATAAAAATCTGCTTTTTGCTTCTTTTCCTGCTTCTGTTCTTGTGAAGACTTGCACCCCCACTTTACACATGCCTCACAGTGCAAACAGAGTAAGTCCTCCTTGTAAGGGATAAGAAGTTAATGATTTCTTTAGAGTCTTCCAGTATAGTAGATAACATCAAAGGAAGGACCGGGGAAGAATGACAGGACGAAGCCATCATGTGCATATTCCAGACCACCACGGTTAGACATCTCAACGTCAAGACCCCTGGCTCCAAGCAGTAAGTGACTTATCATAGATACCTAGACCCTTGTCCTTGTTCTAACTGGCTCTTGGATGCCTAAAAGGACATGCAGGCCAGACCACAATCTTCAGTAAAAGCCCGAGACCCCATGGGATGTCTAGGTGGCTCAGTTAGTTAAGTGTCTGCCTTGAGCTCAGGTCATGAGCCCGGGGTCCTGGGATCGAGTCCCACGTCGGGCTCCCTGCTCAGCGGAGTCTGTTTCTCCCCCTCCCCCTGCTTTTCCCCCTGCTCATGCTCTCTCTCTTTCAAACAAATAAATAAAATCTTAAAGAAATAAAAACCCCAAACCCCAAACCCCAAGCAAAGATGAGTTGCTCTCTCCTTTCCTTTCTGTCTCCCAGACAGTATGTGTCTGCACTCTTTACACCGTCAATAAGCTCTTATCTCATTGCCAACTGGCTTGTGTTTGACTTCTACCCTGCACATAGCCAAGGACCCTCTTGGCAGGTCCTGTGGGACCCCCTCTGGGTCCTCAGACCTGGCCTGCCTGCATCAACACATGTCAACACACACGGTGGGAGCAAATCGCGTAAAAGTTAGCACTTCCAAGGGAACTAACAAAAGCAGGTGGAAAAACAGAGAGGATTTATAAAGAAAAATGATAAATAGAAGCACACTGAGGAAAATCTTTCTTTGAAATTAAAAACATGCTGGAGGACATGGTGCTCCAATGATGGGCAGTTCCCAGGGGGTAGCAGCAGTTGCCATGTGGGATTCATGGGCCATTCCAGGGCACTCTGGTGGATTTCTGAGCTTGACCAGCTCATCCAGTGGGGAGGGAGTGCAGTGTGGGGGCTGGGCAGGGGACTGGAGGGGGAGGGGAAGAGACCCCTGCCACCGAGCTGGAGACTCAGCACACTGCTGGTGATAGAGTTTAAGGAAGGCAGCAGCCAACATTTCCCAGGCAAAGTAGACTTGTCAGATTATGGGATTTCCACTGGTGAAAGCCTCAGGATGCTTTTTATGGTATTTCCTAAATTACTACTTTGGATTCTAAAAATTTTGTCAGAACTAGGCATGCAGCAAGCTCATTGGAAATAGATCTTGAGTAGTCTGTTTAGGACTATAGCTCGGGCCTAGAGGCAGTAACAGGAAATTGGCACTGGCTTGGACAGGCATATTTCCAGTTTTATTAACACCTGAATAGGCCCACAGTTTTATTTCTTTTAAGGGAAGTGTGGGGAAAAGGCCAGTCTCTTTATGTTGCTTTTAGTACTGAAGGCATTTGCTTCTCCCTTTGCATTTCCAGGGCCCCCCCATGCTTAATTGCTCACCTGCTTCACCCATTCACCCCCATTTTACCCCTTTGTACCCCTCCCCACATACTAGGTTTGGTTGAGGTAGGTCAGGCCCAGGTAAGAGCTGGGGGTAAATAGTTCTCTGAAATAGCTCCTGAAGTAGTTTAATGGGTTTCCTTTCCCTGCAGGTACTTTCTATCCTCTGAGAGGGAAATTGTTCCTCTAGCAGGACATGGCGAAGAATGCTGGAGAAGTAATTTTTTAATCTCTTTACCTTGAAGACGTCCTGACACTAAGCTCCACTCTCCATCTTTACGTTCTTTTTCTGTAGGATTGCCAGATAAAATATAGTGAGTGCAGTTAAATTTGAACATCAAAGAGACGAAAATAATTTTTAAACATAAGTATGTCCCAAATATTACATGGGACACAGTAAAACTAAAAAAACAAAAACAAAACTATTCACTGCCTATCTGAAATTCAAATTTAACTACATATCCTGCATTCATTTTGCTAAATTTAACAACCCTATTTCCCTGGGAAAGTGCCTACTGAAGAGGAAAGAGAATAATACTGGCAATTTAAGGTTTTTTTTAATTGAACAATATAATATATAAGTAACAATAATAATTGAATAAAGACATTTTTTTAAGGAAAGAAAAGTCAGTACATTAAACTGACCATTCTAAACACACACACACACACACACACACACAGAGTTTATATTTCTGCATCTTCTTTTCAAGTTTTTGTCCCTGCAGTTTTCCTTGTTATGTAAGAGAACATGAAAGGGGAATAAGGTCTGTGGTTTAGTTGAGAGCTTTGTACTAATGTTAATCTCCTGGCTTTGATAGTGAACTATGGTTTTATAACTTGTCAACATTAGAGGAAGCAGGGTCAAATGGATTATGTGAGCTTTCCATACCATTTTTGAAAGACTTTTAAGTCTCAAATTATTTCAAAATAGAAAGTTAAAACAACAACAAAATAAAAACCAAGTCCCAACTTTACGAGGCCCTTTTGCGGCTGCTACCTGTTCACTGGTACTTTCCACCACACGGCTCCATCAGACAACGACTCTCGACCTCGGTAGCCCGGGGAACCTAGAGAACAGTAGGCACATCAGAGTGCTCAGACAATGTTTTTGTTTGTTTTGTTTTTTAATATTTATTTATTTATTTTAGAGAGGGGGGAGAGGGAGAGACAGAATTTCAAGCAGACACCCCGCTGAGTGCGGGGTCCAATGTGGGGCTCGAACTCTCGACTCTGAGATCATGACCTGAGCAGAAATCAAGAGTCGGATGCTTAACCCACTGAGCCACCGAGGCAGCCCCAAAATGTTTCTGTTTTTGTTTGTTGTACTTATTTATTCCTTAGGTGACAATGTACTGTTCTAAGTTACATTAGTTGGTTGATAAATGCTTCTTTGGTGACAAGATGGTAGGGCTCCCCCCCCCTTTTTTAAGCTGTCCTAGGGTGAGACACAACAATACTGAGAGCTCTGATTTTATTTTCCTCACCAGATCCAACTCTGTTATTAGTTTTTCACCTGTAAGCAATGCCAGCATTTATTAATGCCCACTCAGAATCATATTCACAAAACAGGAAACGCACATCTGCTCCTGTCAGTGCATTTTTAGACACTGTCTTACAAAGTTTGGAGTTGTTTGCTAAATGTCAGTCCTTTCTAGCACAGCAGGGAGGTAACCATTGCACAAAAAGTACTTAATAAATGTGCATTTATTTGTTTCCTTTGGTTCCTTTTGGGCCACAGATGCTTCTCCACCATTAACAACAGATATTAGGGCTTGACACTAAAAATACTTGGTATAATCCCAAAGCTACAAACTGTATGTTCAGCCCAAATGGTATGGTTTCTAAGTTTTATTTTTTAAAACAGTAAGATAATATAAAGTGTCTTAATGAACTATAAATAACACACAAAAATATATTCAGTATTATAAACTGATCAACAGGAAAATGCTGACGGCAGTAAGCATTAATTAAATATTTCCCGGGTAGTTTTATTTGCCTTTTATAATAAGTTTTTAAAGAGATGGCTTGCACAATTCAGGTCTCTTAGAAAGTTGTTAAAGCATATTTGGGATGATGACTTCTTTTTGATTAGTTTACTCTGTTGTAAACAGTGAGGTGTTCAATGAAAATTTATTATTGATCATGATAATTAAGATGACAAAGGTACTTCTTACTGATCCATTCATTTTTAAAAGATGAACTCTCTATATTTTACCCTCCTGAACTTCTGCAATCTTATTTAAAGCTATAATAATAATAGCAGTAGTAGCAGCAGCAAAGATTTATTGAGTACTTACTACATGTCAGACATTATTCTAAGTCCTTTACATGCATTAACTTATTTAATTCTCCCCAAAGCCCTATTATAATGATAATAGCTACTGGTTGTATAGCATTTACTATGTGCCAGACACTGTTTAAGCACTTTGTATGTATTAATTCACTTAAGCCTCATAGCAGATCTGTGATGAAGGTACAACTGCTAATCCCTTTATAGGGAGGAGAAGAAGAGTAGGCTTTAGAGATGTTAGTAACTAGCTCAAAACTACACAGCTCAGTACTGGGCAAAGTCAAGGTACCAGGAAATAGCAAATGGCATTCCGTCTCTTCTCTTCATTCTTGGCCGTCACAGGTCCTCCTTGATTTTGTGGTCACCCAACAAAAGAATACTTTATATTGCATTAAAATCTCTAATAACTAATATACCAACCATTAAAAGAGACTTTAAATCACCATGACAGAATTGCTAAAATGATAATATCCTGAATAGGCTTGATCTGCTGCTTTTGTCATTTTCAGCATTTTGTTGGTCTCTTGTTTGTCTCTGGATGTGTGTGTGTGTGTGAGAGAGAGAGAGAGAGAGAGAGAGAAGGAGGGAATGAATTACATGAATTCGTTGTAGCCAAACAAGAGAGAGAGAGAGAAGGAGGGAATGAATTACATGAATTCGTTGTAGCCAAAACAGGAGTTAGCCAACACATCAAGAATGGCAGAAAGAATTTGGGTCTTTGATGACACAGCTGAGCAGCGGAACTAAGCAGTCCTGGAATCACCACACCTCTCTCATATTAGCAATGGTCTTACTGCGCAAGCAATCTTTAGCTTGGGTCTCTATACATAAAGCTGAAAATACCATAACAGGCACAGATACATTAACTACTTGCATATTTCCTCTCATATTTCTGTTTCTACTTCAACTTTCTTGTCTTGGTGTACTCTCCAGAGATATACAGACCACACACACACACACACACACACACACCCCCCAGGAGGTACCACTACGAATCAGTGCACTACCAAACAATCTCTAAATCTCAGTGGCTTATAACATCGAACATTTATTTCTTGCTCATGCCTCCTGCCTGTGTCTGTTACGCATTGGTCTCTTGTCATAATCCCTCTGAGACCAAAGCTGATGGAGAACACGAACTAAAAAATGGTGTGTCACTGTGGCAGGAGAGAAAAAGAAGTCCAGAGGATCTCATTCTGGCAATTGAACGCCCCAGCCCAAAAGTGACCCACATCATTTCTGCTTACAACCTACTGGCTAGAACAATCCCATCCAACCTCAGGAGGGCCAGGAAATGCGATGAGACCATGTGCCCCAAAGGAGAAGTGGAATAGCACTAAAGACCACCAATGCTTACAAGGTACTGGAGGGAACTCCTAAATACACTATTCACCTGGGGAGGGGAAATGGGGCATAGGATGTATGTGTGGGAAAGGGAATTTTTTTTAACTGTATACCTTTTTAGCATTTGGATTTTCTTAAACTTTAAAAGACCGAAGTATAAGTAATGGAGATAAGCACATAAACCATAAATGTACAGCTCAATGGATTATCATTATCACCCAGATGAAGAAATAACACACTGTCTGCATCCCTAAAGCCCACATTGTGATCCCCCTAATTTCTACTTCCATCCTTCCAACCAAAGTTATCCCCATTTTTTTTTTTTTTGTATCTCCAAATCCCTTTTCCCCATTCCCCACCCCCTTCCCCAACCTGCCTCCCCTTTGGCAACCACCAGTGTGTTTTCTGTATTTAAGAGTCTGGTTTTTGTTTGCTTTTTAGATTCCATATATAAGTGAAATTATATGGTATTTTTCTTTCTCTGTCAGACTTATTTCACTTAGCATAGAAGTTATTTTGATTTTTAATACCATAGGTTAAAAATTGAAAAAAAAGAGAAATATATACAGATTTATCAGGAGGGAAGTAAAAGATAACATCCCCTCCCGGTTTCTCTAAATCCAGGGTGGGGGGGGGAGCAGGACACATGACATACAGGTTATTTTGGAGAAAGTTACAGGAGGTAAAGAGTGGGTAGAGATGTAGGTGGACCCAAGGAGAATTGGGCTCTGAGACTTGCGGGATGGAAGGTTCTGTGAGTGGAGGGGCTGGTACCAACTCATTCATGCCCCAGGTGTCAGGACCTCTGATGCTGTGGTATACAGCTCTCCGGAACTTATCGACGGACCTGGCTTTGAAGCCTTGGGACCTAGGCTGAAGCTGACTGGAATGCTGAGAGGTTTCCTGGTGGCAGTTATGCCTGACAGATGACAGAGGATTAGGCTTAACACTGGCACTGGGAAACGACAGAAAGGAAGGGACAGCAACCACCGGGGACTAAGGACCAGGTTCCAGACCATTTCTATGAGCCCCGGGATTCCAGTTCTACACAACAGGGAGGTAGTAAGGGGAGTGATGGTGGTGCTAAATGACCCGATAATAACTGCTTTGGAGGGTCTTTCCTGCTAGGGAGATACGGGCACAGAGCTGGATATAATTTAGTTTAAAAAACAAAACCAAATCATGGCTCTTGCCGCTCCGCCAGCGGGGCGGGGCATGCACACGTGTCTTCACAACGCGGTTCTCCCTTCCTCTGTGCTGACGTAAGAAATGAGTAAGTAAGTAATGTAGACCTGACGTCCAGGTCTGACTACAGCAGCAGAGCCTAGGGCTGCAACTGTTTTCTTTGAAGCCCTAATGCCGACTCCACTTCCTAATGTGTACCGCCGCCCTGAAGTAAACTGGCGAGAGGAGGACGCGTAAGGAGTGCATCACTCAGGGTTCACCGTGAAGGACGTATATGTATGTCGGTACCTGTATCTGTGACTGAAAAATATACATGAATTCTTAGGAACGGACTTGCACAATTAGGAGAGCCTGCCAGGCACTCCCCGCAAGGCTGTTCTGACCAATGTCGGCGCTCGAAATTCCTAAGACAATCAAGAAGGGAAGCTCGCGAGGGCGGGCTAGAACCCGCTGAAGCAGGAGCTGGAACACCACGTGCGCAGACTGAAACCCACGTCCTGGTTGTTACCCGCCCCCCCCCACCTTATCGATGAAGGGACCCTGTATCACACTGCTGGACAAGGATACACCCACCACAGGGTGCAGAGAAACTAAAGGAAGGGAGACCCAGAGGAAAGGGTGGGAAACCCCGGGTCCACCAGCAGCTTTACCTGAGCATGAGTGGGGTGATCGACAGCGAGGAGTGGCAAGATGGTGGCTGCCCCGTTGCCTTCTTCCCTCTCTCGCGAGAGAACGTCCCTTGGCGCCCTTACTATCCTGAAACATAGAAGGAAAAGGAATCCTGGGAAATGTAGTCCAGCCTGGCCAAGTACGCAGATGACAAAGCCATCACCGTGAGCACTGAGTAAGCCTCATTAAAGCCTCACACGGTGGCCTGTATTTCGGGAAGAGAGTTTGGTCTTTAAACCAATACCATGTTCCCTCCTCCCCCAGCTGCTTTCTGCTCCTCCTGGTGGATCCCCACTTACGTTAGTCCATGTCCTCTGAGAAGCTGTTACCCAGATCCATTAAATGTGCGAGAAATTAATTAGGGGAAATGCCTGAAAGTAAAGGGGAGGAAGCCGGGAGAAGCTTGAAAAGCCATCAGACCCCGATAGAAGTCTGACCCCAGAGAGGAAATGATATTGCCGGTAATGCAAATCTAAGGAAGTCTGGGCAAAGCTTCCTGCTGGAAGAGTCCCGTACTTCCCACGGAATGGTTTGTCTTCGTATCCTGGTTGTGCCTAGTGACCACAGGAGCAGTCAGGGGATGCCGGCCTCGGGGGAAGCCTGGGGGGAGATTTCAGAGCACAGCCGTGGCACCTTGGTCAATTACACTCCTGGATTAGGAGATTTGGGCCTCTCCTAATGACTGCTACATTGCTTCATTCTCATTTCTTACTCTAGTCAGTCAAAACTCAGACTCACTTCCACTTTCCTTTTATGTTGGAGTGTGAAAAATAACTAAATGAGGGCCAGGCGTCTTCTTGCTGGCCCCTCTTTTGTCCCATGGCTGATTTCCATTCATCCAGGACAAGCTTTGCCTGGAGTAGATGTTGGGGATGTTTGGAGGTGAAGGCAGTTTGGGGGTGTCTAAATTCAGGAAGATGGACTTGCTGATCGGTGATACAGTTGGCCTAACCCTAGGGTATTTCATTAAAGTGTGTGGCTAAGTATTAAACAGTCCTGATCCTTGGGATTTATTACACATTTCTTAAGAAAAAAACAGAACCAATGGAGTGTTCAACTGTGAGGGGGACTTCTGGGATTAGCTAGAGATAGGGATTCAGAAAATATAGGTCGAAGCGTTTTCTGCAGTCTTATTCCTGTTCTCCTGAGAAATCAAACGTAAGCATCTGTAACAAATGAATGTAATGAAATGGAAATAATTTTTGCCTAGGAAATGAAAGTTGATTGTTAAATTGTTAACTCCTGGAAGGCAAGGGTTGTTGTTCTTAATCTGCATGACATGTAATGGGTGTCTGTACAGAACGGGACTCAGGGGCGCCTGGGTGGCTCAGTTGGTTGGGTGGCTGCCTTCAGCTCAGGTCATGATCCCAGCGTCCTGGGATCAAGCCCCGAGTCAGACTCCCTGCTCAGGAGAGAGCCTGCTTCTACCTCTCCCTCTGCCTGCCGCTCTGCCTACTTATGTTCTTCTATCTCTCTGTCGAATAAATAAAATCTTAAAAAAAAAAAAAAGAACGGGACTCAGTTGTTCTTGGATGGTGAGTCTATCCAATTTTGAGCCTGTTTCCCATATTTGCATAATCACAAATATAAATAAATTCACAGTGATCATGTGGGGACAGGGGTGCGTGGAATGAGGCCTGGCCTTACCACAACCTGCTCTTACTCTCTCATGTTTATAGCAAACAAACCCCACTTTTGCAATAAGTGCAAATTACACCCATCTAATTCTTATTCAGTAGCATTCACCAGAGATTTTTCTGATCAAGCATACAGTCCCCATCACTATTACTCATCTATGCAAAGAATGGAGCCTAAGGTGCCCTGCTGACCTCAGTTCTCAATTTCCTGGCCCATGGGTCAAATTATGTGCTTTTAATGAGCATTCATATCATTTTCTCATTGAAAATACCAGAAGCTGATTTGCTAGATCACTGAAGCCTGTCCTGATGTCTAATAAGTATTTGAAAAGGATCATCAAGAAATAATCTCTCTTCCAGTCTATCTCCTTACCAGGAAAACCAAGGAGGCAAACCGTCTTGTTTTTTGTTAAGCCAGGCTGAAGGGAAACAATTCTTTCTGATTCACATTCCCTGGAGAGCATTCCTTTTGCAAGGTTACAGATGAATAAACCTCACATCCTAATTAGGACCCATCAACCTCCGAATCAGCTCAACCTCCGAATCAGCTCACTCGGTACTGAAAAGCAGCCCTCTAATAGTAGTTTCTGGCAGGGGCACTAACTGTCTTGAAAGAACCTGTTTTCTCCTCATTTAGAGCCGTCCCCTGGGTTTAGTGATGTTTGCGAGTTTGCGGGTGCTTGGTAAACAGTCTGTTCTGACACCCTGCAGTTGCTGGCAGCTTCACACCAGGATCCTCCCCAGGTCTGAAGACTGAGAAGTGACTTCGTTAATGTCTCTCAGGCAGAGTCCTCCGCTGTTCCCGTAGCATCAGAGACGAGTCCAGAACATGACTCTGGGACCCATCGTGGAAGCTTCACGTTGGACGGCTTGGACAATAAGCCCTTATAGCTTTTTTGCAGATAAGGGTATTATTGTGGGGTCATAAAGCCCAATGGTTAAGAAAGAATTCTTGAGACGTTGTATGGTGCAACTTCACAAGTTTATTTAAGTAGCATGGGGTCAGGCCCGTGAGCAGAAAGAGCTGCACTTTTTGCGGTATGAAGCTGGTGGTTATATGCTTAGTACTCTAGGGGTGAGGGGTGGAATGTGCAGGAAGTATTAGATCCTAAATGTCTTCTTCAAATTTCTACCCATAAACTACTTTCACAAGATTTCTCTGGTGCTTATCATTCAGTTTGATATTGATTGTTGGTGAGATGGACAGGCAGTCGCGAGACCCTTTAAGAATGTAGCAACAAAGATACAGATGTAGTGAAAAGGAACAACTGCACCCTAATGTTCATAGCAGCAATGTCCACAGTAGCCAAACTGTGGAAGGAGCCAAGATGCCCTTCAACAGACGAATGGATAAATAAGATGTGGTCCATATATACAATGGAATATTACACAGCCATCAGAAAGGATGAATACCCACCATTTGCATCGACATGGATGGAATTGGAGGATATTATGCTAAGTGAAATAAGTCAAGCTGAGAAAGATAATTATCATATGGTTTCACTCATATGCAGAACATACGGAATAGCACGGAGGACATTAGGGGAAGGAAGGGAAAGTGAAAGGGGGGAAATTAGAGGGGGAGACGAACCACGAGAGACTCTGGAGTCTGGGAAACAAACAGAGGGTTACAGAAAGGACAGGGCTCGGGGGATGGGGTGACCAGGTGATGGTTATTAAGGAGGGCACATGTAGTGATGAGCACTGGGTGTTATACACAACTAATGAATCACTGAACACTACATCAAAAACTAATGATGTACTCTATGTTGGCTAACTGAACATAGTAAAAAATAAAAATAAATTTAAAAAAAGAATGTAGTAACTAACATGTATTTGATCCTTATTGGAACCATGCAGGCTGTCGATCAGCCTTCTGGGCTATAAGTGAACATCTTCCTTCTTCTATCCCTTGTCAATATCTCTCTTTACACGGTGTCTGTTGAGCTTTGTGTTTCATAAGCAGGCCCATCCATTTTGCCTCTAAAAAGTCTCTCACAGGGCGCCTGGGTGGCTCAGTGGGTTAAAGCCTCTGCCTTCGGCTCAGGTCATGATCCCAGAGTCCTGGGATCGAGGCCCATATCGGGCTCTCTGCTCGGCAGGGAGCCTGCTTCCTCCTCTCTCCTCTCTCTGCCTGCCTCTCTGCCTACTTGTGATCTGTCTCTCTGTGTCAAATAAATAAATAAAATCTTTAAAAAATAATAAAAAATAAAAAGTCTCTCACAGCTGCCTCTTTCTCTCCTTTTCTATCCCATACTCAGGCTTACTATTCTGCTAGGTTGTACTGGGAAAGCATCCCATCTGGCAAATAGCTACTGGTAAGTGCTTCCCCCACCCCCGGCCAGCCCTTGGCCACTCACCTGGGACCAGCACACCAGGGGTCAATATCCCAGTGACTGGGAACTCCAGGAGGGTTAGAAAATCTGCTCTCTCTAGGTCCTTACCACCTGCGGTGGGGTGAGAAATATCCCCCAAAGATATGAAGCCTGTGATAAACAGCTTACTGTAAAAGGCAGACCTGTGAGTGGGGAAGGATGTAATCAAGGTGAAGATCTTGAGATCGGGAGCTTTTGTTGGATTATCTGGGCGGGTCTAAGTGCAATCATGTGTACCCCTTATCAAAGGGAAGTGGAGGGAGATTTGACAGATGTCACAGGAGGAGAGAGGAGAAGAAAACAGAGATTTGAAGATGCTGACCTTGACCTTGGGAGTGATGTAGTCCCAAGCCAGGGCAGCCAAGCCACCAGAAACTGAATGAGGCAAGGACCAGATCCTCCCCGAAAGCCTCAGAAGAGCATAGCGCCCGGCAGACACCTTGATTTCAGACCTCTAGTCTGCAGTACCTTGAGACAGTGTGTTACTGTTGTCTTAAGCTGCCAAGTTCGTGGTAATTTGTTCAAGCAGCTCCAGGAAAGGGAACACACCACCTCTCCCCTGGTTCACAGCAGCCTTGCAGCTGACTTCTCGGGGTCTGGTTCTTCTCTTTACCCACCCTGTGCACGTCATTTTTCTTAACTCCTCTGAGTGGTTTCCCAAACTCTCTATCAGGTTTTGGTCCTTTCTTGCCCAAACAGCTTTAGTTTCCATTAGTAGTAAGGACAATAATAATAGTCCCTCTGTGGAGTGCTTTTGTTGTGCTGAGTACTTTGCAGAAAGTATCGAATTTCCTCCTTGCAACAACACACTGAGGCTGGCATTATTTTCCTTGCTTTACAGATGAGGAAACCCAGACGAGGAAACCAAGACTCAAAGAAATTAAACAGTGATCCATGTGAGCGGCAGTAAGACAGGCACGTTTGTGTTCTCAGCCACCTGCCGTCATGCTCAGCATGTGTCTCCTGCCCAGGACACTGGCCAGGCTGAGAGCCTTGTCCTCACATTTTTCAAAAACTCACTGTCCTTCTGGATTCGGTGTTTGTACCACCCTGTCCAGGAACCTCTCTTAAATACCCATCCATCACCCGCCTCTGAACTTCCTTTAACTTGTGGGTAGGGTCTATTCCACAAACAGTAGCAATTCGATTCTGCTTTGTATTTTTTAAAATTCAAAACACTGTAGTGGAAAGAATATACCATGTAGAGAAAGATCCTAAAAATAGAAACTCAAAGTACCCTACTCAATGATTCCTGACTTGGATTCACTGATTCCTGTCACTGAGACTTTCTTCCGATTTTATTTTATTTTTTGAAAGATTTATTTAGGGGCGCCTGGGTGGCTCAGTCATTAAACATCTGCCTTCAGCTCAGGTCATGATCCTGATGTCCTGAGACCGAGCCCCCATGTTGGGCTCCCTGCTCAGCGGGGAACCTTCTTCTCCCTCACTAGCTCCCTCGTGCTTGTGTTCCCTCTTTCACTATCTCTCTCTGTCATAAATACATAAAATCTTTTAAAAATAAATAAATAAAATAAAATAAAAGATTTATTTATTTATTTCTCTGTGTGTGTGAGAGAGAGAGAGCCTGGGGGGAAGGGCAGAAGAACAGAGAGAGAGAGCTGAGTGCAGAGCCCCAATCCCACAACCCTGAGATCAGACCTGAGCTGAAACCAAGAGTCAGACACTTAACCAAATGCACCACCCAGATGTCCCTCCCCTAATTTTAAATAGAAATAACTCACTGTTTTGGTAGCATGCCCAGTTAGAACTTCCCTGGGCTGTGTGGACACCCCAGTGGTACATCTGTAGCATTTTCTAGAAATCTGATTCCCATGTAGATGGTCCATCCATGTAGAGCCCCACTGTCCCATTGATACATGATGTGAAAACCAATGCAAGCCATTCATGTCATTTAAAACTTTTCTAGTCACGAGTCTTGGGATGGTAGAGGCCGCGTAGCATTGCTGTTACTCTGAGGGCAGAGCAGTTGGTAGAGAGGTGCAGATATGCAGAGCAATAAAACCTTGAACTTGGGGAAGCAAAACCATTGTCCAATGAAGCGCCAGCAGCAGCACCAGCAGCAGCACAAGCAGCAGCCACCACGGCCACCAGTTCCTCCCAACGGGCATCAAGCCGGCAGCCCAAATGAAGGCTTGACTCTTGACCCGAAGAATTTTACGATACCAGGAAAGAAGACCTTTGTAGCTGGCCCTCTGTGGGCAACCTTCCTCCTGACATCACTGAGGAGATGAGGAAACTCTTTGAGACAGAAGAGAAGGCAGGTGAGGTCTGCATTCATAGAAAAGAGCGTTGGCTTCATCTGCTTGGAAACAGGAACCCTAGCAGAAATTGCCAGAGCAGAGCTGGACAACATGCCACTGCACGGAAAGCCACTGTGCATGCATTTTGCGTGCCACATTGCGTTCCCTTACAGACCAAAATCTTCCTCGGTATGTTGCCAGTGAACTGAGGGAGGAAGTCTTTTCCGTTTGGCCAGGCAGAAAGGGCAGGCTGAAGTCATCATGGGTGATCGAGGAAGGCACTCAGGAAAGGGCACTGTTGAATTCGCAGGTAAGCCAGCAGCTCCTGCTAATCACATTTCCTCGGTCCATGACTGTGGAGCCCGTGGACCAGTTGGACGATGAAGAGGACTTCCAGAGAAGCTGATTATAAAGAACCAGCCATTTCACAAGGAGTGAGAGCAGCCAACCAGATTTGCACAACCTGGCTCCTTGGAGTATGAGTATGCCACGAATGGGAGGACACTCACTGAGATGGAAAAGCAGCAGGACCCAGTGGATTGCAACATCAAGGAATCTGGTGAGAAGCTGAAGACGGAGATGGAGGCCACTCGCCATGAGCACCAGGTCATGCTAACGAGACAGGATTTGATGAGGCGTCAAGAAGAACTTCGGAGGATGGAAGAGTTGCACAACCAAGAAGTGCAGAAAGGAAAGCAACTGGAACTCAGGCAGGAGTTGGAGTGCAGGTGCGTGAGAAAGAGATGAGGCAACAGTAAGAAGAATTCAAGGGAACATGCCCTGATGCAAGAGAACAGGAGAGATGGTGGGCCAGATGGCTATGGGAGGTGCTATGGGCATCAACACCAGAGGCGCCATGCCCCCTGCTCCAGGGCCAGCTGGTACCCCAGCTCCTCCAGGACCTGCCACTATGATGCCAGATGGAACCTTGGGATCGACTCCACCAACAACCGAACACTTTGGCCAAGTCACTACAATGGAAGGAATTGGGGCGGTTGGTGGAACCCCGCCTGTGTTCAACTGTGCAGCTCCTGGAGCTGAATTTGCTCCAAACATCGCCAATACTAATAAAAATTTCAGTGTCTAAAGTTTCCCAAAAACCCTTAAAAGAACCCTTTTTGGACTAGCCTGAATTCTGCCCTGGAGAAGTGTTGGGGATTCCTCCCAATCCTTAGGTCTTCCTTGCCTGTACTACTCTAAGGGAGGGTGCTGGAGGCTGAGGGTAAAGGAGGGGTGATATTTAACAAATCGGTTCCATGTGGCATGTCTTTGAACTAATTGATTCTGTGTGGCGCATTCCTGAGGTCTCATGTGATTCTTGAGGGCCTGGGGGTGGGGAGAACCATGGCCAAATGGATCCAGTTAGAGCCCCCATTAATCTTGATTATTCCATTCTTTATCCATCCTGTTCTATTTGCTTTCTCATTTTTATACCCCCCAACCCCAGAGACACTGCCACATACACCACAAAAACACACATCCCCCATTGACCTTAGCCCCGTTGCCCCATTCATGTGCAGGTAGGGATTCAGGCAAATGTCCACAGAGGTCACGGACAACATACATACAGTTCTGTTATACCCATTATATTATCCCTTTGTGTCCTAAGGAAGACATTTTCTCTTAGACATTTTCATTTGAGTGTATCTTTTAAAAAATCTTGTGCTAAGTTGCCTCCATCTTTCTTCCTGGGTAAGGACAACCCTTTTGTGACCCTTTTGTGTCTACAATGTTGCTGTTCTTGATAGGCCTAGGACAATCTTGGCATCAGGGTTGCTGCGTGCTGCAGGTCAGATAGTAGCTCTTAGCCTTGCCTGTCTTAGGTAGTTATGCTGTCCTTTTTTTTTTTCATTGGCATACCATGTTTCATTTGTCCCTGATATCTTTGGAGTTTTTCTGAGAAACGGAGCAGTAATGTAGCATCAAATTATTAAAATACTGTTTACTTCTTAAATAAGTTCTTTTTCTGCGAATCATATTTTAAAAGGTAAAAAGAAGTGAGATTAATTTTATTTTATGTAACCCAATATATCCAAAACATTATCATTTTGACATGTAATAATCAACATAAAAATCATTTAGACATCTTGCTTTCCCCCCCCCCTTATATCAAGCCTTCAAAATATGGAGTGAAATACACCACATGGAAATTTGCATGAGCCACATGGTGGAGAATGCAGCTCTAGAATCACCTAAAACTTTTTTAGAAGGCTACATTTGTAAGTTCTGTTCTTCTGAAAAATATCTTCTTTAAAGACAACAAAACAAGATATTTTTTTCTTGATGTGAATTTCTTATCCACTGTAAAAAATTGGGAAATGTAGAAAAATCACAAAGATGTAGTCTCCATCTTGGGTTTTCTTCCTCAGCATAACTAAAAATATATAAATTAGAAAAATTAGAATCATGCTGTTCATACTATTTTGTAATGTTTTGGCTCAGAAATATAGCCCTTCCCTGAAGTCTTGAGGTTGTCCCAAGTGTGTTGGTCTTCTTTTTCTTTTTTTTCTTTCAAGATTTTAAAAATTTTTATTTGACAGAGAAAGATCACAAGTAGGCAGAGAGGCAGGCAGAGAGAGAGAGGAGGAAGCAGGCTCCCCGCTGAGCAGGGAGCCTGATGCGGGCCTCGATCCCAGGACCCTGAGATCGTGACCTGAGCCGAAGGCAGAGGCTTTAACCCGCTGAGCCACCCGGGCACCCCGTGTTGGTCTTCTAAGTAGATTTTTAAAAAAAGATTCAAGAGAGAGAGGGCGCAGACACGAGTGGGGAGAGGGCAGAGGGAGAGGGAGAGAAGCAGACTCCCCGCTGAGTGTGGAGCCAGTTGAGATGTGGGTGTCCCCCAGGACCCCCAGATCATGACCTCAGCCAAAATCAAGAATTGTACGCTTAACTGACTGAGCCACCAGGCGTCCCTCTAAGTAGATTTTAAACCTAAAAGACAGAGGTCATATTTCATACTATTTCTACATACCTCAGAGGATATGAATGGGTACATGGAACTCAGTCCGTAAACACTTGAATGGACCAGGAAAATATTCATTAGTCAACAAATATTTATCGAGTGGGAGTGACTTCTCAGACCTCTTAGGTAACCACAAGCTGGATTTGAGGGTCAGCTAACCCCAACAGGATATCTCACTTTGGCTTGGAATAACCCTCTGAATTTGAAGATAAGAGCCTGTTACTTATACTAGGAGTTAAACATGGGGTGAGCCATTCACGCTCTCCCGGCCTCATTTTCCAAACGGTTTTAGGTGAGAAATGTGTGCCTTATTCTTAACTCTCTCAGCTCTGCCAGGGCTATGGGAGAACAAAATGGCATAGTATACACACAGCTGTCTGCAAAATAAGGAGGTGTGCTATCATCCCCCTTTTTAACCTCGCTACCCGGTGTGAAATGTGCTCAGGCTATGAAAAAAATTTGTCCCCAGCCACTGCCTGCATCCAGTTCTTGGGACAGTTAGAGACCCCAAACTGTCAGGATTTCTATTCCTTTTACGTGATTATGTTTTAGTAATATGTAGTTTCTCCCAGAATGTTAACCATATTTATATTGGTTTCTTGAATTTAGTTTGAGGGCTCACTGCTAGTCCTTAACCCCCTTAAATCATGACTCTCTTATTCAAATTTTTGTATATTTTGTGAATATCTTAAGTAGTTATTATAGAAGACAATGCATTGTGGTAAATCTTATAGCCCTTTAATGTCTGAAAGATACATGTTTTTTTATATTGGAGCTGACCGATAAAATAAAGGATCTCACTTAAACTTTAATTTCAGATAAATGGTAAATATGTTTGTAGGATATGTATGTACCAAATATTACACAGGACATAATTATCCTAAAAACATATACATTATTAGGGTAGGGATAGGGTGGATGGGTTATGGACATTGGGGAGGGTTTGTGCTAGGTGAATGCTGTGAAAGGTGTAATCCTGGTGATTCACAGGTCTGTACCCCTGGGGCAAATAATAAAAAAAATTTTTTAAAAACCCAAAAAACCCACATACATTACTTATCTGAAATTCAAATTTAACTGAAGGTCTCATCTGTGTTTTTATTTGCTAACTGTTTGAGAATGGAATTCTTGGGTTATAATCTTTTCTTCTCAAAATCTTCTAAGCAGCACTGTGGAACCTAATTTTTGTTTTTATTTGGACAACTTGTCCTTTTCCTGCCTTCTGAATCCCTTTGGGGAATTTATTTTTTAGTATAAAATATTTTTACAGACATCTAGGAATTTCAGGCCTTTCAATGAGGCTCTCATAAGGTTTCTACAACTCCTGAGATTATATTGCATATCTTGTAGCTAATCTTCCTGACTTATCTTAAACTTTTCTACCCCTAACTTTTCTGTCTGAATCTCACTTTTTGAGGGTACTTGTGGTGTATTTGTAGCTCTGAATCTGAGCCATATAGCACAGTGACAGAGAGTTGTAGAAATGTTGGCTAAGAGATCAAATGGATAAATTGGGGCTCTTAGGATTGGCCACACCTTTTTCAAAGTCCTGCATGCAGTGTAGCTAAGTCAATGCACACTAGTTATTGAACAATACGAAGATAAAGATAACCCCCCTGATGACAGCTCTCTGACATAAGGAACACTCTTGAGAATAAAGCGATGGACGCTGGTTTCAAGGAAAGGAGAGATTAAAATAGTCCCCATTCCTGGTAGAGAGAGAAGATGTAGAAAAAAATGTAATTAAGAGTTGTGGGCTAATAGGCTTTTATTTATTCAGAAGCAGAGTGAAACTCATGTTCACCCTTGCTGAGAAGCCCAGGAGTATGAGAAAGAATTTTTCCCACTTTATAGGAAATGACAACCAGTTGCCCCCACTGTTGAGCAGAGCAACATTCCAGCCCTTGAAAGCCCTGGGATTAGGGCCAGAGAGACATCCCCAAGAGAGGGGTGTGAAAGGTGACCAAATTAGGAGGCCATCAGCATGTTGGGAAAGAGTGAAATGGCCTTTGATGTCAGGCCACAGCCCTGAGTCAGTCCCAGTCTCAGACCTCGAAGACCAAATCATAGTTGGATTTTACTGTGGAGCTTAGCTCCGAGATCTATATTCTGTGCAGAGTGAAGAGCTCAGCTTCCTTCACTTTATTACCAGCCTCTCCCCTTTTCCACGATTGTAGTGAATAATTTACACGCTCCAAGCAGTTCTGTAAGTTCTGTGAATAAGACTTTTCTTGACTTTATCTTCTTATCCTTTAGCACAAACTCATTTCCTTTTGGGCAATAAAAATATTCTTTTTAAGAAAGACTTTTAAGTAATCTCTACACTCAGTATGGGGTTCAAACTCACAACCCTGAGGTCAAGAGTCACATGCTCAACCAACATAGCCAAATGGGCACTCCTTAAAAATAGATGGTCTTTAAGTGATCAAATCTTAGCTGTTAACCTCAGTTGGATTAAGGGGGATTCTAAATTGGTTCCCAACTGACTTACATTCCTTCATCAGCTTATCATTTCTTCCATCATGTGAATATCCCATGGCATCTGATTTCCCATGAGAGGCTATCCTTTAAGAATTAAGCAACTTTAGTAACAGCTAAGCTCCCAGTTTTCTAGAATTCCATCCCGGAGTTATCTTCTTAAACTGAGCTTGAGGGGCACCTGGGTGGGTTAGTTGGTTAAGCATACAACTCTTGATCTCAGCTCAAGTTTTGATCTCAGCTTAGTGAGTTCAAGCCCCAGGTTGGCCTCCATGCTGGGGTGTGGAGTCTATTAAAAAAAAACAAAAACAGAAAACCAAACCTAAAACAAAAAAAAACCGAACTTGAGCTCAGCACCATCTTGTATGCAAACTCTTAGATATTGGTTGCAACCCTGGGAAGGTCCCAAGACCCTCTTAGGATTAGAAAGATTGAGCAACTTTAAGGGCCCAGAGGGCAAGGTCTCCCACTCTTAGGGCTGCATCACCCCCCCTTCCTGATGAAGTAAGATAAGGTTAAGTCCTTGAGCAGCACCACTGCCAGTTTGTGAATTTGAGTATGGGAAGTCACACTAGGGCTTTTCAATAGGCCTCTGTGTGTATGTAGGTCTATCTATAGGCATGTAATACAACATGGAGAACTATGAGCTACAATTCACGGAAATGAGCTACGCAACTGGAGAAACTAGATCAAAACCCATATGATATCTTTTGGCTAGCCTCTAGACATCTGCCTTCATCAGAACTCAAGTCTTGGCATTTATTTATTTATTTTTTAATATATATATATATATATATTTTAAAGACTTTATTTATTTATTTGACAGAGAGAGAGATCACAAGTAGGCAGAGAGGCAGGNAAATATATATATATATTTTTAAAGACTTTATTTATTTATTTGACAGAGAGAGAGATCACAAGTAGGCAGAGAGGCAGGCAGAGAGAGAGGGAGAAGCAGGCTCCCCACTGAGCAGGGAGCCCGATGCGGGCCTCGATCCCAGGACCCTGAGATCATGACCTGAGCCGAAGGCAGAGGCTTTAACCCACTGAGCCACCCAGGAGCCCAAGTCTTGGCATTTCTAAGCATTTATTAAAATTCTGCCTGTTTTCTTGAATTAAGAGGTTTGTCCTGGAGAGGACAACAAGGAAGGCGCCAGTGCCTGGCAGCTTGAAGACATCATTTAGGAGAACTTACAGTGATGCAGGGCAAAGAGGCTATTTCTGACTCACGGGACTAAGTCTTACCTTGTGTGGAACATCATTTAAAGTGTAATATTTTACTATGCAATTCCAGGTCATGGAGGACCCATTGTTCTTTGCCTGCTGTCTGGAGGGGCATGGCCTCGCTGTTAATGACACCATGAATATGCATGAAGGGAGGTCAAGCAGATGGCTCTGACATTAAGAAGAGATAAAACTCATCTTTAATGGGTTTGACCATGGCTACGGTAAGCAGGCACCCCAAAGTAACATAAATACACATGATAAAATATGTGTAGATGAGTTTTGTGATTCCCTCACCTTGTTAAGTGGAGTAAGTAATTTGCTACTTGATCAGAAGTGGGAGAGAATGTGTGCATTATGGCATGGCCCCAGACCTCTTTAGCACTGACTGTTCCCTCTCTTCCCCTTCCATTCCCCATGATTGATTCTGCTGAGTGTAAAGTAATTGAGGAGCAGAAAACTGCTGAATTTGGGGGAAACATCATTTGGGGCTTTGTTATTCCAGGAATTCTTGTAGATGTACTGAAGAATCCTTTCAAAGCCGGGAATGTGGGTGATCCTGGCAAAGTCAATTCTTGAAAGCAGGGCTTGAACAAGGAAGAGATTGGACAGGCTCAGAGAAAGCAGCTGGGCCTGTTGTGGTCCAGAAAAGGTCATTGAGTTTTGGGAAATCACAGTGTGCCATGGTGATTGGAAGAGAAGGCTGGGCTGAAGGGAAATGCTAGGTAGTATCAGATGTCTGGGCAGGAGGGCTGATACACAAAGCAAGTTCTGGACGTGCAGGTCGGGTTTGGAATACTGAAATATGATTGGGCACAAGGAGGAAACCAAACTACCTAGGCTTGTTTCTGTAGCAGAGGGCACCCACTGACATGAAGGGAAGATCTGGTGATGAAAAGCAAGGCCCTGCAAGGGACCCAAAGACATCTGGGTGAGAATCCAGGCATCAGGAACTCAGACAATAAATGATGAGGTAGCAGAGAGGCAGAGCCAGACAGAAAATGCTTGTGTTCCAGGAACAGTGTGCAGACATGGCATGCCTAGGTGGGGGCCAGAACCCCAGGACCCAGAAACTGAGTAGGCTCAGCAGCAAGATGATAATAGTACCAATAATGACCACACGAGCAAACATGAATAACCAAGCTAACATGTGCCGAGTAATTACCATGTACTGGCCTAAGTGCTCCATCCTTCCATATATGGAAGCTGAGAGAGACCAAGTCCATGGTCAAGGACACACAGTGCCAAGTGGCAGAGCTGGGATTTGAATGCAGGTTTGTCTCATTCCTGAGCTCATGAGCCTCCCGTCTTCAGATGGCTCTAATAGAAGCTCCTCCCCTAAGGTTTTGGGAAGGCCTGGCCCCACAGCAGAGACGGTATACAGGTGGGCATCAAAAGCAAATTAGTCCTGTCCCCCAAATTAACATAACTACCAAGCTGGCTTATGTAAAAAAAGACTGTAACCTAAAAAACCCCTGAAAAGTCATCTCTCCACCATGCTCAACATTGGGGAAGATCTTTATGGAAATCTAGTTCTGTTTGGAAGATATATATAAAGCAATTAAAATATGAAGTGAGGGATTGCTGGGGACTGCGTGAGATGGGCTGTGGATTGAACTGGGTCCTCCTAACCCCCCGTAAATGGTGAATGTGATCTTATTTGGAAATAGGGTTTTTGCAGATACAGTCAAGTTAAGATGAGGTTCTAATAAGTAGGGCAGGCCCCAAATCCAAAGATGTGTCCTTATGAGAGAGATTTGGGAGCACACAGATACACAGAGGAGAAGGCTGTGAGAAAGGGAGGCCAAGATTGCAGTTGTGTTGCCATAAACCAAGGAAACCCAAGGGTTGCTGGCAACCACCAGAAGGTAGAAGACGCCAGGAGATATTCTTCCCCAGAGACTTCAGAGGGAGCAGGGTGCTGCTGATACCTCGAATTCAGACTAAACTTCTCTTGTTTTAGCCACCTAACTTGTTGTCATTTGTTGCTGCCGTCCTGATGGGCAAGGGTGACTTGATTAAATCTTTTTTTTTTTTAAGACTTTTATTTATTTGAGAGAAAGAGAGCATGAGCAAGGGGAGGGGTACAGAGAGATGGAGAGGGAGAAGCAGACTCCCTGCTGAGCAGGGAACCCGAAGCAGGGCTCAATCCCAGGACCTTGGGATCATGACCTGAGCCAAATCAGATGCTTAACTGACGGAGCCATCCACATGCCCTGATAAAATCTTGAAAGTAATTCAACAAATGTATCAAAACCTTAAACATTTATATTCTCAGGATTCCTATTTTTTTTAAGATTAATTTTTTAGAGAGAGAGGGTGCACACGTGGTGGGGGGAGGGGCCAAGGGAGAGGGAGAGAGAGAATCTCAAGCAGACTCCCGGCTGAGCGTGGAGCCCTACACAGGCCTCGATCTCATGACCCTGACATTATGACCCGAGCCAAAACCAAGAGTTGGATGCTTAACCGACTGGGCCACCCAGGCGCCCCAGGATTTCTATTTCTAATAATCTATCCTACAATGTTATTTATAGATTAAGAAGCAGAAAAGCTTTATTCATAATTAGTTGCTGCGTTACATATATCTTACAAAAGGAAACCACCTAGTAGTTAATAAGGAAGAATGATTAAGTAGACTATGGTGTATCCTTAGGGGAAAAATGTTATACAACCATTAAGACATTTTAAAAAAGTTTTTAGTGGTATGGGAAAATACGTTTTACAACGTTAAGTGAAAAAAATCAAGAAATAGAATATTCCATTTGGTACCATTGTAATTCCGTTAAAACATGCACAGGGAGCAACCAGAAGGTAATAAGTCAAAAGATTAACGGTGATTGTCTCTGGTTTTGGGGGCCATGGGTGACATTTTTTCTATGTTTTTTTGTATTTTTAAAATTATCTATAATAAGTGTATATTACTTTATATAATGAGAAAAGACAGTTTGTAAGGAAAACTTACAGGAATTGTTATTCAAAGGTTAAAAAGGAAGTGTCAACCGAAAAGTCACCTGCAAAAAATGGAAATGTGTCATTGTTATTTACAGTGACAATATAATAGAGGCAAATTTGTTTTGGAAGATTTTATTTATTTATTTGACTGAGAGAGAGAGAGAACGAGCAGGGGGAGTGGCAGGCAGACGGAGAGGGAGAAGTGTCCTCCGCTGACCGGGAAGCCAGACATGGGGCTCAATCCCAGGAACCTGAGATCATGACCTGAGCCGAAGGCAGGCCCTTAACCGACTGAGCCCCCCAAGTGCCCCACAGTAAATGGTTTTTAATGTCCACAACGTTAATATTGCTTCTGGCTACTCAGAGATTTACATCACCTTACAGGGCTTACAACCTGCAAAACATTTTCATCCAACAGGTTATCTCATTTGATGGTTTTTTTTTAAAATGTTCTCTTTTGATGAATTAAAAAGACTGGGTAGTCTGAAAGATGCCAAATCCTGAGCTGCTGGTGGAATCTGGCTCTCTAGGGTCACAGCCGGCCTCCGGTGACCACGCGTGGCTCGGGCTCTGCTTCTCACTACTGCAAGCGTGAGCTCAGTGTGTCCCAACTCCCTCATCTACAAAATCAGGGAGACGCACAAAAGGTCCCTTCTGGCTCCAAAACCCTAGGATCCTAAAGTCCATGCGGTCTTAAGAAATGGAGATCTGCCTCGGCAGTCTTAACTTTCTGATTCCCCTGATTTCTTCCCAGAGATAAGATAATGGTGTAATTTAAAATGTGCCCTTGGGGCGCCTGGGTGGCTCAGTGGGTTAAAGACTCTGCCTTTTGCTCAGGTCATGATCTCAGGGTCCTGGGATCGAGCCCCACATCGGGCTCCCTGCTCAGCAGGGAGCCTGCTTCCTCCCCTCTCTCTCTGCCTGCCTCTCTGCCTACTTGTAATCTCTCTCTGTCTGTCAAATAAATAAAATCTTAAAAAAAAAAAGTGCTCTCATGTGCTCCCTCTCCCTTTCTCTCTCTCCACTTCTGCTCCAAGCAGCAATTCCTGAAATATCCTTTTTATCTCTTCATGAATGCTAAATAAGAGAGCTCCAGGGATGCAAACTTCATACTTTACCAGCTGACCCCTCTTACGCACAGAGGTTCTGGAAACATCGATACGTTCGTATGCGATGATTTATTGATTACAGTGTCTCAGCGACAGGGTCGAGGGCCACTATGAAATAGACTCCCGGCCTGTCTGCACGCTCTCTCGAACCTGACAGCTTCTCATCCGACAGGCGCTCCCCCACTCTGCCTGCCTCCTCTCTCCTGCCTCCTATTACCCACATAGTATAATCATAAACTTGAAAGACTGGTGGGGAGCTCCTGGCTCTGGGATGGGCTGACAACTGCTCCTAAATCATCCCCAGCTTTCTTCCCTTGCGGAACTGCTCGTCATTTGATAACCCATTCCGGGGCCAGAGGAAAAGGCATCAGAATATAAAGTAAGGGTTCCACTTCCCACTTGCCATTTGTGTTTGAGTATAAATTATAAAGGACACCTTAATTCTGCGTCCCAGTTTCCAACAGTCCAGGGACTCGACTCTAATGGATTCATCTGAAATTGCATTGGCTCCGGCCGCATCATTCCTGCTCTGTTTCACAAGCTTGCCTGGAGGAGGCTGATAAATTGAATCCTGCCAATCAGAACACCCGGCTGCCTCAGGGAAAAGCTTTGAGGGCTTCTCTCCAACCTTGGTATCCATTCATAAACATCTATTAAGTGTTTATGAAGTGCAAGCCAAAATCCATGGCTTTTACTTTGCCTTCCTCCCTTCCTCCTTCCCTTCCATCTTTGCTTGGAAAGTGTTGTTTGAGCCCCCACTTAGAGTGTGACAGATGCAGGGGAGATACAATGACAAATTACAGACAGTTACTGCCAAGGAGGAGCTCATAGTCGGTGGGGGCGGAGCGGGGGTGGTAGGCATAAATAAAGATGAGGCAGCCTGGCGGGGAGGGGCGAATCTGCACTCAGTCGGGCCCCCTGGGTGTGAATTCCTGCTCTGGCCCTCTTGAGCCCTGTGGTCTTGTGACAGGACCTGTCACTTCGGGAGCTGTTTCCTAACTTGTAAAATAGAGGGAGGCATACGCCTCCCCAGAGGTGGGCATGAAGACTAAATAATGTCATGTATGTAAAGCATCTAATACAAAAATCTGGGTCATACTAGGTATCAGTAAATATTGGTTTCCTTCTCTCTCCCATAATCACATGCATGACAAGTGTTAGGATAATCAGAGATGTATATCCTTAGAGCTAGGGAGAGGACTTGGGCTCTGAGCACCTACCTACTCAGGGCCACAGTGGGAGCGGTGGGGCAGGCAGTGGTAGGTGTGCCATCGGGGGCTAATGTCATGGGTTATGGGCATTTGATGAGCTTCCCGGGGCAGACAATGAGTCCATGGAGAAACTGACAGACACTTCACCCTCATGCTAAGATTTATAAGCAATTTACTTGCTAGGTGATGTCCTCCAAGGAAAAGGAACTCACCTCGAGGAGAGAGAGTGGAAATGCACAATCTGGTTTGGGATATTGGCTGGGGATTGACAGAATGCATCTGAGGGGGGTGGTCACATTGCTTCCTGATGTCACCTCCTGAATGTGTCAGGTTCCATCAGAGTGGGTGAGCTGTAAGGAAGCAAACAAGCAAATTAAAGGAAAAACCTGAATCATAATAGGTGTTGCTAGAAACTCCCTATGGTTCAAGAGGCTTTAACATGAGCAGGATGAGGACCACTATGCTCTGACACAAGCTACAGACTAAGCTAACAATAGTGAGCTCAGAAGCTCACTTCAGGGTGGTGAAGGCAGGGGCCACAGAAACACCACCTTTGTAACAGAAGTGACATCTATCTGTGCAGTGACCAGAGAGCCATACATAGTTCGAGCATCTGGGTAACAGAGAAAAAGGAAATGCCACAAAATGTGGAAGTGGAAGACCATCATGGTGGTTCAAGGATACATGGTAGACATGGTAGGGATTTCTCCAAAAAATATGAAGGTAGTTGAATTTGACAAGACATTGTAGTACTTGTCATGGACCCAGTCACTGCTGAGGGCTCTGCTCTTACAACCCCTATGACCATGACTGCGTGGCCCAAGTGAGCCTGACCTGAGGGAAACATTTTAAAGGCCTTCCGGAGGCCTCCAAGGTAGGCTTGACAATCAGAATCTCAGCTGTTGAGAGTATGGGAATAGGGAGCTATTTGGCAGTTGGTAGAGCTGAAGGTATGGATAGATCCAGACAGAAGCAGACATAGAAAGAATAACTGAGTTCTGGAATGAGCTTCATGAACTGTAGCTGTTGATGAGATAGTAAGACAACTCAGTCCCCAAGAGCTCCCATTGGTTCCCGGGCAAATTCTCAGCTCCCATCTCTATAAGACTCCACTGTGCTACTCTTCAGTCCTCCATGGGCTTAGTTCCTTGCCTGGAATGTTAAGAGTCATTGTCACCATTTTTTTTAGCCTTAAAAACACCCACCCACAGAGTGTTTGTCTCAACCCTCAATGCCTAACTTCTGTTGGTAGGGGTAAGAGCAGGAGACTCTCACTCAGATGACCCACGGTCTTCCACTCTATCTCCAGGCTACAAAGGCCCAGGAAAACCTGTTAATATAAACGTTCTAGGTCCCAGAGAAATCTGACTGCTTGAGGGGTCCAGAATACTCTCAGTGGAGGTGAAGTGAGGTGGGTCATGTTCCCAGGCACGACTCCAGCTTGTGCAAAGGTATGGAGGTATGAAAGCTCAGGTCATGGGGAGAAAGAGCTATTGTGTGTGTGTTGGAGATATAGTGGGAGGTGAAGCCAAGAAGGCAGTCCTGAGCACACGGGCTTAATTCTGGAGAAATGAGACACAAGATGGCTTTTGTCAAGAGGAATTTTCCATTTGACAAGGCAACTCTCGCATTCACAAGGAGGACTTGCTGTTGGTCGTGGCCCCATGAGGAAGGCAGGAAGACCACTGGAAATTCATGAGACAGTTCAGGTAAAACAGAAAGAGGATCTGCTCTGAGGGAGTATCAGGGGAAGGCGAAGAGGAAGAAGCCTGGATGGGATTCAGAAAGTAGCAAGGACATGACCTGATGAAGGGCTGCACGTGGGGAGTGGGAGTGGGAGACAGATGGAAGCACTGAGATGAGGCTGACTCCAGGTTTCTCTGGAGCGCTGCGGTGCTATGAATCAAAATAAACAACTCGGGAGGAAGACCAAGTTTTGAGGAAAGGTTGATCTCACTCAGTTTGGGAAATACTGAGTTGGCAGTGTTCCTAGGATACCACAGTAGGGATCCTGACAGCAGTCAAAATACCATTCTGGAATTCAAGAGAGCTGGGAGCAGGACAGGTGGGGTTGGGGGCCATTGGTGTGTATGTGGTTTAAGTTGTGGGAGAACACAAGATCATCAGGGAAGAGGTCCGAGATGATGAGAAGACAAGAGGTCCAAGCCCAAACCTGACCAAGATGAATAAAATCCAGTGGTGACTCAAGGTGATGGCTGAAATCTGTAAGACCCATTGCATTCAAGAAATGTGTGGGTAAAGGCATGTTGAACTGTTTCAGCCTGGCCTTTGTGAGGTGGAAACCTTTGCTCTGCAGGTTTAGAAACTTAATTAGTTTACCCCAAGGGGTGAGCTGATCAAGATCTTGGGGTTCAGTTCAAATCACCAAACTCGAAATAGCATTCCAAACTAGAATGGGGTTCTCTTGATTCACAAGGGGGAAATGCAAAGAAGCACAAAAGTCATCAACTACTGATTAAAGGATACAAATCCTAAACTCATTGCTTTGTGTGCTCTCTTGCTTCAAAGTAGAGATAGTTCTATTTAAAAACTAGTATTTGCTGTCTTCAACAGTATTCAGCAAAGGGAGTTCTGTAGAATAATAGTGTGACTGGAAGCTCCTCAAAATAAGAGTTTTGATAAAACTTAACAAATAAGTTAAAAAAGGTTTGCTAAACCTTAAATCTTTCTCTTGGAGGTTCACAAAGTATATTTGGGTTAAAAAGTAAGAAGGCCTAGAGTAAAACAACTTGTTAGGTCTAACCTCGTATTTCCAAATCCTTTGTCCATAGAACTCTCTCCCCTATGATACAAGCCCTCATTTCTGACCTCGCGCAATCTGTTTGACCGTAGCTCCTCCTGGATGTGTAAGATGTCTCCAACTGAACATAGTTAGAAATAGACTCTTGACCTCAGCCTCTCCAAGCCGACTTTCATCTTCCGCATCTTAGGAAGTGGTGAGTTCACCCTCCAGTTTCTTGGTTCCTAAATCTTGAGAGCTCCTTGCCTTTTCTAATTATTCACATGTAAAAAAAAATTCAGCACATCCTACTGGCACCATGAAAACATATCCCAAATCTGATCACTTCTCAGTAATTCCTCTTCAACCGTCCTAGTCTACCTATCACAATCTTCTTCCTGGATTGTTGTTTTAGCCACCTACCTCATCTCCCTGCTTCCACACTTGCTTTCCCTAGTTTGCTTTCTACACAGCAGTGTTTTGTTTTGTTTTTTAAAGATTTTATTTATTTGAGAGAGAGAATGCAAGAGCACAAGCAGGGAGGGGCAGAGGGAAAGGGAGAAGCAGGGTCCCCACTGTGTAGGGAGTTCAACTCGGAACTCCATCCCAGGACCCTAGAATCATGACCCGAGCCAAAGGCAGGTGCTTAACCAACTGAGCCACCTAGGCACCCCCCATAGCAGCTTTTAAAAACTTATGTCATTCCTCTGCTCAAAATTTTCCAGTGGCAGTCATGGTAAAAGCCTAAACCCTTACAGTGGTCACTGAGACCCTACCTGATCTAGCCCTCTATTATCTCTCTGACCTCTTCTTCTACCACTTACCACTTACCTTTTCATTGTGTTCTTGTCACACTCACTGATCTCCTGCCTCAGGGCCTTTGTACTTGCTGTTTTCTGCCTAAAATGTTCTTCCTCAGACATCAGCATGGCTCACTCCCTCACTTCATTAGGGACTTTGCTCAAATGATCACTCATTAGACAGGCATTTCCTGACCATTTTATTTAAAATATATCTCCTTTGTGTTTCTTCATAGCAGTTATCAATATGTCAATGGGTGTGAATTTCTTTGCTACCTGCCTGCCTCTCTCCCTAGGCCATAAGCTCCAAGAGAAGAGAGAGATTTTGGTACATTCACTGCTGTATCCCCAAAGTTGGTATTCAGAAGGGTATATGGCATGCAGTAAATATTTTGTTGAACAGCTGAATAAACAAATAATTCCCATTTTCAGGTCTGCAGAATACACCTTGGGAAACTGGCTTAGACTTTTGATGCCTGTTCTGGGCTGTGGTATACAGTTGGAAAAGGCCTTTATAAAATGGCGGCTCTAAAGATAGATTAGCAGACACAGGTCTCTTCCATTTAAAATATGCTGCACTGTGAAAAATTAAAATTAGGGGGGATTTAAAATAAGGAGTCAAAAAGGACCAGAGTGAGTTGACTGGAAATCAACCAACACTTTAGGGCACCTGGGTGGCTCAGTGGGTTAAAGCCTCTGCCTTCAGCTCAGGTCATGATCTCAGGGTCCTGGGATTGAGGCCCACATCGGGATCCCTGCTTGGCAGGGAACCTGCTTCCTCCTCTCCCTCTGCCTGCCTCTCAGCCTACTTGTGATCCCTCTCTCTCTGTCAAATAAATAAATAAATAAATAAATAAAATCTTTAAAAAAAAAATCAACCAACACTTTAGGTTGAATGTCTATAGGCATCTCAAGTAGAGTTCCTAACTTTTCCTTACACTTTTTAATTTTTTGAAGATTTTATTTGAGAGAAAGCATGAGTGGAGGGAGGGGCAGAGGCAGAGGCAGAGGGAGAAGCAGACTCCCTACTGAGCACGGAGCCTGATGTGGGACTCGATCCCAGGACCCTGAGATCATGACCTGAGCTGAAGGCAGATGCTTAACAAACTGAGCCACCCAGGTGCCCCATGTTTGTTTATTGTCTTTTTCCCTGGCTAGAATGACGGTCCAGCAAGGGAGGGGGCTTTGTGCTGCTCACTGCATTCCCAGTGCCTTAAAAGTGCCTGACACATAGTAGGAGCTTGTTAAATATTAATCACCTTTTGGTCCTTTTTTCATGCTTCTTAGTAAAACGTACTCTTTGCTTCATGACTTACTCATGTGATGCCTTTTCACTTATGATGCTCACCATGTTCATTTAAACATATCCCTTCAGAAGCCAGTTAGTATGTACTGAGTTCCTTCTACGGTGCTGGAAACGAAGGTCCGGGAATATGTGAAGTTTGTATTCTCCTCCATGATGGGCCACTGAGTCTCCAGGAATAGCTTGTACTTAAAAGCAGGAAAGGTCTCTATGCATCTTTTTCTCAATAGTCAAAAAAGAGGTAAAAGCACTATCAGATGCTTTCTTGATTCTTGTGGAAGAGAGAAACAGCATGTACCAAGTAAGTGAAAAATATGAGCAAAAGGGAGAGTATGACTTAAATATCTCATGACTTCCTAAAGGAATTGCAAAACAAGCCAAGGATGTCATGCTCATCACATGAAAGACACTGGGGCTGCCCCCTCGCACCCTTCCCCGTGCAGGGATAATCTGAGAGCCCATTAACCTCATTTGAACTGAGATGTAAAACAATCACCCCAAACCGCAACCTTAATAATAGCACGAATACTGAGGTACCCCGCTGCTGCTCCGAGTTCCAAATCACCTCTAATACATGTTTACATTCACTTTGGATGTTTTGTTCTCGATGCGCTCTGATCTTCCAGTTATATGACACCCCTGGGAAAAGGGGAAATTGTTTTTTTATGAGAAAGCTAATTTTCAATTATTAGAGTTAAAAAGAGAATCTTCCAAACTTTTCTTCCTAAGCACATGCCTATACCTTTGAGAGAACCTTAGCTCATTGCATAGTAAGGAAAAGAACACGATATCCCGAATGAGACCAACCTGAAGGTGTCCAACGGGGATATATGGACTTTCAAAAGAAGGTCAGAGGACTGAGCCAACATTTTACTTTTCATATTTAAATGTTGAGCGTTATCAGCATTGCAAGGGATGCAAGAAAGGTGATGGAGTCATCAGGTGTCTTCATTGTCTTTGTTGACCAGACATATATGTGTTTTACAACAAAACTGAGAATAATAATATCTGTATTTATCAATAATAAGAATAGAATAATAAAGAATACCTCCTTGTAGGAGGTTCCTGGGGTTCTGAACCAAGGTCCCACCAACTTGGTGACTTCAAACAAAGAGACCTTCATTCTTTCAGTACGGAGGCTAGAAGTTCCAAATGCGCCAGGACTGTGCTGTAAGAACTTTAGGGGAGAATCTGTCCTTTACCTCTCCTAGGTTCTGGTGGCTGTCACCGTTCCTTGACTTGTGGCCACAACGCTCCAATCTCTGCCTCCATGATCACATGTCCTGCTCCTCTTCTGTGTTATCTGCATGTGGCTCATTCTTCCAAGGACACTTCACTGCATTTAGGCCTTGTCTGGATCATCCAGGGTGACATGGGGAAATCTCTTCATTTCAAGATCCTTAATTTAATTCCATCTGCCAAGACTTTTCTTCCAAACAAGGTCACATTCAGAGGTTCTTGAGATTAGGGTATGAAAATATCTTAGTGGAGGACCCCTACTCAGCCCAGTACACATCAAATATTTATTGATCTCTGTGTGTTCCTAAAAGCAGTCTTGCTAGCAGTTTTTAAATTAGCATTCTGTCCTGAGCCTTCATAAATCATAACTCCTTTGGGGGCAGCTGCCAAAGATAAGACTAGATTAAAATTCTGAAAAAGCGAATGGTTTACAGAAGGAGTTAGAAACTCATAATCAATAGTCAGATCAGAGGCAGGAAATTAACGTTGGTTAAGTATCTTCTGTCATTCACTTCCAAATGTGGTCTTGTTCAATTGTCATTACAAATCTATGATGTACTTATTTTAATCCATACTCTGTAAATGAGGAAATGATGCTCAAGAGGTTGGGGACCATTCCCAAGTCCCAGCAGCTACTAAGGGCAGAACCAGGATTCAAAGGCCTAACCCCAGCTCATATCTCACCAAACCTGCTTCCCTTCTCGCCAGGAGAGGGGACTTCAGTGCATCTGGGACCTCCAAGCCAGCTGGGTTCTCTCTCTGCAGGGGTCCCCAGTGAGGAGAAGAGCATAGAGTTCTTAGGGCCTTGACAAAAGCTGGGTCCTTCGTCCAGGGCTAATAGTTCCTGGATTTTAAATTAGGACAGGAGAAGAAAGAAAGAATTACAACAGTATTCCTCTCTGTCATCTGCCTTTATGCATTATAACTCCCTATCTATCATTACATCTCCCTAACTAGAAAACTGAACAGGAAGGACAGGCCTGAATTATCCAGCTGTGATTTTTCCAGGGGATTGAGTGAGGATGTATAAAGGTATCATCATGATAATTTTGTGATCAGTTTCTTTCTCAATGAATCAAAAACAAAACAACACAAAGCCCAAAAGGCAATACGTGTGTGTGTGTGTGTGTGTGTGTGTGTGTGTGTGTGTGTGTGTGAGAAAACTAATTATAACACTTTGGATTTTAAAATGAGTAGACATACATCGGAGGGTTAAAAAAAAAGCAAATACAACACACAAGAAGATAACACAATTTTTTAAAAAAGATTTTATTTATTTATTTGACACAGAGAAAGAGATCACAAGTAGGTAGAGNCACAAGAAGATAACACAATTTTTTAAAAAAGATTTTATTTATTTATTTGACACAGAGAAAGAGATCACAAGTAGGTAGAGAAGAGAAGAGGAAGCAGGCTCCCCGCTGAGCAGAGAGCCCNNNCCCTGAGATCATGACCTGAGCCGAAGGCAGAGGCTTTAACCCACTGAGCCACCCAGGCGCCCACAATTTTGTTTTGTAGAATTAACACCGAAGCATGAATCTTGAATGTCTTTTCATTGGGTAAAGAAAGTTTTTCATTTGAACTACCAAGAATGGGAGAGGGAATTTCTATCATGGTCAAATGTTCTAACTTCATTTTTCCTCTTACCTCCTCATCTTAGAGGTAATCAAGTAACATCTGCATCTAGCATTTGAAGGTAGTGTCCTTAACAGGAGGAGGACAGCTCAACCTGCCTGAGAGGGACTTCTGTTTAATGAGAAAGGTCCCAGTGGCCCGGTCTTTGGTAAGAGCCACATTTCCTGCTAGACAGAGGTTAAATGTTTGGAATTACTGAGCAGCTTTCTCTTTGCAACAATCATTAAGCAGAGGAGTCCATTTTTAATTAGACTTAGATGTATGAATCACTAATGGCTTAATGACACACATGATTTAATCATCAGGCCCTTCATTTGTTCTGGAAAATCTCGGACTATTCCTGGGGTCCTCGGTGAGGATGTGTAAAGACTGTGGGAGTTACAGATTTGAGTTTTTCTATACAATCTTCTAGGTAAAGTCACCATCTTACTGAATGTCTCTTTATAGGCAGGACATACTGTTAATGCCTTGAGGGGCTCAGATACCCGCAAAAGAACAGCGTCTCATAGGCTGGCTTCGTTGTCTGCTCCCTCACCTTCCAGGGTCCAGTCCCGAGGAGTAGCTCACATTTCACCTGGATGCTTGTGGTCAACAGAAGAGTCCATCAAGGTGGGTTTTGATAAACATCCAGGAGACATCCAGGCATATTTAAATCCTATTAGTGGATTCTTCAGGAGAAAGGGCCTTTGGGAACAGGAGAGAAGATGTAATGGCGGAATGACAGACCTGGGGATCATGCTTTCTGGCAGGAGAGCCTGTGTGGGGAGCCTCCTCTAACTAGAAGCCGACTGAGCCAGCTGTGGCCATGACTGAAATGAATGTTTCACACCTGGTCCATGTGACAAGGACTCTGGTCACGCTAGTCATCTTCACACAGTGTGTGATCATCGGTGTCCACAAATCCCCAAAGGAAAAAGTACTTCATAAATAGAGTCTCTATTCCTGGGGCTTGAGTTACTGTCTCGAACCATCATGCACAGGGCTGGGAAAGCTCAGTCTCCTAGAATCTATGGCTATTGGCTAGGACGAGGGTGTCTTCCCAAGTTGGAAAAATCGTCCTAAGACATTACAATACTTGTAGCAAATATTGTATAGGCAAGTATGTCATTGAGAGGCTATTTGCATTTAAGACTGTAGATTCATTTAATAATAATAAAAGTAACATTTATAGAGAAGTTATCTATTGTTAACTTTTTTCCCAACAACCCTATTGTGAGGTATTATTATCCCCACTTGATAGATGAGGAAATAGACACAGAGAGGTTAAGTAACTTGTGGAAGGTCACACAACTGATAAGTAGTAGAGTATACTACTCTAACCCATATTACTCTATATGGTTAAGTATACCCTTAACCATACATAATGCTAAAAATTCACATACATAATCCATGTGATTCTTACCATTAGTTGCATAATTGATTTTGCCAAATGGACAGAGGCTTTGAATGAGGGTAACATGGACAGCAGGGGGGTCCCAGGCACAGGTCCAAAGCATGGTCTCCTGGGTCAGACAGATACTCGCTGGTACTCCAGGTCCAACACGTACAGTTTTGGGAGCTTGGGCACACTACCTAATGTCTTGGGACCTCAGTCTGCTGATCTATAAAATGGAAACAGTAAAGGTACATAACTCCTAGGTTTGTACTGGTTACATGTGATAACTATGATGATACCCAATGTGTATTGAATATTTATTTTTGTGTCAACTATAAGATGCGTGGAAGTGATTGGCTTCCTCCTTGGCAGAAGATAAGCATTTCCATAACTGCTATTATTATTATTTTCTTACTACACATTAAACCCACTTGACAAACTTCGAGGGATCACATAATACTTCTTTGGGTATATTGGACTTCTGACTCATTGAGTATAGTTCTCAATAAGTGAGCCAGGGATAGAGCGTAGAAATCACTTTTGTTATGTGCAATTTCACCTATAATTTATTTTCCATTTTAATCTAATGCATAATTGAACACACTTTTTAGAGTATCACATTCTATATTGCTTCTATTATTTTCAGGAATACTTTGTCTTTGTCACAGGGTATTCCTAAATCCAGCTAAATCTCCAACTTCCTAAGAACCTGAAAAACAGGCTCATTTTTCTTCGTAGATTAGTGAGAAGAAAGGAATTCACTTTGAATCCTGATTCTTATCTATAGTTTAGGGGGGGAAATACAGTTAAAGCAACTTGAAACCATCCCCATAGATCCCTCTTGGGCAAAATGATGGGGTCACAGGGCAGAGGTCAGAGTTACTGCAGAGCTGCCGTAACCGACTTTATTCTAATCCACCATCCATTCTTGGCAAGAAGTACTTTCTACGTTTCAAACTGTCATAGTCTTGAGCTGAGCAAATTGGGTACAGCTTTTCGATTACACATTCAGTTCCTTCCCCGCTTACAAAGTGATTTCACATTAGTGGCATGATTCATTCATCAAGGGGCGAGCCGTCCTAAAGCACCAGCTGAAATTACAGAGGCAGCCCCGAGGAGTAAGTGAGAAGCCCTGCAGAATTACAGATACAATGAAACAGGGTAAAGCTACTATCACCTGTGTCCTAGATACAAAAGATGCTTATCTGATGGCTTGGGAAGTCTGGCATCAGCACCCCATTTTATTAGGGGGGGCTTCTGTTTCTACATTTCCAGGTCAGGGAGCCCCATTTTTTTAGTAAGCACCACAGTAACTAGAACTGTACCCCTTAATAAAGGTAACCACGTTTAGGTTACTAACATCACACGTCAAGCATAGTCTCTTGATCAGGATCACCTTGAAACCAACTAGTTGGGTAACATTTACTGTCTTCTTTCTGCTCAGTTTTTCTTTTCTTTCTTTTTTTTCTTCCAATTTTATTTATTTATTTGACAAAGAGAGAGCAAGGAAGAGAGACAGAGAGCAAGCACAAGCAGGGGGAATGGTGGGCAGGGGAGAAGCAGGCTTCCCACGGAGCAGGGAGCCCGATGTGGGGCTCGATCCCACGACCCTGGGATCATGACCTGAACTGAAAGGAGACGGTTAACTGACTGAGCCACCCAGGCACCCCTGGTTAGTGTTTCTAAACCCTGTCTTCTTGTTCCCCCTCCAGTGGCCTCCAAGAGGTATTTGATACCTAAATGTTCTTCCTGTGTCCTTCTAGGAAAACCAGCTCTTGCTCACTTTAATCAAACATCAGTAATGGGCTGGTATTTTTCTTTATTTGGGGGGGGGCGGTATCTTCTTAAGGCTTTGATTCTTTCTCACTTTCTCACTGTGTCAGAGACCGCATCCTTGAGCAAAAGACAGGGAGACACGTGGCAGAGACCCGGATCAGAAGATTGGATTTTAGATCTGCTGTCGAATGGGCATGTCACTCACCTGTCCACCCTGAGCCTTGGTTTCCCTATCTGTCAAATGGCTAGATGAGAGAATCTGGATTTTTATAATTTACAAAATCATAGATCATTAGCGACGTTCATTCTAGAGAAGAGGAAAACAGGACGTGGAAAAAAAAATTCCAACTCTTATGTTCTGCAATCCTAACAGTGAGAATTAGACTCTAAATTCATAAGGGAGTGTTTAGTGGGGTCGTCATGCCATCCCTAAATGGGCATCTCATCACGGCAGGGGGTGGGGAGAAGAAGAGGTGTGAAATCTGTGTCTTTTATTTTTTTTAATTTATTTTATTTTTTAAAAAGATTTTTTATTTATTTGTCACACACAGAGATAGATCAGATCACAAGTAGGCAGAGAGGCAGAGAGAGAGAGAGGAGGAAGCAGGCTTCCTGCTGAGCAGAGAGCCTGATGCAGGGCTCGATCCCAGGACCCTGAGATTATGACCTGAGCTAAAGGCAGAGGCTTTAACCCACTGAGCCACCCAGGCACCCCAATCTGTGTCTTTTAAGTGAATGCTTGTTACCTCCGGGATTCTTATCACTGTTCTTTGAAGGAGATATTATCCCTGATGCGCATGTGGGGAAATTGACAAGCAAACAACAAACAAACTTAGGACTTGCCTAGGGCCACACTGCTAGTAAGGGGCAGAGTCGATCCCCACTCCCTTTCTCTGTCTACTGCAAGACTGGTCCTGAGCATCACCTATGACTGAAAGAGAATTCTGAGCAGATTCCAGCTGTTCTAGAAGCAGGACGGCAGGAAGTCCCAGTTGCTCAGTTTCCCATTCTCCAACATTTTTTTAGTGTTCAAGGAGCCCGGAGAGCTCTAAACTTTGGCGTGCTGCATGAAGTATGTAGTTGTACCTGACAGCGCTCAGGCGCACTTCTTCCCTGGGCCGGTTTTACCCAGAGCTGAGCAGTGGATGACCAGTCAGTGCTGTTGAAAGAGTGTGCGAAGGTCTTCTATTGCTCTCTGTCCCTTCCCTGCCACGGTGGCCAGTGTGTCCTGATTGATCGGGGATGTTCCTGGTTGTAGGTCCAGCGAACTCCTCCGTTCTGGGCAAACTGGGATGGTTTGGTCACTCTACAGTTTCCTAATCTTTGAATTTTGGTAATAATTGGGAGGACAAGCCTTCTCCTTCGTACAAATAAATAAAATCATATTTCTGCTTGTTGAGATGTTATCTCGCCAAATGTGGAGGTTATGTTTGAGACCATTTGCTGCAAAATGGAGAGGTCTGTGGAGTATTCAAAATTCACTCTGGGGCTTTGGGTCAGGAGAATTCTCAAATGAGCCACAGACCTGGATACAGCCAGAAGCCTCATGATTATTGGCTGGGAAATGCCACAGATACATAAAATCAACAAACAGTGATTTCAGACAAGCTCCAGACGGATACTCCAAATTGCAGAGTTGATAAGCAAACGTCTTCTTACCTGGGTAATCCTGCTGGATAGGGGGTAGCCACAGACAGCTGTTTATCTGACCAGGAACTAATGGTTTAATGGTTCTCCTCAGCCAAACTGGGAAAGTCAGGAAGTTAGTTTTCAAGTGCAAACTCTAACTTAAATATGCACACACAGAATGATTTATCATGCCCTTGTTATAATAGAAAGAAGGAACAGGGTTTCCCAGAGTTTGTGTAGTAGAAACGAGGACCTTCTAGAGAGAGGAAAAGAGAATTGACATTACTTAAATACCATGCTAGGCATTTTACACCTACCTTTTTTTTTTTTTTTAGTTTTCCTCCTTTTATATCACTGTTCCTGCTCCCCTCCTGTGTCTTTGGTACAGATGGGGAAATTGAGGCTCAGACCCAAGGAGGGGTAAACCTTGGCCAAGGTCATCTTGCTGTCGACTCCATGCTTTATTCCCTATACTAACTGGAGGCTGGGACACACAGAGAATGGGTTTCGTTAGTTTGCCTGAGGCTCGCCCTGGGTTTAAAGGAATTCCCTGTTCATTTTTGTGACTAGGGAAGACTTCCGAGGGACAATTCGTTCATACAGTTTCATTTGTCAGGAGACAACACGAGCCCAGATGTGGATAACAAAAACCAAGTGTGTTCAGATAGCATCTGGTGCTACTGGAAGGCCAGGAACCAGTGCTTAGAGACAGGGGGCCCATAATTGGGGCCCCAAATATGATGGAACATCAGAAAGGGTGAGGGGGGTGCGGCCAACACCCTACTCTCTCTGGAGATTCTGACTCAGTGGGTCTGAGGCAGAACACAGGCTGAAAGGTTATCGAGCTGCTTCAGCCACTGCCCGATTTGGGACCCACTGATTAACAAGACAAAACACAGAACCTAGAAAATGAAGCTTGGATCCTATTTCTTGCTCAGCTACAGGCTAACTTCTGAAGGGCAATTTTTTTAAAAGATTTTATTTATTTATTTGAGAGAGAAAAAGAGAGAGAGAGAGAGAGAGAGCATGAGCAGGGGAAGAGGAAGAAGCAGGCTCCTCGCTGAGCAGGAGCTCGATGCTGGGCTTGATTTCAGGACTCAGGGATCATGACCTGAGCCAGAGGCAAACACTTAACAAACTGAGCCACCCAGGCTCCCCCTGAAAGACAATGTTAAGCCTTAAGTGTCTTTTGTGATGGTGAGAATGGATAAATTGCCCCACAGGTGGCCAAGACTCGGCATATCACTCATTTAGCATCTCTGTGCCTCAGTTTCCCCCAATGCACTAGGAAATGATATCTGAAAGTGCTCTTCTGAAATCTCGCAAAGTTGAACACATAGACTCTTAGAAGCTCTTGGGAGGAGAGAGATTCCAGCTGGTATTTTTAAACCAGCACTTTATTATAGCAGTTAAATGAAGTGCCACTTCTTGTTCCTGATCATCGTGACAAGAAGGTACAGTTCTTGAGTCACAAAGCCCATAAAAATGTCTTTAATTATTCATGTGGAAATTACTTTGAACCATGTGCATCATTCCCCCTGTGCTCTCAGGGGAAAGCAGCCAGGGAGACTTCTCAGCCACCCCGCAGACGTGTTAGTGTAGCCCCGAGTCTGTCCTCAAGGTTAGAGGGACCAATTATCAATCGGTTCTGGTGAGTTTTAATTCTTTTTCAGGAATTGATACAGGAAGCCTTACCAGGGTCCCTGGTGTGGAAATGGACATTGTCTGAAATTCATTTGGAACTCGGAAAACTACAATGTATTTATTTATTTTTTATTATTTTTTTTAAGATTTTATTTATTTATTTATTTCACAGAGGGAGAGAGATCACAAGGAAGCAGAGAGGCAGGCAGAGAGAGAGGGGGAAGCAGGCTCCCTGCTGAGCAGAGAGCCCAATGCGGGCCTCGATCCCAGGACCCTGAGATCATGACCTGAGCCGAAAGCAGAGGCTTTAACCCACTGAGCCACCCAGGCGCCCACACTAACTACAATGTATTTAAACAGTGGTCCATTTCCCTTCTCTTCCCGGCACCCGTAACATACCATTTATCCTAAGAGATGTCCAAAGTCCTGACAAAGAAGGTGATAGAATTTAGTGATGCAGTTTAGCAAAGAGTCTTTGGGGAAATGCGTCCAGCAAGGAAAAATTATTTCTCTGCTGCACTGAGACCTGGGGTCTGGGGAAAAAAAGAACAATTGCCCTTATCAGCTGGCTGGGGGAGGGGTGACAGTTAGAAGGACACTCAACTTTATGTCAAAGTCAGGGGCTGTTGTGACCGGGCTGGGGGAGCCTGGGACTGGGTGTCAAGGGGCAAGGATCGGATTATTGGCACTTCGGTTTGGGGTTGGAGACTTTTGGGTAAGAGCAAATGGTGCTTCAGGAAATGGGAATGGGAGGACACAGGGAGTAGAATGGTGGGCAAAGAGAGGTCTTTTGAAACCCGTGAATGGAAACTTATTTGAAAAAAGAGGTTTTGCAGATATATTTGTGCTAAGAATCTCGACACAAGGTCATCCTGGATTCGAGTAGGCTCTAAATCTGGTGGCAAATGTTCTCAGAAGAGAAGAGAGGAGAGCAGACCCAGAGAAGACTGCATGATAATGGAAGCAGAGATTGGATTCTGCACCAGAAGCTAGAAGCAGCAAGGAAGGATTCCCTCCTCGAGTTTGTGGAGGGAGCATCATAATATCAACACTTTGATCTTGGACTTCTAGCTTCCAGAACTGTGATTTTAATTTTTTTCTTTTTGCTTATAAATATTAATGGTATTTTCTTTAACATATGTATTATTTTTAAAATAAAAATATTTGAGGTAAAACAGGTAACTCCTAAATCTATATCTAAAACTATTATGTTATTAAACATTAGTCCTTTGGGGACGCCTGGGTGGCTCAGTGGGTTAAAGCCTCTGCCTTCAGCTCAGGTCATGATCTCAGGGTCCTGGGATCGAGCCCCACATTGGGCTCTCGGCTCAGCAGGGAGCCTGCTTCCCTCTCTCTCTCTCTCTCTGCCTGCCTCTCTGCCTACTTGTGATCTCTCTCTGTCAGATAAATAAATAAAATCTTTTTAAAAAATTAAAAAAAAATTAGTCCTTTGTCTTCAGTTATCACTCCTTACAGAAATGAGCTTTCTTCTCTCCTGTCATTGAAATTATTTCCCCCAGTCATCCAGACCTAAAAACTTAGTCTGAATAAGCATCCTTTGCAACGTTAGCATACCTAAATGCTCAAAATAGTAGAACAATAAATAGTCTCAGAAAAGCAAAAAACAAAAAACCCCAAAATAAAAAAAACAAAGAACTGCACAAAAGTGTTCTTTTATTATTTCTTACCAAGATCATGGTGATTTCTGTATCAACCAATAATCCAAAGAACCTGTTTTCAAGCCTCCTCTTTCTTGACCTGTAGGTGTTCTGGTACCATTGACCCTGTTGTTACTGAAATGCTCTTTAGTAGGTTCTTAGAAGAGTTCTCTGCCCTCTGTATTTTCTTCCCGCCTCTCTGACTATACTGTTTTATATACATAAATTCTACTCTTCCCAACCATATTCTCTCCTTGAACCCTTTACTCTCTCCACGTATACCTATGGCTTTAATTGACGTCATGCGAATGACTCAGATTTCCACCTCCAATCTTCACCTCTCCTCTAACTTGCTTGCCCAACTTCCTCCTGCGTATTCTCTCTTGGATTTCTCAAAGGCAACTGAACACAACATGCCTCAACCCAAACTCATCATCCCTCACCATCCCCTCCCCCCGCAACCTGGTCCTTTTCCAATATTTGCCATCTTGGTGAATGGTTCTACCAGTTACACAAGCTGGAAATGTAGGTACCATCTTTCATAACTAACTCTCTCTTCCCTCCTATTTCCCATTTGTCACCAGGTCCAATGATTTTTTCCTTCTTAATATCTCCCAAATCTGGCCCTTATGGTTTAGACTCCTGTCATCTCTCACCTGGACTATTGCTATGGTCTCTTAACCGGTCTTCTAGATCAATCTTGCCCCCATGTTCCATTCTCTATACTATAACCAGAGAGACTGTCTCAAAAATCAAGACTTTTAATCCCATTCTCCTGCTTTTCAGGACCTCAGCCCAACTCTAACTGCTTGAATGATAGAGAACAAAGAAGCAAGCAAGCAGAGGACAGCTCCTGAACATTGGCTGCAAGGGTCTGCCTGGACCTTGAGACGTTGGCCTCAAAGCTCCCTACCTCCCAACTTTCTCTGTCCCAGTCACACTAACTTCTTTCAATCTTGCCTACTTGCCCATGGTCCTCTCTACCACAGGGCCTTTGCATGAATTTCCCCCACCCTCCTTGCCTAATTGACTTCTGTTTATCCTTTAGATCTGAGGTCAGTACTTCCCTGGCCTTCTTGACCAAGCAGATCCCCTAATCTTCTCTCCTGTATTGGATACCCCTCTCCTCCTTAACACTGGCCCCATGAAAGTTTTCATCCTGGTTTAGAAGTTATGGGGTATACCTTTTTTATTGTATGTTAAAAGGGACTTATACCTCATGATCTTCATGTCACTTCACCAAAATCCGCAGGTACTTCTGATAATTAGGTGACTTTGGGAGGCCTGGAAAAAAGGACTGATGCTTGCCCTTTCTACCTTTTCTTTAGCTGGCATTCTTGGAATACAATTAGTGACTCAGTAAAGCCCTTTGAAGTCTTGGCATGAAAGTCTGAAAGCAGTAAGATTTAGAAACAGGATGCCAAATGGGCTGAAGATGGTTTTCCTGGATCAAAACTATCTTCTTTCCCCTGTTCCACAAATGGCAGAGTCCTTCAGGTTAGCAAACGACTCCTCCCCCACACCAAATCGGACTCTCTGGCAATATCACGGGAATTACTGTAATCATGAAAACAACTTCTGGCATCCTGGAAGCTGGAAGATTCGAAGCCTGATGGAAGATTTTTTTCTAATGTTATGTTTCTGAAAATCGGTGTGTACATATGATATAATGATGTCTTTCTCCCTTCAAGAAAAGCTATTTTTAAACTGACAACGCAATTTGGATTTGATGGAATCTCAGCGCCCTGTCTAACAAGGATGAGAAGGTAGCAGGCGGGGGTTGGGGGTTTGGTGGGGGCGGTGTTGTCGGGCCTGCTGAACGTCAGAGGTCGTCAGGAAGGTACTAATTTCCCCAAGCTGGACAGCGGGTGCAGTGGGAGGTGAGCTGGGCTGTGCAAGGAACACTCTGGCACTCTTGTTATTATGCAAATAAATCACAGCTTTGCACCTCATCTCTAAGTGTCTTTTCTAATCCTACGTGACTTTACATTTTGATCAGAAGTTGTTCCCTGTGTGTCCTTCCTCCCGCTCCAAAAGCTGCACATTTTTGAATTTTCTGGCATGGAGTGTGCTAACAGGCCTTAGGAGCGATACCATAATTTTTCTCTTACCTTCAAAAAACCAAATAACCGGGAATTTCAACAGTTCGTCTGCCAAACCACATCTTCCAAGCTTCTTCTCAGACTCAGAAAGGACGAAAACACTTGCACAGACTGCATAGCCCCTTTTTAGTGTCTGGGAAACAGGGGCCCAACAGGGCAAGGTCTGCCATCTCCCGAAAGGTGGACGGTGCGCGCTCACCTGCTTGTCGGTTTTACAAAACACAGCACCCACCCGAGACTCCCCAAATGCCGCGCCTCCGACCTCAGAGAGGAGCCCAGGGTGGCAGCAGCAAGGCCATCAGACCCCGTCCTCCCCCGGAAAGCTCGGTCAGCACGCCCCGCCCGCCTCCCCCCAAGGTCAACACAGAGGGGTCTCCCCAGCGCTCACCGCCAAGGTCTTGGCTTTGCGGGGGCGCGCGCGCTCTTCTCCATCTGCCTGCTCCCACGCCGGTTCTCTGCCCCTCCCTGCCTGCTGCGGGCCTGCGGAGGCCCATCCCTGAGGACTGCACCCCCCGGGCGGCCTTGGCCGCCACCTCCCGCTGGGCTCCGCTGCTGGGAAACGTGCAGGGGCCCCGCGGGGGGAGAGGAGAGAAGTCAGCAGGCCTCTCCCGGGGCCACCCTTGCGCGCCGTCGAGCTGGGCGCACGGCCACCCCCGCGGGGACGGCAGCCCTCTCTCCTTAGCCCTCCTGTGCTGTCCCTGGAAAACGGTTTCTCGAGCTCCGCCCCCACCTTCCTCCAGTCTCTGCCCTCGAACCCGCGGAATGGAGTTCTCTCTCCTTCCTGGGGCCCCGCTGGGGGCGGGGAATGCGCTGCCTGCAAGAGGGTTGAGTCCATGACGTTCCCCCAGAACTTCGTTCATTGTCACTTACTGTCCCCACGGTGACTATTTCGTTACCTCCCCAAGTAAGGACAAGGGGCAGAAAATGGAGGCTTGCCTTTGGGCCCTTCTGCCCCCGGCCCCCCTCTTTCCTTGCCCAACCCCAACCCTGCCCTTCCCATCCTACCCTGCAGCCTCTGAACCTGTCCGGCCCCTCGTGCTTCCAGAGCTTTCCTCTCCTGCTGAGCTCTCCCCTCAGAAAGCAGTTTTGAGTGAGGCGACCAGAAGAAGCGTCACCATCATCCCACCTTTTCCTGTTTCTCTAGCTTCTGTTTTATGGGGTGAGGCCCCCTGTAAGGAGGTTCCAGCAGCCCGTGGGGGTGGTGCCCCTCTCCCATCTGTCCCTTTCCCACATTCTCAGCCACTTCCCCATTGTGGCTTTTTCGCTCCCCCTTCTCCCACTCCCCTTTCCCACTACCTCGCTGTCCACACCCGTCTGTGCCCTGTGGCTTCTGAAGCTGTTATTCATCCCCTGAACACCGTGGCCGTGGTCCTACTGCCCTGCTGAAGAACACAGGTCCCCACAGCTCGGTTAGGTATCTGCAGCATTCTTCTGGGCCCTTTTGATCCTAGTGCTTTCTGAAACACTCCCACCATCTGGCACTGTGGCCTTCATAGATAATGGGGCAAAGGGAAAGGAAGCAAGGGGGAAGGCAGCGGGAGAGGGATGTGGGAAGGAAGGGCAGACAGGTGGCTTCTGCTGGAGACCCACGTGATCCTGCAGGGAGCAGCTGCTCTTAGCAAGTGTGGTGGCTTTGTCATGTGTTAAGTTGGCCAGTCTGTCCTATGTGTCCAAGAACCCCCTTTCCTGTGTATTTCCAGTTCGGGTGGGCCACAGAGACATTGTACACAAGACTGGAGAGCATCCATATTGTCTCTGCCCTTGGAAGTCAGGGCTGTGGGAACCTCTCCACATTATCATTTATCTGCAGGCTCATGTTGGGGGGACGTGTAACTACATCACTGGGTCCCTCTCTCAGCTTCTCCAGTACCCGGGCCAGGTGGGTGTGTAGCTCCGTGACCAAGAGGCCTAGCTTCGGAGTCCTGTGGGATATCCCATCACCATGGGGGTTGGGCTTCAGTCTGGCCTGTGAGTTCTGGCTTCTCCTCGATGTCGCCCGGTGTCTTAATTCAGGCCACCATAATAGAATGCCATAGATCAGGGACCTTAAGCTGCAGACATTTGTCACAGCTCTGAAGGCTGAAGGTCCAAGATCAGGGTACCAGCATTGTTGGGTTCTGGTGAGAGCCTCTGTCTGGCTTGTAGACAGCCCCCTTCTTGCTGCGTCCTCACGTCTTTCTTGTGTCTCTTCTTACAAGGGCACTAATCACGTTCATGAGGGCTCCACCCTCCTGATGTGGTTACCTTCTGAAGGCTTTGCCTCCAAATGCCATCACATTGGGGATTAAGTTCCAGCATATTCATTTTGAGGGACACACACATTCAGTCCACAGCATCCTGCATCCACGCTCCCTTCCAGGCTCTCTGACCTGCAAACTGGGATTTCCAACATCAGATTCAGAGAAACAGCTTTACTGAGATTGTTCACCCAGCACCGACAACTGTGTAAGGTCGAGTCCCTATAATGAATGTCCGTGCGCGTGTGTGGCTGTCCTAGCGGCTCTGCTTCTCTGATGGAGCCCTGATGGATCAGCGGGAACCGACCGGAGGAGGACTGTGGCATAAAGGGCCAGAACTGTTGTTCTGCAGTTCGTGGTCCTGGCTCCTGGCAGGTCCAAGAGTCGACCTGGTTCAAAACCAGGCCAGGACTCTTAGGAACTAGAACTGAGGAGGTCCCCCTCTGCAGGTGTGGCAGCCATGAGAAGCAAGGCAGGGAGCTGTTGGCAGGTGTATTCTCCTGCTAGGGCTGATGGACCTAAATACCACAGACCGGGGGGAAGGGGGAGGCTTAAACAACAGACATTTACTTCTCACAGTCTTGGAGGCTGAAAGTCCAAGGTCAGGATGCCAGAAGGTTCGATTTCTCTTGAGGCCTCTCTCCTTGGCTTGTCGATGACTGTCTTCTCCCTGGGTCCTTCCAAGGTCTTCTCTCTGTGTGTCATCACTGGTGTCTCCTCCTTTGCTTCTAAGGACACGGGTCCCATTGGATTAGGGCCCTACCCTAAAGGCCTTGTTTTAACTCCATTAGCTCTTTAAAGGCCCTATCTCCAAATATAGTCACATTCCAAGGTGCTGAGGTTAGGACTTCGACATACGAATTTTTGGGAAAAACAACTCAGTATATGACAGTAGGTGGGCAAGTGTGGTGGGTTTACTTTTTACCCTTCAGCCTAAGTCTGCACTGAAAGAGAAGAATTAGCAGATACTAGAGAGATGTGAACCGATAGGTAGAGAGGACTCTGCATGTGACCCAGAGGAGCTCAGCTCCGTAAGGAATCACGTACAAATTGCTTCGGTATGTGGCTCGTGACACAGTTTATGTTACCTTTTCATTCCCAGTGTGCAGAGTGCCTGATGGTTTCTCCAACAGCACAGCCAGGCCCCTCGATCACTGTCCTAACCACCGAGCTCCCCAGTGTCTGTGCAGGATCCCGCCGAAGACTGGCTCTCTCCTCGGTCACAAGAAAGGGACAGATGTTCCAATGAAGTCAGAACAGCTCGACCAGCAACAGCAAGAGTTTTTTTCTTACTTACTGTCATTTAAAATTATCCGTGACATTCCTTCTCTTCTTCGGTACTATAACTTTTTTTCCTGGAATGTTCTTTCTGCATGTTAAAGCCTCCCTTTTCATGATGTATATGCTAAATTCATGTTAAACGAAACAGTGGCTCCGTTCAAGAATGTGTCCAGCTTTCAGAAGCCCAATCGCAGTTTTGTAACATGTGGCAATTCACCAATCCATGTTTTTTGAGCTCGGGTTATAAATGAGGCTCAGCTGTAGGGACTTTGAGAGATTTTAAGATGGTGAGGACAGGCTCCCGGCTCAACAACACACCATCTGGATAAGCTCAGGGACAAGGCACTGAACCAGAAATCTACTACACCTTAGAGTGAAGGTCAAAGCATGATTTTGGTTTTGATTCAGCCTCTCTGGCTAGAGGGGCAGAAATCCTCAATTACAGCCATGCACAGGCGTTTAAAATACCATAGCCTGTCTGTAGGAGACTCTGGCCAGCTGGGCAAATCCATAGCTTTTCCTCTCCCAGTGTTTACATCTTCCAGTGCTTTTGATAAATTCCAAAACAATTTGGATAGGTCGCAGAAATAGAAGTCACAAATCTTGGTTCGCTCTTGTACTGTTTTGAAACAAGTCATTTTGGATTCTCTCTCTCTCTCTGTCTGGGTTCTGGGTGGCCTCTCAGTTTTGTCTGTGGCTGATAGTGCCCTGTGGTTGTACAAATATTTGGAAAGAGTTGAAAAGAGGTACTATTATTAGGGGCCAAAAAGTCTAACCCCGTGTATGTGAAGAATTCAGTTTGGCCGCATAGAGCAGAAATATTAAAAGAAAAATAGGGACGTCAGTAAGATAAGAATACATTTTTGTGTATTATAATAAGAAATCTGGAAATGGGCAGTGGAACGCTCTATGAATCATCAGAAACCCAGACCCTTCCTAGCTTCTTAATCCGTGGTTCTTGGAGCTTATAAGGTAGTTGCTGAAGCTCCAGTGTGGGGAAGAAGGAGAGGCTAAAGCAAAAAGGTCACTCAGCATCTGATGATGCCTTCTCCTCAGTGATATACACAGGCACTTGCTTATACGACCAGCAAGCAGGGTGCTGCCTACAAGGAGAGCAGAGTGTTCTCACCAGGACTCGATCCTGCCAACACCCTGATCTCAGACTTCCAGCCTCCAGATCTATGAGAAAATAAGTATCTGTTGTTTAAGCCCTTAGTCTGAGATATTTTGTTGGGGTGGCCTGAGCGGACTAATACACGCGGCCCCCGGCTGGCGCCCCTCCTTCCCCCTCCCCCCACAAAGTAAAGACAATATCAACCTAAGTGAATAAATGTAAAATAAGTGGTGATCAGGGCCAGAGGATTGTGTGTGCCATGGATGGGGTCTGCTCTTTGGAAAGGAAACTCAACGGCTGTGGGCTATGGCATTGCAGAGAATGGAGGGTGGGAGGGAGGGAGACACATGGGGGTCCGGCCAGGAGTGCTCCAGGCTGAAGGAGCAGCGAGCCCTAAGTCCACGAGAGAGGAGCTCCAGCTGTGGCTGGAGCAGGGAGAGCCCAGGGCAGAGTGGAAGGTGATGATGGAGAGAGAGGCAGCAGGCCAGGTCATGAGGAAGGATTTGGGGTTCTCAGTATGATGTGAAGCCACGGGCAAGTCAGGGCAGGAGAGCGGTGTGGTCTGAACTCCAGTTTAGAAAGATCACTCTGGCTGCCCTGTGGCAGACAAACTATGGGCAGCGGAGACCTGTAGTGGGGAGAGCCGCCAGAAGCGTCGATGCTGGACTTGGAATAGCTTGGGAGACGCAGGACTGGTGCGAAGTAGCCAGACTCACTATGTTCTTTGAGAGAGAGAGCCGTCAGTAATAATCTGAGACGTGGAAGGAATGAATTGCCTCTCTCTTAGATCCATCAGAGGATCACAAAGGATCTGGGGATATCAGTGTACTTTTGTCAATTAAAGACTGGGACTTGGTGAAAGAAAGTACAGAGAGAAGAAGTCTGGCTACTCTGAGACTCAAGCCTCTAAGAGGAGGAACATCAGGCCAAGGAGGGAGTCTGGCCAACGAGCTCGGAGGATGGCTGGAGATTTCAGTGAGGAAACTTTCAAGAAAAGGAAGTGCTTCACTGTCCCAGGCTGCTGAGAAGGACTTGGATCTTTGGATCTGCATCATGGGGGTTGCTGTATGGTAAAGAATTTGGCTTGTCTTTGTCCTGGGTTCGTGGGAGGGAGACTAAAACTTTGGAATTGCCCAACTGCGAGGGATGTCTTTGTTATGCATGCTGGGCTCCTGGATAACTTATGCCAATGGCATGACAAGGGATGGGGGCATGGGGGCTGGCCATGCCAGGAAGACCCACCATGGGATCAGAGGTTGGGGCTTTGAGTCACGGGGTACCAGCCTGATCTCCTGACCTTGGGGAGTGGAGAGCAGCTGGCGATTGAGTTCAATCATGTGGCCACTATTCAGTCAACTGTGCCTGCTAGTGAGGCTCAGTAGCATTTCCTGGTTGGTAAACACAGTGACGTGCTGGGAGGGTGATATGCCCCTGATTCTACGGGAGAGGATCTCACAGGCTTGCTTTCAGGACCCTCCCAGTCTTGGCTCCATGTGTTTCTTGATTTGGTTTGTTCTGATTTGAATCTTTCATAATAAAACTGGAACAGATACTTCTCCAAATAAGACATACAAATGGCTGACAGACACATGAAAAAAATGTTCATCATCATTAGCCATCAGGGAAATTCAAATCAAAACCACATTGAGATACCACTTTACACCAGTTAGAATGGCCAAAATTAACAGGACAGGAAACAAGTGTTGGAGAGGATGTGGAGAAAGGAGAACCCTCTTACACTGTCGGCGGGAATGCAAATTGGTGCAGCCACTTTGGAAAACAGTGTGGAGATTCCTCAAAAAATTAAATATAGAGCTACCCTATGATCCTGCAATTGAACTACTGGGTATTTACCCCAAAGATAGAGATGTAGTGAAAAGAAGGGCCATATGTACCCCAATGTTCATAGTAGCTATGTCCACAATTGCCAAACTGTGGAAAGAGCCAAGATGTCCTTCAAAAGACGAATGGATAAAGAAGATGTGGTTCATATGTACAATGGAATATTACTCAGCTATCAGAAAGGATGAATACCCAACTTTTGTATCAACGTGGATGGGTCTGGAGGAAATTATGCTGAGTGAAATAAGTCAAGCAGAGAAAGTCAATTATCATATGGTTTCACTTACTTGTGGAGCATAAGGAATAACATGGAGGACATTAGGAGAAGGAAAGGAAAAGTGAATCAGAGTAAATCAGAAGGGGAGATGAGAGACTGTGGACTCTGAGAAACAAACAGGGTTTAGGAAGGGAGGGGAGTGGGGGTATAGGTGAGCCTGGTGGTGGGTATTAAGGAGGGCACGTATTGCATGGAGCACTGGGTGTGGTGCATAAACAATGAATCTTGGAACACTGAAAAAATAAAATAGAAAAAATTAAGTAATTAAAATTACTTGGGGTGACCAAGAGCGAGGAATTTGTACTAAGTGGATTGTGAGTTTATGCCTTATTCCCAGCACAGTACCTGGCCTGGAGTGGATGTTCAGGAAATGCTTGTTGAATCAATTGGAGTTTTAGTATGCTACCTACTTTGTCTGTCCCCCACAGCATGCCTTCAGATCATCTGTGTGGGAATTTAAATATCAGGGCAATTTCCACTGGGTGGAGAATGTGCTCAAGAGTTGAAACTAGATCCTCATTTGCCAGAGATTTTTGAAAAGTAAATTCCAAACATATGTGACCCCTCAAGTCTCTGCCAACATAAGAGTCTTTCGTTCCATGATCTCCAGAGAGGCCAAGAAAGATCACATGGTGACATCAATTAGAATGCCAGTAATTAACACACACTGCCTGCTTAGTAGTGCTTGGCGCCATGGTAAACCACAGGCATACATTCTTTCATTTAGTAGTACCTATGAAGTAAGTGCCAATATTATACCCATTTTACAGGTTTGGAAACTGAGATATAGAAAGAATAAGTGACTTTCTCACAGCTGTCCACCTGTAAGTGGTAAAGCCTTGACATGAGGGCTATTTAACTACCAGGCTAGTGGTTCCCCTTGGCTGCACATTGGAATCACTGGAGCTTTGAAACCTCCCTATTCCCCAGGTTACACTCAGACCAATGCAATCAGAGTGTCTTGGTCTTTGTTCAAACCTCTCTGGGAGTGTCAGGTGTATTAGCCCCTTACTCAGGGGCCAGAGAGACCCCGCAGAAACAGGTGGGCCACTCCAGATTGGTAGGTGGCAGGTTTAATAAGCAAGGAAACTTACCTGTGAGGTTTGTCTTGGTGGCCACAGGACGAGTAGATCCCCACACCCACCATCTGAACCTTAAAGTTTATAAACATGTCTTAACTGGGTTTAGTCACATATACCATCCAGACGGTCTCAGCAACACCTTAAACTCTCAAGGCTATGTCCTTGGGACAGTGCCCATGTGGGGACAGCAGGCATAGTGTGCCATTCCAAGGACAGGGGAGGGGTATGGAGCGTCTGATTGCCCAGTTCCAGCTTGAGGGTCAACTGGTGGTCATGCCTTCTCGATTATCTCCTCCAATACTTGGGTGGGAGCCAGGTGTCAGTATTGTTTAAGGGTTACTGGTGGATTCCAGCATGCATCGAAATTTGGGAACTACTTAGTAGGCTATCTTTCTCTTCAAAATAGAGGCCAATGGAAGTAACCCAAGCGTCCATTGATAGATAGATGGATAAAGATGTTGGATGTATTCAATGGAATATTACTCAGCTATAAAAGAGCATGAGATCTTGCCATTCGAGACAACACAGATGGACCTTGAAGGAATTATGCTAAGTGAAATAAGTCCAAGAAGAACAAATACCGGGGCGCCTGGGTGGCTCAGTGGGTTAAAGCCTCTGCCTTCGGCTCAGGTCATGATCTCAGGGTCCTGGGATCGAGCCCCGCTTCGGGCTCTCTGCTCAGCAGGGAGCCTGTTCCCTCCTCTCTCTCTGCCTGCCTCTCTGCCTGCTTGTGATCTCTCTCTGTGTCCAATAAATAAATAAAATCTTTAAAAAAAGAACAAATACCATATGATTTCATTTATATAAGGAATCTAAGAAACAAAACAAACGGAAAGCAGAAACAGTCTCATAAGTACAGGGAATAAACTGGTGGTTGCCAGAGGGAAGGAGGTTGAGGGAAGTGGGCGGTCCAGGCTTCAGGTATGGAATGAATAAGTCAGGAGGATGAAAGGCACAGCACAGGCGATATAGTCAATGGGTCAATGGTATTGTAATGGTGTTGTGTGGGGACAGATGGGAGCTACGCTTGTGAACGTGGCATAATGTGTAGAGAATTTGAATTACTATGTTGCACACCTGAAAATAATGTAGCATGTGTGTCAACTATACTTCCGTAAAAAGAAAACAAAAAACAAAACAGAGGCCAAGTGCTCGACTGGGGCATACAGAGGGGAATGCTCACCCTTTCCTGCTCCCTTAGGGCCAGGCCAGAGCATCAAGGGGGAGCCATCCCTAGCTGTGAGCATGGCGTTCCATAGGTGGCGGTGGCAAGTTTCCCTGTTGGGTACCAGTCCTCATCCCTCTTCTACAGGATCGGGGGAGGGCACGCTGAAATATTACACAAGAGAGGATGAAATGGAATATAATTTATTATTGTTGTTATTTTGTCATCATTCTACAATCTAGATGAGCCAGAACAGTGGTGTTCATTTTAATAAGCTAGTGAGTACTGTGGGCGCGCCTCCCCCAGTGACTCATGGTAAGGTATGACATGAAATGTTAACTGCCAAGACCAGGAAGTTTGAAAGTTAAAAAAAAACACACACACACACAAAAGAAGAAGACTCTCTTTCCCTCTAATTGCCCCTGCAGGGAAATTGCTCGGCTGGAGCTGGATTTTCTTGCCGAATATTGAGCCTATAAACTCAGCCTTGTAGTACCAAGAGTCCAGCCAGAGAGACCATAAATGACTCTCCATCAGCATGCATGTGAAGAAATTTGAAGAATAGGCCTTGTCTTGATTTTGTGGTGCAGCACCATCAGATTGCCTGTTAGGACCAATAAAACAAAGCAGACAGCTGGAGGGTCATGGAAATCCCAAAGCATTTGGCACCACCTGTGTTATTTCAGGGCCCTGAGTAGAGAATGCCTTTGCTGTGAGGGTGAGGGCGATGTGCTGGATGACGTGAGACATAAAAATAATGCTTTGCACCAAAAAAAAAAAAATGCTTTGCAAAAAGCACATGGTGGCCACACACAGGTGCAAGGCAGGTAATGTGGGTGCGATCCTGCTTGTCTCAGAGCAGCCTGGCCTCTTCCTGTCCTCACACATGTGTTTACCCTCTGTTAAAATGGCAGAGTTTTTATATTTCCAGAACCTTCTCTGGCAAGGCTTAAAATGGCAGTGGGGGTGAGAAGGAGGCGTGGAGCATACATTAGCTGTCCATGTGGTAGGGTAGGGCAGGCTTACCTTTTAGGGTAAAGGAGGAGCCTTTCTCTATTAGCATCTGTGTTAGTTTCTTTCTTTCTTTCTTTCTTTCTTTTTTTTACCAAAGTGTTTATTTATTTATTTTATTTTTATTTGAGAGAGAGAGAGAGAGAGTGAGAGAGAGCATGAGAGAGGAGAAAGTCAGAGGGAGAAGCAGTCTCCCCATGGAGCAGGAAGCCCGATGCAGGACTCGATCGCAGCACTCCGGGATCACGACCTGAGCCGAAGGCAGTTGCTTACCCAACTGAGCCACTCAGGCGCCCACATCTGTGTTAGTTTCTTGCTGTTGTCTGACAATCACCACACATGTAGCAGCTTAAAACAACTCCCATTTATTAACTCACAGTCTGTAGGTCAGAGATTTGGGTGCAACGTGCTTGGGGTCTCTGCTCAGGCTTTCACAAGGCTGAAGTCAAGGTGCCGGCCAGGCTGTAGTCTCACTAGGAGGCTTGACTAAGGAGGAATCTGCTTCCACCGTTCATTCGGGTTGTTGGCAGAACTGAGTTCCTTGTAGCTGTAGAACCCAGGTCCTGTGTCCTTGCTGCTGTGTCCTCTCAGCTGGTGGCCACTCTATCTTCTCCATCTTCAAAGGCAGCGGGGGAGGACATCCTTCATGATTCAGATCTCTCTTGCTGAGAATAGTCCTGTTGCTTTTAAGGGTTACCTGATTAGGTCAGGCCCACTGAAGGCAATCTCCCTCTTCCTTTCTTAGGGTCAACTGATTTGGGACCTTAATTACATCTGCAAAATCCCTTCACAGCAGCACTTAGATTCGTGTGTCATTAAACGACCAAGAGAAGGTGTGTGTACACCAGGAGAGAATGGGGTCTTGGGAGCCATTTAAGAATTTTATGCACACAGCATCTTAGACAAAGCTCCTGAAAGTGTGCTAGAGAGTGTGAACAGCTTGGGGGTCTACAGTGAGGCCAGTTATGGGCACATCCCCTTCCCCAAGGATTTTTCCTCCACAATCCTTAGACACGACTGATCTACAAGGACGGTTTCAGGATTGGCAATACAATCTCTGACAATCATAAGATTGTCTTTGTCTTATGCATGACTTATGGAAATGCTAGCACCACCTCACTAAGGGGACCTAAGGCTGAGATTTCCAGTCCATCTACTGAGAAACAATGAGTGAGGGAGAAGAGCTTTTCCTCTTGCAGGAGGAGAAATGCAGGAACATTTTAATGAAAATTGTTTTATTACACCTCCCATTAGAAATTGGGCATCATACATGAAAACAATGAGCTTTAAGATACAGCTCTCAGAGGACAGATTTTTCATGTATCTTTGAAAGAGGAAAGCCTGAGTCAATTCTTTACAGATTTCAGAGATACACAAACAAATACGGGGTTTTGGGGGATGGGTAAGGGGAAGATGTGGTCACTGAAGGAGCTCCAAGATACAACTCCGCCAATGCCTCTGGGTTTTCTGAGCACGTATATTCATCTTTGATTCGTTCACTTACTGAATGCCAGACGTTTGGCTAGCCGCTGGTGTACAAATGAGCTTCCTCCCTGCAAAGAGCTTGCATTGGCAGGCGAAGCCAGGACCGGGGCTGACATCATGCCATCCGGTGATATGAGCCGTGAGCAATACCCATGGCGGTGGTGAAGCCGGGAGCCTGCACCTAATCCCAGCGGGGCGGGTGGTTAGGATTGCCGAGCCAAATCTCAGAGGGGACTAGAGCCATGGGACATTTATTTGCCTACCTTGAGGTGCAAAGTGAAGTGGCCCAACCAAAGGCACAGGGTTTGGTTCATCGCTGGTGTAGCGGGCACTCCTGTTACCCACCCAGAGTGGCTCTCAGACTTGAGAGAGCATCAGGGGCCCCAGGAGTGTGTCATCAAACAGACTGTGGGGTCCCACCCAAGGTCCCGATTATTCAGGCAGTCCCGGTGGGGCCTGAGGGTTTGCATTTCCGAGAGCCAGGTGATACTAAGGCTGTTCGGGCTTTTGGAACTACTGTTCCGCAGCTTGCTGTCATTCATCTCTGTGGATGGCGCCTACAAAGGGTTAAAAAAGCATCAGCCAGGTCGGTCATTTTTACAATGGACGTTGATGAATTTGGCCTTGGAGGCAACCCACTACAGTGAAAAATGGCTGCCCAGAGGAAATGGCCAGAAGTTTTCCTCCAGAGTCATGAGTGGTTAGGACTTCAGGGAGGCTGTGATCGAAGAGGAAGCCATTTGCCTACCTGTGACCTCCCATGTCCCTATGTTGGTGACAAGAGCAGAAGATAAAGCACTCAGCATTTCCCAAAGTGACTCGGGAGGTGATTAATACTCGCGGCTCCTTGAGCAGAAAAGGTGGGCATGCAAGATGCAATTAAGATGATAAAGAACCCCAAGAAGCAGCGGGTAGCGGCGAGCTGGGGACATTAAGCTGACGACGAGGAGAGCTACTGCCCGTCTCCAGCTCTGCCGACACCGTTTATGAGATCCAGGGATGGGGCTCGTGATTCTGCCGGGCTCATCAGGACGGAGGAAAAATGTAATTGGAAAGGCTATTTTCAAGACGTGAGCATTTCTTTGTCTCCCTCCCTGGAAGGCTGGAGCTCCCGCAGTCCTGAATAAGGACATCAATGAGGATTGCTGGGCGGGGGTGGAGGGGGGTG
>LNAC01000220.1:1585425-1805923 GCA_002007465.1 Ailurus styani
GCTGTGGGGGGTAGGGAGGGAAAAATAATGAAACAAGATGGGATGGGGAAGGAGACAAACCATAAGAGACTTCTAATCTCATAAAACAAACTGAGGGTTACTGGGGGGTGGGAGGGTAGGGATAGGGTGGATGGATTATGGACATTGGGGAGGGTTTGTGCTTTGGTGAGGGCTGTGAAAGATGTAAGCCTGATGATTCACAGACCTGTACCCCTTGGGCAAATAATAAAAAAAAATTAAAAAAAAAAAAATAGCAGATAGCAAAGGAGATTATTCATATAAATCACTTAGTATCACTAGTTAATAACAAGTATTAATAGCAGATAGCAAAGGAGATTATTCATATAAATCACTTAGTATCACTAGTTAATAACAAGTATTAATAGCAGATAGCAAAGGAGATTATTCATATAAATCACTTAGTATCACTAGTTAATAACAAGTATTAATAGCAGATAGCAAAGGAGATTATTCATATAAATCACTTAGTATCACTAGTTAATAACAAGTATTAATAGCAGATAGCAAAGGAGATTATTCATATAAATCACTTAGTATCACTAGTTAATAACAAGTATTAATAGCAGATAGCAAACGAGATTATTCATATAAATCACTTAGTATCACTAGTTAATAACAAGTATTAATAGCAGATAGCAAACGAGATTATTCATATAAATCACTTAGTATCACTAGTTAATAACAAGTATTAATAGCAGATAGCAAACGAGATTATTCATATAAATCACTTAGTATCACTAGTTAATAACAAGTATTAATAGCAGATAGCAAACGAGATTATTCATATAAATCACTTAGTATCACTAGTTAATAACAAGTATTAATAGCAGATAGCAAACGAGATTATTCATATAAATCACTTAGTATCACTAGTTAATAACAAGTATTAATAGCAGATAGCAAACGAGATTATTCATATAAATCACTTAGTATCACTAGTTAATAACAAGTATTAATAGCAGATAGCAAACGAGATTATTCATATAAATCACTTAGTATCACTAGTTAATAACAAGTATTAATAGCAGATAGCAAACGAGATTATTCATATAAATCACTTAGTATCACTAGTTAATAACAAGTATTAATAGCAGATAGCAAACGAGATTATTCATATAAATCACTTAGTATCACTAGTTAATAACAAGTATTAATAGCAGATAGCAAACGAGATTATTCATATAAATCACTTAGTATCACTAGTTAATAACAAGTATTAATAGCAGATAGCAAACGAGATTATTCATATAAATCACTTAGTATCACTAGTTAATAACAAGTATTAATAGCAGATAGCAAACGAGATTATTCATATAAATCACTTAGTATCACTAGTTAATAACAAGTATTAATAGCAGATAGCAAACGAGATTATTCATATAAATCACTTAGTATCACTAGTTAATAACAAGTATTAATAGCAGATAGCAAACGAGATTATTCATATAAATCACTTAGTATCACTAGTTAATAACAAGTATTAATAGCAGATAGCAAACGAGATTATTCATATAAATCACTTAGTATCACTAGTTAATAACAAGTATTAATAGCAGATAGCAAACGAGATTATTCATATAAATCACTTAGTATCACTAGTTAATAACAAGTATTAATAGCAGATAGCAAACGAGATTATTCATATAAATCACTTAGTATCACTAGTTAATAACAAGTATTAATAGCAGATAGCAAACGAGATTATTCATATAAATCACTTAGTATCACTAGTTAATAACAAGTATTAATAGCAGATAGCAAACGAGATTATTCATATAAATCACTTAGTATCACTAGTTAATAACAAGTATTAATAGCAGATAGCAAACGAGATTATTCATATAAATCACTTAGTATCACTAGTTAATAACAAGTATTAATAGCAGATAGCAAACGAGATTATTCATATAAATCACTTAGTATCACTAGTTAATAACAAGTATTAATAGCAGATAGCAAACGAGATTATTCATATAAATCACTTAGTATCACTAGTTAATAACAAGTATTAATAGCAGATAGCAAACGAGATTATTCATATAAATCACTTAGTATCACTAGTTAATAACAAGTATTAATAGCAGATAGCAAACGAGATTATTCATATAAATCACTTAGTATCACTAGTTAATAACAAGTATTAATAGCAGATAGCAAACGAGATTATTCATATAAATCACTTAGTATCACTAGTTAATAACAAGTATTAATAGCAGATAGCAAACGAGATTATTCATATAAATCACTTAGTATCACTAGTTAATAACAAGTATTAATAGCAGATAGCAAACGAGATTATTCATATAAATCACTTAGTATCACTAGTTAATAACAAGTATTAATAGCAGATAGCAAACGAGATTATTCATATAAATCACTTAGTATCACTAGTTAATAACAAGTATTAATAGCAGATAGCAAACGAGATTATTCATATAAATCACTTAGTATCACTAGTTAATAACAAGTATTAATAGCAGATAGCAAAGGAGATTATTCATATAAATCACTTAGTATCACTAGTTAATAACAAGTATTAATAGCAGATAGCAAAGGAGATTATTCATATAAATCACTTAGTATCACTAGTTAATAACAAGTATTAATAGCAGATAGCAAACGAGATTATTCATATAAATCACTTAGTATCACTAGTTAATAACAAGTATTAATAGCAGATAGCAAACGAGATTATTCATATAAATCACTTAGTATCACTAGTTAATAACAAGTATTAATAGCAGATAGCAAACGAGATTATTCATATAAATCACTTAGTATCACTAGTTAATAACAAGTATTAATAGCAGATAGCAAACGAGATTATTCATATAAATCACTTAGTATCACTAGTTAATAACAAGTATTAATAGCAGATAGCAAACGAGATTATTCATATAAATCACTTAGTATCACTAGTTAATAACAAGTATTAATAGCAGATAGCAAACGAGATTATTCATATAAATCACTTAGTATCACTAGTTAATAACAAGTATTAATAGCAGATAGCAAACGAGATTATTCATATAAATCACTTAGTATCACTAGTTAATAACAAGTATTAATAGCAGATAGCAAACGAGATTATTCATATAAATCACTTAGTATCACTAGTTAATAACAAGTATTAATAGCAGATAGCAAACGAGATTATTCATATAAATCACTTAGTATCACTAGTTAATAACAAGTATTAATAGCAGATAGCAAACGAGATTATTCATATAAATCACTTAGTATCACTAGTTAATAACAAGTATTAATAGCAGATAGCAAACGAGATTATTCATATAAATCACTTAGTATCACTAGTTAATAACAAGTATTAATAGCAGATAGCAAACGAGATTATTCATATAAATCACTTAGTATCACTAGTTAATAACAAGTATTAATAGCAGATAGCAAACGAGATTATTCATATAAATCACTTAGTATCACTAGTTAATAACAAGTATTAATAGCAGATAGCAAACGAGATTATTCATATAAATCACTTAGTATCACTAGTTAATAACAAGTATTAATAGCAGATAGCAAACGAGATTATTCATATAAATCACTTAGTATCACTAGTTAATAACAAGTATTAATAGCAGATAGCAAACGAGATTATTCATATAAATCACTTAGTATCACTAGTTAATAACAAGTATTAATAGCAGATAGCAAACGAGATTATTCATATAAATCACTTAGTATCACTAGTTAATAACAAGTATTAATAGCAGATAGCAAACGAGATTATTCATATAAATCACTTAGTATCACTAGTTAATAACAAGTATTAATAGCAGATAGCAAACGAGATTATTCATATAAATCACTTAGTATCACTAGTTAATAACAAGTATTAATAGCAGATAGCAAACGAGATTATTCATATAAATCACTTAGTATCACTAGTTAATAACAAGTATTAATAGCAGATAGCAAACGAGATTATTCATATAAATCACTTAGTATCACTAGTTAATAACAAGTATTAATAGCAGATAGCAAACGAGATTATTCATATAAATCACTTAGTATCACTAGTTAATAACAAGTATTAATAGCAGATAGCAAACGAGATTATTCATATAAATCACTTAGTATCACTAGTTAATAACAAGTATTAATAGCAGATAGCAAACGAGATTATTCATATAAATCACTTAGTATCACTAGTTAATAACAAGTATTAATAGCAGATAGCAAACGAGATTATTCATATAAATCACTTAGTATCACTAGTTAATAACAAGTATTAATAGCAGATAGCAAACGAGATTATTCATATAAATCACTTAGTATCACTAGTTAATAACAAGTATTAATAGCAGATAGCAAACGAGATTATTCATATAAATCACTTAGTATCACTAGTTAATAACAAGTATTAATAGCAGATAGCAAACGAGATTATTCATATAAATCACTTAGTATCACTAGTTAATAACAAGTATTAATAGCAGATAGCAAACGAGATTATTCATATAAATCACTTAGTATCACTAGTTAATAACAAGTATTAATAGCAGATAGCAAAGGAGATTATTCATATAAATCACTTAGTATCACTAGTTAATAACAAGTATTAATAGCAGATAGCAAAGGAGATTATTCATATAAATCACTTAGTATCACTAGTTAATAACAAGTATTAATAGCAGATAGCAAACGAGATTATTCATATAAATCACTTAGTATCACTAGTTAATAACAAGTATTAATAGCAGATAGCAAACGAGATTATTCATATAAATCACTTAGTATCACTAGTTAATAACAAGTATTAATAGCAGATAGCAAACGAGATTATTCATATAAATCACTTAGTATCACTAGTTAATAACAAGTATTAATAGCAGATAGCAAACGAGATTATTCATATAAATCACTTAGTATCACTAGTTAATAACAAGTATTAATAGCAGATAGCAAACGAGATTATTCATATAAATCACTTAGTATCACTAGTTAATAACAAGTATTAATAGCAGATAGCAAACGAGATTATTCATATAAATCACTTAGTATCACTAGTTAATAACAAGTATTAATAGCAGATAGCAAACGAGATTATTCATATAAATCACTTAGTATCACTAGTTAATAACAAGTATTAATAGCAGATAGCAAACGAGATTATTCATATAAATCACTTAGTATCACTAGTTAATAACAAGTATTAATAGCAGATAGCAAACGAGATTATTCATATAAATCACTTAGTATCACTAGTTAATAACAAGTATTAATAGCAGATAGCAAACGAGATTATTCATATAAATCACTTAGTATCACTAGTTAATAACAAGTATTAATAGCAGATAGCAAACGAGATTATTCATATAAATCACTTAGTATCACTAGTTAATAACAAGTATTAATAGCAGATAGCAAACGAGATTATTCATATAAATCACTTAGTATCACTAGTTAATAACAAGTATTAATAGCAGATAGCAAACGAGATTATTCATATAAATCACTTAGTATCACTAGTTAATAACAAGTATTAATAGCAGATAGCAAACGAGATTATTCATATAAATCACTTAGTATCACTAGTTAATAACAAGTATTAATAGCAGATAGCAAACGAGATTATTCATATAAATCACTTAGTATCACTAGTTAATAACAAGTATTAATAGCAGATAGCAAACGAGATTATTCATATAAATCACTTAGTATCACTAGTTAATAACAAGTATTAATAGCAGATAGCAAACGAGATTATTCATATAAATCACTTAGTATCACTAGTTAATAACAAGTATTAATAGCAGATAGCAAACGAGATTATTCATATAAATCACTTAGTATCACTAGTTAATAACAAGTATTAATAGCAGATAGCAAACGAGATTATTCATATAAATCACTTAGTATCACTAGTTAATAACAAGTATTAATAGCAGATAGCAAACGAGATTATTCATATAAATCACTTAGTATCACTAGTTAATAACAAGTATTAATAGCAGATAGCAAACGAGATTATTCATATAAATCACTTAGTATCACTAGTTAATAACAAGTATTAATAGCAGATAGCAAACGAGATTATTCATATAAATCACTTAGTATCACTAGTTAATAACAAGTATTAATAGCAGATAGCAAACGAGATTATTCATATAAATCACTTAGTATCACTAGTTAATAACAAGTATTAATAGCAGATAGCAAACGAGATTATTCATATAAATCACTTAGTATCACTAGTTAATAACAAGTATTAATAGCAGATAGCAAACGAGATTATTCATATAAATCACTTAGTATCACTAGTTAATAACAAGTATTAATAGCAGATAGCAAACGAGATTATTCATATAAATCACTTAGTATCACTAGTTAATAACAAGTATTAATAGCAGATAGCAAACGAGATTATTCATATAAATCACTTAGTATCACTAGTTAATAACAAGTATTAATAGCAGATAGCAAACGAGATTATTCATATAAATCACTTAGTATCACTAGTTAATAACAAGTATTAATAGCAGATAGCAAACGAGATTATTCATATAAATCACTTAGTATCACTAGTTAATAACAAGTATTAATAGCAGATAGCAAAGGAGATTATTCATATAAATCACTTAGTATCACTAGTTAATAACAAGTATTAATAGCAGATAGCAAAGGAGATTATTCATATAAATCACTTAGTATCACTAGTTAATAACAAGTATTAATAGCAGATAGCAAACGAGATTATTCATATAAATCACTTAGTATCACTAGTTAATAACAAGTATTAATAGCAGATAGCAAACGAGATTATTCATATAAATCACTTAGTATCACTAGTTAATAACAAGTATTAATAGCAGATAGCAAACGAGATTATTCATATAAATCACTTAGTATCACTAGTTAATAACAAGTATTAATAGCAGATAGCAAACGAGATTATTCATATAAATCACTTAGTATCACTAGTTAATAACAAGTATTAATAGCAGATAGCAAACGAGATTATTCATATAAATCACTTAGTATCACTAGTTAATAACAAGTATTAATAGCAGATAGCAAACGAGATTATTCATATAAATCACTTAGTATCACTAGTTAATAACAAGTATTAATAGCAGATAGCAAACGAGATTATTCATATAAATCACTTAGTATCACTAGTTAATAACAAGTATTAATAGCAGATAGCAAACGAGATTATTCATATAAATCACTTAGTATCACTAGTTAATAACAAGTATTAATAGCAGATAGCAAACGAGATTATTCATATAAATCACTTAGTATCACTAGTTAATAACAAGTATTAATAGCAGATAGCAAACGAGATTATTCATATAAATCACTTAGTATCACTAGTTAATAACAAGTATTAATAGCAGATAGCAAACGAGATTATTCATATAAATCACTTAGTATCACTAGTTAATAACAAGTATTAATAGCAGATAGCAAACGAGATTATTCATATAAATCACTTAGTATCACTAGTTAATAACAAGTATTAATAGCAGATAGCAAACGAGATTATTCATATAAATCACTTAGTATCACTAGTTAATAACAAGTATTAATAGCAGATAGCAAACGAGATTATTCATATAAATCACTTAGTATCACTAGTTAATAACAAGTATTAATAGCAGATAGCAAACGAGATTATTCATATAAATCACTTAGTATCACTAGTTAATAACAAGTATTAATAGCAGATAGCAAACGAGATTATTCATATAAATCACTTAGTATCACTAGTTAATAACAAGTATTAATAGCAGATAGCAAACGAGATTATTCATATAAATCACTTAGTATCACTAGTTAATAACAAGTATTAATAGCAGATAGCAAACGAGATTATTCATATAAATCACTTAGTATCACTAGTTAATAACAAGTATTAATAGCAGATAGCAAACGAGATTATTCATATAAATCACTTAGTATCACTAGTTAATAACAAGTATTAATAGCAGATAGCAAACGAGATTATTCATATAAATCACTTAGTATCACTAGTTAATAACAAGTATTAATAGCAGATAGCAAACGAGATTATTCATATAAATCACTTAGTATCACTAGTTAATAACAAGTATTAATAGCAGATAGCAAACGAGATTATTCATATAAATCACTTAGTATCACTTGTTAATAACAAGTATTAATAGCAGATAGCAAACGAGATTATTCATATAAATCACTTAGTATCACTTGTTAATAACAAGTATTAATAGCAGATAGCAAACGAGATTATTCATATAAATCACTTAGTATCACTTGTTAATAACAAGTATTAATAGCAGATAGCAAACGAGATTATTCATATAAATCACTTAGTATCACTTGTTAATAACAAGTATTAATAGCAGATAGCAAACGAGATTATTCATATAAATCACTTAGTATCACTTGTTAATAACAAGTATTAATAGCAGATAGCAAACGAGATTATTCATATAAATCACTTAGTATCACTTGTTAATAACAAGTATTAATAGCAGATAGCAAACGAGATTATTCATATAAATCACTTAGTATCACTTGTTAATAACAAGTATTAATAGCAGATAGCAAACGAGATTATTCATATAAATCACTTAGTATCACTTGTTAATAACAAGTATTAATAGCAGATAGCAAACGAGATTATTCATATNCAGTTGGTTAAGCGATCTGACCCTTGATCTCGGCTCAGGTCTTGATCTCAGGGTCATGAATTCAAGTCCCATGTTGGGCTCCATGATGGGCATGGACTCTACTTAAAAAAAAGAAAGAAAGAAAGAAAGAGAAAGAATACCCAAGTAGGGAAGCTCTGAAATTGGCTAATTCAAGGACTTTGGCATTACTAGGGACCCAGGTTCTCTCTGTCTTCCCACCCTGTGATCCTTGACAAATGGCCTTGCTCTCAGCCCTATGCCTCCATGGTCTGGAGATGATGGCTTGAAACTCCAGGAATCATGGGGTGCCTGGGTGGCTCAGTGGGTTAAAGCCTCTGCCTTCAGCTCAGGTCATGGTCTCAGGGTCCTGGGATTGAGCCCCGAATCTGGCTCTCTGCTCAGCAGGGAGCCTGCTTCCTCTGTTCTCTGCCTACTTGTGATCTCTCTCTCTCTCTCTCTCTGTTAAGTAAATAAATAAAATCTTAAAAAAAAAAAAGAAACTCCAGGAATCACCTCTCCATTACAGTAACACCCAGAGGCAGAAAGAATCTCTTTTCTTCCATGAGTCTCTTTTCACAGCAATCAGACTTCCTTTTATACAGCTCATTGGCCAGAATGGCATCACACACCCATGATCACAGTCATGGGCAAAGATGACCACTGTGATTGGCTTAAATCAATCACCACTTGACCCTGAAACTCACTGGGGGAGAGGTGGATACCTAAACAAAACAGATTCTCTTGCCAAGGAGAACTGGGGGAATGACCTTTGGGTTTACTGCCAATGGTGTCTGCCACGCCATGACTTTTTCACCAAATTCTAGTTTTGAAACAACAAATTGGCACATCTGAGATCTTTCTCGGACAGAGACTACAATGTTACCAAAGTCTCTTCATTGTGAATATACCATCCTTAGCTGAGGTGCCTGCACCTCATTGGATGTCAGAGGGTTGATTCCTGAGCTCCGTGAAGAGTGGACCCTCCGTGTGGGTCAGATGCCCCCGGCTCAACAGTCAAGGTATGAAAATCAAGGAATCTGAAAATGTTTCCTTTCCTCCTAACAACTGCTTAAAGTTCCTCAAAAAATTCATGCCCTGAGGGGAGCATGGGATATATACTTAGTATTCATTGAGACCAATCAGACACTCCCCTCACTTGGCAGGTGTGTGTTTCCTACAGCTGCTGGAAACTGACCAGAAACTTACTAGCTAAAGACAACACAGATTTGTCATCTTAGGGTTCTGTAGGTCAGAAGTCCATTTGAAATAGACCCTGTCCGGTTAAGAGAGAAGGGGTTCACAGGGCTGAGCTCCCGGAGGCTCTAGGGCAAATCTGTGCCTTTGCCGTTTCCAGCCGCTTGAGGCTGCCTGCCCTCCTCAGCTCCTGGCTCCTTCGTTATTCTATGAAACCACCAACAGTAGATTGAGCCCTTTCCCCAAGGCATCACCCTGAATCCCTCTGACCTTCTCTTCTGTCTTCCTCCCCCACTTTTAAGAACATTGTGATGATCTTGGGCCCATTCACATAATCCAAGATAATCTCCCCATCTCAAGGTTACCTGATTAGCAATCTTAATCCGTCTGCAATGTGAATTCCCCTTGGCCATGTAACCTAATAGGTTCATAGGTTTTGGGGTACAGAATGTGGAAATCCTTGGGGGGGGCGTCATTGTTCTGCCTACTGAAGTCAATGGGAAAACAATTTCCTTTGCCTGCTCTACAATCTTTAGTTCATGTTACTGTAATACTTGTAATTCTCAGAGCATCAAAGGGTCCTTCTGGCCTCCAACTAGTCCTACTTTGGTTTTCTAGAGGCCATTTCATAAGGGCTGTGTCTCTGGTTTTTCACTGAAGACCCAAAATCTGAAATCAGATCAGAGAGCCGAAGTATCTTTTCCTTCTGCTTTCTAAGGCTCTCTGCTCCTCCGCGTCAATATTTCTAGGCAGTCACCCATTATAGAATCTCCGTCCCACTGTGCTCCTATTTAGGGTTGTACTATATGCATTCACTCCTTTTTTGTATGGCCTCCTTGTCGGAATAAATCCATCTGGGAGCAGAGAGCGTGCTTGCTCCGTTTTGGCTTCCTTCTGCCCGAGTCTGTAGAAACCACCTCGGAGAAGGGAGTTAGCCCAGCTCTGGGCTCCAACGGGTTACACAAGCTGTCCTTTATATTATAAATCATCCTAGGGGGTGCCTGGGTGGCTCCGTAGTTTAAACATCCGCCTTTGGCTCAGGTCATGATCCCAGGGTCGTGGGATCAAATCCCTCCTCGCTCAGCGGGGCACCTGCCTCTGCCTGCTGCTCCCCCTGCTTCTGCTCTCTCTCTCTCTCTGGCAAATAAATAAATAAGTAAATTCTTTAAAAAAGAAGAAACTGTCGTAGGTTATTTCGACAGGTGAGAAGTGATACCCTTTCGCTCTTTTCCTCTTGCCTTCCTAATCTCATTTGTTACTCAACAATGGAAAACCGGGTCCTTACATGAGGGGTGTCAGGACAGCAGAGAGTTCATAAAGAAACGTAACAGATGGAAATTGTGCCATGCAGACTCTGCACTTGGCCTTGGTCGATTGTCAGTGGTCTGGGAAACCCTCCGGGAAACCCTGACAATGGAAGTCTTTTCTCTATCTTTGACTCTTTGGTGTTAACACTTGGGGCTCAGGAGCTTACAAACGCCCGCATAGAAAGCTCGAGGAGTTCTGACCTCCTAACTCAGATGAAAAGCTCCAATTTTCTAGCGATCTAGATCTGAGTATGGATCCAGTCGAGGCTGTGTTAGAGGGCGTCCAGAGCCCTCAGGCCATGCCTGAAGCATCATTGTGCTGTACCATGTCAGAGAGAATCGAAGTGTTTGAATCACGCTGATTGCATGTCCTTTGCAAACGGGTGTGGAATCCTTGCTACAGAATCTATTTGGGGATCCTCTAACCCAGGAGTGGGGTGGGCATCTGACTCCCACTGGATGGATTTGAATAAGCAGTCACTGGCTGCTGAAGATGTAATGCTTGCTGCTTGGCACTTACGTATTTTTTGAAAAACTGAATCCAACACAGGTTTTTTGTTTTGTTTTGTTTTTTTCTTTTTTGTTTTTTGGTTTGTTTGTTTTGTTTTGTTTTGTTTTTTGGTAAGCAAATCTGGTTCTTAAACAACTGGTTTCCATGAAATCCTAGGCCTGTAGGGCTCCTTCCCAGCCAAACACAACAGAAGCACCTGAAGTTCCTTTCACAGTGGACAAGAAGCCGAAGCAGGGGCTGGACGGCTAGGACTAGAATAGGACGGGACCTCGCATCTTTCTCTGCCTCTCTCCCCTTGTCCTGTACCCGCTGGACTTTGCAGCTTTGCACCACCGGTTGGCCAGCCAGCACTGCTCCTGGGCATTATTTTCGAATCATTTGTTCTTCTCTCTTCATCATGTCATAATTACCCAGCCATGTGCATCAGGGCTGTCAACGGGTTCTTCTGAGCGAAATAGAGCTAAATAAATGTCGGTAATGAGGAAGGACCCCAATCAAAGGTGAATCTCTACGGATCTCTCCTACAGTTCTGCTCAGCCTCACTCTCAACAGACAGCTTGTTTATTCATTGCAGGACTGGAAGGATGCGGTGCCAATGAGAGTGAGATGCTCACCGTGCATTTCAAATTAGACCCACACATGTGCCCAGGAACCCCTGTGTTCATGTCAGGCCTGGAAACCAACCTTGAGAATGTGGGGGAGTCTCTGGTCTTGATCGGATATTCATGAGAAGACGGTTTGCCTGTTTGTTGGCTGGCTTGATTCCTTCCCATTCGAAGCATTTAACATGTAAGTATCTCTCTGTTAGCTGACTTACAGTTTTGTGGGTATTTTGAAGGCTCAGTCTACTTTGCTATCCTTAGAGGACCACCCTTGTTTCCTGTGGTAGGCAGAATAATGGTCCCCCATGATGTCCACATCCTAATTCCTCGAACCTGTGACTTTGTTACTCACGTGGCAAAGAGAATGTTGGGCTGGCAGGAGATGGAAGCTATACAAAATGAAAGCCCGTCCAAGATGGCGGACCTTCCCGCCAAAGCCCGTCCAAGATGGCGGACCTTCCCGCCAAAGTCCATCCAAGATGGCGGACCTTCCCGCCAAAACTCATCAAGATGGCTGATGCCTAGCCCCTCCCCTGCTTTACCCAATAAAAGCCCCCGTCACTCTGCCTTGCGCGCGACTTCCCCGACTCCCTTCTCTCAGAGTCGCGGAACCTCGCCCGAGGGTGCTTGCAATAAAGCTCTGTCTTTGGACTATAATTTGCCTTAGCGGTCTTTATTCCTGTGCGCGACCAGAAAAACCTTACATTTGGTGCCGAAACCCGGGAGGAGATTGAGCCCCTGTCCCGGCAGGGAGGCTCTCNAATTTTGCAAATATAATTCAGGTTGAAGATGTTGAGTTGGGGAGGTTATCCTGGATCACCTGGGTGGGCCCATTGTAATCTCGAGGGTTCTTATAAGGGAAAGAGGGAGGCAGGATGGTCACAGAAAGAGAGGTTAGTGGCCATGAGCCAAGGTATATGGACAACCTTTAGAAATTGGAAAAGGTGGGGCACCTGGGTGGCTCAGCGGGTTAAAGCCTCTGCCTTCAGCTCAGGTCGCGATCTCAGGGTCGTGGGATTGAGCCCCGCATCAGGCTCTCTGCTCGGCAGGGAGCCTGCTTCCTCTTCTCTCTCTCTGCCTGCCTCTCCGCCTACTTGTAATCTCTCTCTCTCTCTGTCAAATAAATAAGTAAAATCTTAAAAAAAAAAAAAAGAAAGAAAGAAACAAATTGGAAAAGGCAAGAAACCAAATTCTCCCCTATGGCTTCCAGGGGTAATGCAGCCCTTTTGACATCTTGATTTTAGCCCAGGGAAAGCCGTTTGAGAATTGAGACCTCCAGAACTGAAAGATCTTAAATTTGTATTGCTTTAGGCCACTATATTTATGGTAATTTGGTTTTTTTTTGAGGGGGGAGGTGCAGAGGGAGAGAGGGAACCTCAGGCAGACTCTACGTCCAGCACAGAGCCCAGCACAGGACTCGAACTCACGACCCAGAGATCATGACCTGAGCTGAAACTGAGTTGGATGCTTAATCAACTGAGCCACCCACATGCCCCAAGTTTATGGTGATTTGTAACAGTGGCAAGAGGAAACAAGTGGATCCCCCTATCAGAATATGCTTTAATTAGGGTCCTTTGGTGGTAAGGATTCAGTGTACCTCAAACAAGGAGATGTTTATTTTAAGAAGACCTGTGCTCAGAAGCCCACCCCCTAGGGAGAGCAGGACCGGAGGTGGTTCCAGGAACCTCAGCAGGAGACCCGGTGACTCTTGGCCTGAGTCTGTTTCTCTCTTCCAGCTGGGATATTCACCCCCTGCCTCCGTTCTCTGTGTTCTATTCTTTACTCCTAGTCTCTGTTTTTTTGTGTTTTGTTTTTGCTTTTTTTCCAGCAACTTCTCCCTCAAAATTTTGTCCCGAGAATGGTGCATCATCGCTGCTATTCTACCTCAAAATATGTCCTCAGCTTCAGATTCTTCACATTCCTAAGGGAGAACCTGACTGACCCAGGCTGATGACCATGCTGGACCATGTCATGGGTTGCTGGTCAGCTTATCAACAGACCATCCTTAGAGCAGCACCCTTCATCCAGCTGGCTGTGACCAGCACGTCCGAGTGATGGGTAGGACCTGTGGCTGCCTGAGAGCTATGTCTTTGCTGGAGTGCCTAGAAGGGGCAGCAGGTGTGTGTATGTGGGGGGCACTGCTGATAATGATTGAAGTCAATTTAGGGCACAGATAATGACATAGGATGCCGATGTTCTTTCTGAATCAATAGGTAGAGACAAGGTCATATGGAATTTGTTGCTGATTAATTGTGAGGAGTCTTGAAAGACATCTGGTTCAGCCTCTTCCCCTTCTTCCTCCTTTGCTGACTCTCCAAGCAAGAATGAATATTCATTTTCTGCTCCCACAGAGCTGTGGTTTCTGAAGGCAGATGTGCGATAAGGTAATGCTAAGGTGATGCGATTGCAGAGTTTGGTCAATGGCATAAAAGGCCAAATCAGGAAGCATCATAGCCAAGGAACAAAACCAAGTCGGCAACGAATATCTGTGAAGCCTCTGTTATGTGCCAGGTACCGAATTTTTCTGTGTCACCGTGTGCTCCGTGACTCTAAGTGGTCTGACCAGCACAGACTGTCATCTGATTATCACCTTGTCTGGTCTGGAGTCTTAGAGGCACCCCGGGTTCATCCTTCCGTGTGGCTATCCACCACCCTCCTCTCTACATTTGTGGTGTTCATTAGCTCATTCCCTAAATAATTACTGAATCCTAACTCTGAACATCGATATTAAGCCTTTTATGTTGAGGTCTGGGGTGAAAGGGAAGAGGGAAACATAGTCTTCATCCTGAAGACCATGGAGGGGGGATGTGGGAGAGACGGAGAGGAAGGCATGATGGCGGTGTCCTTGGCTACAGTTGGTAAATGCTGCAGTTGAGGTGTATGAGGGGGAGGGGAGAAGCAGGAAATTCTCCCTGGAGAGGCTGGAGAGCTCTTCCCTGAGGACTTTGTTTAACTGGTCTCTCATCCAGCCCTGCATTCTGGTCCTATCTGTGTGAGCTCTACGCATCCCCACCTCCATTTTCTCTCCTCAGACCTGAGGGAGGCGGACCCAAATGTTTTCAAGGTCCCTTCATGTTCCATCCCAGGTTCCAGTTGTGGTTTTCCACAGTTTCTGGTTTGGAACCCTCCACCTGAAGCTCAGATGCATTTTTCTCATGAAAGCACATCTTCCAGTCAGGATAAGGGATACTATGATACACAGCAACACCGTTAGGTCGGACAGTAACATTTCTCAGAGGAATGCTTGTGGTTTTGAGGGTCAAATCTCGAATTTTCCAGAATTCAGAAAAATCTCCACCCATAGCTTCATACCACCCTTAGCTTTGCAGCTTCAGTGTCATAGTGGGAGGGATCCTGAAGCCTGGCCACTGATTCTGGCAACACCCTGCTCTTGCATTAGGGAGGAGCACAGGTGTTTGCTTCCATCCTGGCTGCTATCCTCACCCCCCACCATTTCTGTGGGTTTTTTTTTTTTTTAAATCTTTTTAAACCTCAGCCAGTGTGGTGTGTTCATGAACTCTGAGTGCTGCATGGGAAAGAGAACCTATATAGGGTGCTTGTGTGGCTCAGTTGGTTAAGCTTCTGCCTTCACCTCACGTCATGATCTCAGGGTCCCTGCTCAGTGGGGAGCCTGCTTCTCCCTCTGCCTCTTCCCCCCCACCCCACTGCTTTTGTGCTCTCTCACTCTCTTAAATAAATAAATAAAATCTTTAAAAACACACACACACGCACGCACACACACACACACCCTATAGTTTGTGGTCTAGGACAGTGGATTTGGAACACGGCCTCTTTGGAAGTCTAGAACTTTCTATTAACTTTTCCATTAACTTTTGCTTATTTTGCTCATTTCCCCCTCATAATATATTTCCATTCTGGCCAGTCATCTACTGCTCACTTTGACCGAAATTAATGCAAAAGTTTCCTAAAATTGAAAATGTAATGTTGATTTTTTTTCTTTTTTAGAGAATTTGTTGTTTCCTTCTCCTGTTCACCTGACCTATGTATCATTCTCTTCTTCTTGGTAGAGGGGATCTCTTTATCCTTAATGCTATACATCTAAATTTCCCATCAACTTAACATTGCTTGTCTTAAAAAAATTCAAATATATAAAGAATCTTAATTACTGTTGTTAATGTCTTGTGACCCTGATTCCTTCTGCTCATCTTCTTTCACATGATGTGGATACCTCCAAGATACTGGGATTTCTGGATCTTACTCAAGGCATCGCCGAGACTCTGGTTATTGGGCCCCTCTCTGATCTCCTCTCTGACTTATTCTCTGATCCCAGTCAGGGTGTCTAGGAATTTTTTTCTTTTGCATTTATGGGTTTTTTAAAAAAGATTTTATTTATTTATTTATTTGAGAGAGAGAGCATGAGAGAGAGAGCACAACTAGGGGCAAAGGGCAGAGGGAGAAGCAGGCTCTTCACTGAGCAGAGAGCCCGATGTGGGGCTCGATCCCAGGACCCTGAGACATGACCAAGCTGAAGGCAGAGGCTTCACTGACTGGGCCACCCAGGCACCTGCATTTGTGAGTTTTGAGAGCACAGTTTGTTATTTCATATTTTCTTTAAATTACGGTAATTTCCAGCTTGGGAACTTGATCCTCAGCTTCCATCTTACAGCCTCTCCTTTCTGCATGCCCTTTTACACATGGGGAATTTCAGGGTTTTGCTAAGAAGCAAAAGGGGGATTCCAGTCTGCTCTTGAGAGCTCCCTGTGTTCCTTTTGATTATGTCTTTGTCTCTTTACCGTTTTATTCTTCTCCATCTGGAAGGTTATCATGACCTTCAGATAACAACTGCAAGTGGAATCAAAGAACTCTTTCAAGACTTTCACCATTTTCTCTGTCTGAATGGTAGCCTGGATTCATGAATATGCTGTGTTGGCCATTGTTCTGTAAAAATAAACAACAAAAAACCCAGACTCAGGAAGGAGAGTCTGACTGTAACTGTCTAGAGCCAGAAGTAACATGCATTTCTTTTGATTCTGTTTCGGGGACCCTGGGTTTCCTTCCCTTCCTATCTGCTCCCTTCCTTCCTGGGGTGTCATCTCTTACTGTTCAATCTGCTGCTGGATTTTTAATGGCTCACTTTTCTATTTTTAGGTAAGTTTTTTCTTACACTCTTTCCTACCCTGAGAATGGTACACATTTGAACACTGAGTTTGAATTCAAGAGGGGGCTCCGTGTTGGGTACAGATCTTCCACTTGACTCCTCTTGCTGGAGCGAAGGTGAGTAAATTCCACCAACTACCAGCCTGAACCGTGACTGTCCTTTTCCTCTCAAGGCTCATGACTGACATCTCACAGAACGGAGAAGAACATTACTACACTGGTTTGGGCAGAGCCAATCTCACTGAGGAGTAGGAATCTATTAAACTGCCTTCTTGTTCTACAGGGTTGGGGGTCATATGGAAGCAGAGGGACAAAGATGTGAGGCTTTATGGAAGAGGGTATGGTGTGGTGTTATGGTTTACCCACAATTACAGTATGATGTGTATTTACTATTCTGCAGCTCTCTTTGTACATATTTTGTTCTCATTTTCTTACATTTTAGGAGTCTGATGCTACTCAACTTGACCTTGGAAGACTATATGTTGTATTAGAAAGAACACAAGAGAGAGTTAGGAGACTCAGGTACTAATCCTGGCTTCATGAACTATAGTGTGCCTATAAATGTTGGTTATTATTGTTACTATTAATAATAGAAGTTCATTGAGTACCTACCATGGGTTAAGCTTTTTTATATGCTTTAGCTCTTTGAATCCTTACGGCGGCTTTTTAAGGGAATTGTTTTTTATCCTCAGACAACAGGAGAGGAAATCAAGTTTTTGGGAGGCTCCGTGACTTCTCTGACATCACACATCTCAGTGGTATTTGAATCCAGATTTGTATGATCTCAGAGCATCCTCTCTTTACCACCATGCTCACAGTTTTTCTAGTGTTCATAAAACCTGTAACCAGAGTAATACATGTAAGTAAAATGTGCACGGCCATTGGCTTTATCCCTCTCAACATCGGTAGGACCAATTGTTTAACTTTGGAACTAAGGTGAATCTGAACAATCAGTTCGTGCAGCCTCCTCAATTTGCAGATGAGGAAACAGAAAGCCCCTGGACAGGAAGGACCTTTCCTAAGCTGACAGTAGACCCCAGAGCTGACACCTGACCTCTGAACGACCTTGACCGTGTGTGAGCTCTATTTCCTGGTCTCTCTTCTCATTCGCTGCAAGATTCCACTTTGCTCCTTTTCTTAGAATTCCCTCCTCATTCTATTCCTTTTTGAGGGATCACAGATTTCACACCTTGGATGGTGGCCAGGGACTCATATCATTTTAAGAAGGAAATCCTGTCTGGTCTTGTCAAATCTTCTGTTGGCTTGGGCTTGCCAGGTGGGGTGACTTCCACCTTACCTTTGCAAATTGCAATTTGCCAAAGAGACTAAACTCATTGCATTTTTTTTCTCATTTGATTGCTCTCCTGGGCTTTTGTGTTTGATTGCTCTCCTGGGCTCTGTGCTCTACCAGTTTCCACTATAGTCTTCATGATGGGCCAACACTGACACTTGAGACACTATAGTCCAATGTATGGAAGGCCTCTGACTTGTGATTCCTCCATCTGCTACAAAGAACAGGAAAGGATCAGAAAACCCAGACCCAACAGGCTTAAAGAATAGGTGTTTTTTAAATCAAATAAATCAAGAGGTCTAGATCAAGGGGCATTCTGCTGAGGGTCAGTTAAGTGGCTCTGTAATATCATTAAGGACCCATGTTCTTCCCACCTTTCTTACCTGACAATCCCAGTGTGTCACTTAGCTCCCCTCAAGGTTTCAAGACAGCAATAGCAGTTCTTGGCATCCCATCCTTGCGTTGGCTAAGGTCCAGTGCAGAAATGGGGACAATGGCAAAGAAGCTGTTCCCCAAAATCCTTCCCTGCTCCCTGGTCAGAATGGGCTCATATGTCATTTCCTAAGTCCATCACTAGTAAGGGAATGGAAGGAAGTACCATGAGTGGGTTAAGCTAATTAAGATTTAATTTACTCCCACGAAGTTCACTTGGGGCCAGAGGTCTTGTAGAGGAATGTGGATGCTTGAAGGACATTGGAGTTCTGCTGGCAAAGAAGAAGGTGAAATGGGGATTGATTAGGCCTCTTGGTATGCTACCATACTGAAATCATTTTAGAACTAAACATCTTTGCATTATGTAATTTGTCCTTTATCTTTACCGAATTATATCAAAAATCTCTGCCAGAACATTAAGAAAATTTTACTATTAAATTAAGAAAAGAGTCAATATTGGGCAAGGGTGTACTGAAATACTCTTACTCATTAGCGACAACACTATAAACATTCAACCTTTTGGAAAGCCACTTGGCCAGATGTATCAAGAGGCAAAAATATTCTGGTGACCTAATAATTCTGCTTCTGGGTAGCTGTTCTTGGAAATCAATTAAAACTAAAGGGAAAGCTATCAACATGCAGATATTAATCCCAATATTATTCAGGGTCACAGGAATTTGGGAGCAACTGACTGGGAAGTACCACAGCCTGGTGCAAAAGGCACGGGTTTGGGAATGGGTAAACCTGGCTGCAGACCTGACTCTACCGCCTCCTTGTGGCAGACCCCTGAACTTCTCTGAACTTGTTAAAGGTGACCTTAGTTTGACATACGGGATTGTTTGTGGATTAGGGAAAATGCACGCAGAACCCTAATTACATAGGAACACACAATAAGTTCTAGACACACACACACATACACACGTACCATCTAAAACAAGGGTTATCTCCTTTTTATCGATTATGTCACCGTTAAAATTTACAGTAATCAGGACTTGAAAAGCTTCAGCTAAACGGTTGATACCATAATAGAAAATGAAAAGTCAGGATACAAAATTACTACCAAGTTAAATGAAAATCCTGGAGGGCACGTATTGCATGGAGCACTGGGTGTGGTGCATAAACAATGAATCTTGGATCACTGAAAAAATAAAGTAAAAAAATTACATTTAAGTTTTCCAAGTGGACAGTCTTTTACATGATTAAAAAAAAGTGGTGTGCTAGAAAAAAAAAAAAGAAAGAAAATGCTATTCAATAATAAAAAAAAAAAAGCACCTGCCAACATGCTAAAAAGGTTATGTTAGGCTTAATGGGATAGTGGACAATTTTCCCTCATTTTTTTCCTATATTCCAAAATTCAATCTATAGTGGACATAATTTTTTTTTAAGACAAAGCTACAAAAAAATTTACCTGGATCGCTCTTTAATATTTCCTTCTTCCTTATTCTTTTCTTACAAACATATCTGAGTAAATTCTTCCACCTCTTTTTTTTTGGTGAGCTATTCTGGATTTATCCAGACTTTGTTGTCACCTTTTCTGCATCAGTTGGTATGTCTTCATCTTTTTCTAGAAGAGTTTTCTTCTGCCATGCCCTCCTTCCTAGCTTTCTTTGTGCACATCAGCCTGGTGCTATTGGTGTGACTTCCCCGCCCCCAACATTCCTCCGTCAATATTTTCCTTGGGCTTCGCAATGGTCCTCCATACAGATTTTGTCTCTTAAATTGTCTTCCATTGATTCTACTTCTCACTGTTCTCCGTACATCTTTTTCCCCACAATTGCCCATCAATCATGTCTATCTTGAAAGCTGAGAAGGGCTTTCTGTTCATTAATTACTTGGCTTACCTTCACCTGTTCTCCCACTGTCTAAAAAATTACTTATCTCTGTACACCCTTGGCAAGAATATTGAGACACGCTCAGACTGATGGGAAAGCCAAAGGACAAGGTCAGAATGCAGTTAGGAGCTGGTGGAAGCTGAGAAGTGTCAGGGTCATGCTACAGAAACAGTCTGGTTAGGACATGGCCCCTGGTGCAGCAGCGATTGTCACCGCTGAACACTGTCACTGAAAGCAGAATTGGAGCTGCCTCTGGGCTTTACATGCTCAACGGTGAGTGAGAACTGGGGGCTGGAGCATCTGGCGAGCTGCACCTAGGTCAGGTGTCCACTGCCTCACTGGCGGGGAGGGGGGGAGGGGGCGGAGATGTCTGGGGGGTGCGGCTGCCAAGACTCCTACAAAGCATGGGGTGGGGATCCCCCGCATGGATAGCAAGTCCAGATCCTGGGCAGAAAACAAATGACTAGACAAAACCAGCTTCCTCTGCACTTGTTAGAACCCTAACACCCATAGGACCTATGCTCCAGGTTAATATTGTTACATACCTTTCCAGCAGAATCCGTCTCCACAGCATTTTCTTTCTGCCTTCCCACGAGCCATTCTCTAGCTCTGGCATTGTACTAGGAGGTGAGATGATGTCTTTCACCTTCTTATTGTAATGACCTTGTTGCACAGAGGGCTTTGTTTTTCTCGCTCTCCACGAAAGCAGCCTTTTCTGTAATGGCATCCTCGGTGCCTGATTCCTCACGAGCATGTCTGTTTCCTCGCCTGTTCCTGCCACCCCAACCCAGCCAGCAGCCACCTTAACTATTTTAACTATGAGCTGTGTGTTACCTGTTTTCCCATTACACTGTAAGCTCCCTGAGGGCAGATACTGCCTCTCACTGTTTTAGCCTCAGCACCTAGTACACAGCCTGGCACATATAATGTGTTTAATAACTGTCAGTTGAATGAATGGATAAATAAATCTGCTTTCCTCTGTATCTGTTACATTTTTTGGTAAAGATTTTATTTTTATGTCATCTCTACACACAAGGTGGGGCTCAAACTCGCAGCCCCCAGATCAAGAGTTGCAAGCTCCACTGAATGAGCCCACCAGGAGCCCATCCCTGTGTATCTGGTGTTCGAGGTTTTAAAGCAAGCATGTCCTATATTTTCTGCAAAGATCGTTCGTGAAATTTTCTCTTCTTTTTTTTTAGTGAGGAATACTCATTAACTGACTAGATATGGTCCATTTGTGTACCATTGTGAAACTTTCTTCATAATACCTCTTCAATCATCGATGATTCATTCATTGTCAAGCCACATCCCAAGTTGGGTTCAGGGAAAGGTAATTCTAGTACTTCCTCTCAGAGCTATCACACACTTCTTGAAATGCTATAAAAAAGAAAGCTACCTCATGTAAATTTCTTCTCACAAGGACCCAAGCAAACCCTCAAATAAAACTTTCCGGGTCTTAAATATCTGTCTCTTGGTAACTTTTCTATTTTCACACACAGACATAAGGGTGTGGAGATTTTAGCTGAGGCCAAGGCCAGATCCTCTGTGGGTGGTTGGCCAGATCCACTGTGGGCGGCAGGCTTTTCTGCTGACCATCCGGCGTCTCCCCCGCAGAAGTCCCCTTTATGGGGCTGTCATGGGGATTTCTGTCCGAAGCTTAGTGGAGAAAAGCTATGAGTATGTGTTTTGCCCTGAAGGGTGTCTACTACGGCCATTCCCCAGCCAAGCAATCCTCTCCCCCGTCACACCATCTTTTGATAACAAAGCTTTGTAAGGGCTCCTTTATCATTCTCAGATGGAATTCTTGAGGAACATTGGCTATGTACACACCAGTTTTGAAAAACACTGAAGTATTATTTTAACTAGAATATAAAGAGACAGACAAGGAGATTAATTTATAATACATGTGGTGTAGTTCAGCAAGAAGTATTAAATGCTCTGTGCAACCACTCTGCAGTCAGATGCTTCACCTGTCACTGTGAATGTGCGGCAGCTATCAGAGCAGGTGGGTGGAGGTGTGTTGTGTATGGAACGGTGAATAACTCTTGGTTAAATTTCAAACACAACCGACTAAGAACATCTCTTGATTCATATAGTAGGTGCATTCCTGGAAAATTCTTGGATTAAAAACTGTGCCAAAAATCATTTGGGGCTTGTATGGGAAACAGAGTAGAGGTCTTTGTTCCAAAAAATTAGAAACATTTCCCTCACTTTTTTTGTTAGGAAAAAATTGAAAATTTTGAAAATTTGAAAATTAACAAAATAAATACAGGTGTATATCTTCCAACCAAGTTCAGCCTTTTTTTTTTTCCCCCTCCAGATTCATTGGAAAGGTGACAGATGTCACAATTTATTTCAGGATGCAGCTTCTAAGAATAAGGATATTTTCCCCACATTTATAATACTGTTATCACACCTAAAAAATGAATGCTATTTTCATAATATTATCTAATATTTAGTCCAGATGCAAGATTCTCCAATTGATCCGAAAATTACTTGCATAACTGTGATTTAAAAAAATCAAGATGTGGGGCGCCTGGGTGGCTCGGTTGTTAAGCATCTGCCTTTGGCTCGGGTCATGACCCCAAGGTCCTGGGATGGAGCCCTGAATCAGGCCCCTTGCTCAGCCGGGAGTCTGCTTCTTCCTCTGCCTGCCTTCCCTCTGCTTGTGCTCTCTCTCTGATAAGTAAGTAAGTAAGTAAGTAAATAAATAAAATCTTTTGAAAAAATTAAAATATCAAGATCTAAGGAACATTAATCTGTTGTGTTTATTTATGTTTTGCTAGGTTTTTTCTGATCTAGAATAATACTTCCACCTTTTTTCCCCATGATATAGATATTTGGAAGAACCCAGGTCATTTGTTCTGCAGAATGTGCCACATTCTGAGCCCATAACATTCTGACATATCTGCTATTAATCTTTGAAGCAAATTTGCTTTTCTATCCTTAGAATTTGGATTTACCATTTATCCAAAGATCTCTCTCTCTTTTTTTTAGTGGGGTACGAATTTGGAAACCAAAATCTGGGAAATAGATTGTGCTTGTTATTTTGAGGGTGTCCTTTTGAGGATGAGGTTGTTTTGAGGGTGGGTAGAGCTAGGGCTGTGTCAGTAGTTTTTGTGATTGAGCTCATATACTATTTCCAGTTCAAATGAAATATTACAGAGATTTCCCCTTTATGATATATACTTGTAGCTCTTTTCTTAGGCTGAAAATTTTGATTTCTAATAACTTTAATGTATCTACTTATTTGCTATCTTATACAATATTTTAAAAAAATCCTTTAAAATACAATCCTTTAAAATACCCATAGTATTCTGACAGGAGGAGTTTCTTTTTACTTAGCATTTTTATTCCATCCAAGCCTTCGACTGATTGAGCAAGGCCCACCCACACAGGGAGAGCGATCTCCTCTACTCAATCTATCAATTCAGATGTTCATCCCATCCTGAAACACCCTCCCAGATACACTCAGAATAATGTTTGACCATGTGCTTGGGCTACCCTGTAGCCTGGTCAAGTCTATGTAAAATTAACTGTCACAGTGAAGATCTTTTTGTGGGTACAGAGTACAGCACCTCCAACCCTAGGAAAGAATACTTTGCAGGTAGTTTCTGATAGTTGCCCCCCCCCCCCCCATCCTTCTTTACCTCAGCATTTCTCTTCCTACCCCACCCTGCTGTCTGTCTGGCTCAGCTGACTGAGAACATTTGCAGGCCCCATTTAGCCACGACCCAACTTGGTCAGCCTTGTTGCAATCATGGTATTTTCTGGGCACACGTGCCTTTTTACTCTTCACTCTGCTCGGTAATTTCACTGTAAAACCAAGCCAGCAGTTTCCTCTTATTTTTTATCCTAGAGATTTCTGTCGAAATACATCATTTATTTCCTTGTTTCCAAGAGACATTTCACAGTCCTCCATCTCAGAAATCTGAAATCCTGGATGAAGACTTGCAGAGAGTTCCAGGACCTGTTCTGGATGCTGCCACTGGAGTTTTCCTCCAGGACAGAGCACTCCAGGTAAAAAAAAAAAAAGAAAAAAAAATGCTTCCTGCCTTTGAGCAACATACAACCTCATTGTGGAGGTCTGGGAGAGAGCATAATCTTTGCATTCAAAAGCTTTTTTTCCAACCGAATAACATGCCCAAATAACAACTCTTGGCATTATCACCATTTCAGGCATCATAACAATAGCTTCTTGTCAGGGACAAATTATGGCTATGGTGTATTAGTAACTTCTATGAGTTTTAAGAAACCATTTTATGGTCTTGCATTACATCAAAAGTCCCTTTGCCTCGAATCATGGACCTTTTTTTTTTTTTTTTTAAGGGCAGAAAGGACCTCGTAGTTTTTCTGGTAACTTCGGCCACAGAGAGAGGTGGCTTCCCTAGAGCCCCGTGGCTGGCTACGGACAAAGCTGGGAATAGCACTCGGATATTCTTGTTTTCACCATATGGCATGGTCTACAAGTGACTTATGGGTGGGTGGTTGGTATCTTCAAGAATCCCCCCCTCCGTGCGCCAGGGTGGCTCAGTGGGTTAAAGCCTCTGCCTTTGGCTCAGGTCATGACCTCAGGGTCCTGGGATCGAGGCCCGCATCGGGCTCTCTGCTCAGCGGGGAGCCTGCCTCCTCCTCTCTCTCTCTGCCTGCCTCTCTGCCTACTTCTGATCTCTCTCTCTGTCAAATAAATAAATAAAAAATCCAAAAATCCCCCCCTCCAACCTTCCATCCTTGCAGAGTTGATTTCTTTCAATGGACTTGAAGTGGCAGACTGGCATTGGTTTTTGCATTTTTTCAAGCCAGAAGTGGGGTCTGGGTCTATTGAAGACTGACTCCTGACCTTCTGAAATACAAGAGCCGTGTAAAGTCAAACACACAAACACACATAGTGTAAAGTAAAGAAGGATTTGAAGATGAGCCTGCCTTGCTGCTGAAGTCATCCCCTGAAATTACATTGCAACCCAAGGAAGGGGTTGAATAAGACTAAGACCTGCCAATTGGCTCTCGTCCCATAGACACTTTGGTTTTGTTTGCATCAAGAAATAGTGATCAAATTGGTGACTGAGCAGGCATCTGGGTGGCTCAGTTGGTTAGGTGTCTGTCTTTGGCTCAGATGATGAATCTGCTTCTCCCTTCCCCTCTGCCACTCCCCTTGCTTTGTGCTCTCCCCTCTCTCTCTCAAATAAATAAATGCAATCTTTAAAAAAATTGATGATTTAGCTCCCTTCTCTTCCTTAGATGAGATGCATGGAGAGGACCTTGGGGTTCTTGTTTTGTGAAGGGGAGAGCCGAACGCTGCAGAAGCAGCAAACTTCCTTCTCCTCCTGGTCTGTACACTTAAGGATGTCTCTATTCACATTCATCTGAGGACCTCAAGAGAGAGATCGCTTTACCCCAGCAGTCACCTGTACCTGTCCAGCCACCACCTCTCTCTAGTACACTAGAGACATCCTAGAAAGATGACGTATGGACATGTACGCTGATGGGTAGACATTGCGACCATCCAGAAAGCAAGCCAGCTCTGCAAACCATACCACCTAATGGAGGAGCGTGTCTGAAACCCACTTTGACATGGAATTCAGCTGCCTCTCGCGAATGTCTGCTTTTCTTTTTGAACTTGGGACTTGCTCTTTTTCTTGCAATGTTTTTTTCCCCATGTGTTTCAAAGTATTTTGTTTTTCAAGAACATCTAATTCATTTATTTTCCAAAATAATGGGAGGAAGTTGTCATGCAAGCAATAAAAAAAAATGTTTTCTGAAAATGAATAATTCCAGGACTGTTTCCAGGGCAACCAGGAGGATAAAATAAAATGACACAGCAGCAGCTGGGAAAATGGAATTTGTGTAATTCTAGAAAGAACCAGTGTGTTTTAAAATTACAAGTTACAAAACTGATATCTTGAGAACTTAATAATTTTGGTCACATTTGAATAAGTGCCCTGAGCAATTTATTGTTGCCAGTTTGGTATGATAGGGATTCAGGCAAGTATAAAATGAAATGCTTTTGAGACAGGATGTAATGTTCTTCTTTTTCCACACTTAATCCTGTGTCTCCTGAGATTGTGGGTTCTGTCAGGGTTTATGTATAAGCTACTCTTTCTTTGGTAGTGGGTTTGAAAATTGCCATATGGGTAACACTTAAAATGTCCTTTCTGAGGTATTTTACCAAAGACATAGTATCAGTGTTATTTTTGTTTGCAGGATTCTAAAAACACATAAACCCCATAATTAAATGGAAACTGTAGTAGTGGGTTACAGAGCCAATTTCTGAGAACTAGTAAGTTACCAATAGATTGCAACATGCAAAAAAACAAAACAAAACAAAAAAACCGCAAAAAGTAATGAGTATCAAGTCAGGACACTGTGCACCTTAAACTTACACGGTGTTGTATATCAGTTGTATCTCAATAAAACTGGGGTGCGGGAAGTAGTGGGCCATTAAAGCTGGGCAGAATTCTTTCTTATATTTAGATATAGGCTTCATGCTCAAACTAAATATTATCTTTTATGTTGCATCCGGTTTATCAGAGAAGTTCAATAGAGTCCAAGCAGAATACCGCTTTCTGATTTTCCACCTCTGCCCCTTCAAACCGATTCTCTCGACTCGTTCCTTCCTGCTACTGAATACAAATGTGGGCGGGTCCTAGAACTTTCCCAGTCATTTTCATGACAATAAAAAGTCCACTGGTGGCATTCAGGAGAGAAGTCCAGTTCTTTTTTTTTTTTATAGATTTATTTATTTATTTGACAGAGAGAAAGATCACAAGTAGGCAGAGAGAGAGGAGGAAGAGAGCTCGGCAGGGAGCCTGATGCGGGCCTCGATCCCAGGACCCTGAGATCATGACCTGAGCCGAAGGCAGAGGCTTTAACCCACTGAGCCACGCAGCTGCCCAAGAAGTCCAGTTCTGTGCAAAGTCTCATCCGATAAGCCGCTGTTTCAATCATGGGGGACCTGCCTGGGGGTTAGAAGGCTGGAGGTGGGGGGCGGGGAGAGGGTGGCTCAGCTGCTCCAGATCCTTCCGCGCCCCTCACTGCCCCTCACCAGGCTGCGGCTGGGAGGAGTTCCTCTCTAGGTGACCCAGGCTCCTTCTGCAGGGTCCGTTTCGGTCCCAGAGGATCTCCAGCAGCCTGGGCTCTCCAGTTTGGAAATGCAAGCCGCTTCCTCTCCCGGGCAGGAGACAAGCACCAGACCTTGTGTTTCTCCAGTGCCAGGAACAGACCAGCTCTTCGAGGGGCTCACTTAAGGCTCTCATAACAATTTACTCTCAGATGGCTCAGGAAAGGTTTCTTTGTACTCTACTGGTAATTTGTCTATACATTTGAAATTGTTTCAAAACTTAAAAAGAAACATGTATATACAATACACATATAAATACATATTCTAAAAACAGAATGAGGATATATGTCGTATACAAAGCCTATAACCTGAATTTGTCAAATAATAGTATGTTATAAACACTACCATATTAATATATGAAATATGTATGATCATTTAAATTTTTTTAAAGATTTATTTATTTGAGAGAGAGTGAGTGTGAGCAGAGGGGGGCAGGAGAGGAGGAGAGGGAATCTTCCAGTAGACGCCCGGCTGAGCATGGAGCCCAACATGGGGCTGGATCCCAGGACCCTGAGATCATGACCTGAGCTGAAACCAAGAGTCAGACATTTTACAGAGTGAGCCACCCAGGAGCCCCTGTAGGATCATTTTTAAAGCGTATTGTTCATTGTAGGCAGATACCATAATTTAGTTAACCAAACCTATACTTTTATGTTATTTATATTCTTTTAATGTAATAAATTGTGCTACAATAAAAACATGGATTTGACAAAGATAACATTGTTGCGCATAATGTTTCTCTGTGGGTTTGCTAAGCTGTAGGGAATCCTGTAGCCGAGTGTCAGCTACAGACAACGATCCAGAAAGCTAGAAAGGATTGATCTTCTTCTTCAGAGTTCTTTCTGACAAGTCTCGCTCACTTTGGAAGGGACATCTCAGTATTTTCTCCCACTTAAAAACCTAACCCAAAATTCCTTTAAACACTATCCGAGTGTATTCGATCCCGAATGCAGGCACGGGGTCCATGATTGGAATGTTGGCAGTGCCACTGGGTTACAATAAAACAGAAGTGCCACCAGACATGGAACACTGTGGGCTTTCAGCTTTCTTCTACTAGTGTGTTCCAGAAGAGCGTCCTGATTTGCCAGGTTATTTGTTTGTTTGTTTCTTTCTTTAGTAGGCTCCACATCTGGTGTGGGGCTTGAACTCACAACCTTGAGCTCAAGACCTGAGCTGAGATCAAAAGCTCAACACTTAACCGACTGAGCCACCCAGGCGCCCCTACCAGGTCTTTTAGAATACCTTGTTGAACATTTCAGTGGAATTCTCTTAAGTCCCCGTGTTCAGTGACAGATGTTGGGCCCCAGATATGCTGACAGTTGTGGTAATGGTACTCCACATAGATGTGGTGGCTTGTGTGTTTCAAAGCCGTTTGTTTTTATTGCCTAATCCAGTCTTTACAGATTCCCTGAGGGGGGGGCAGGTAAGATATCATCATTCTCATTTCATTGATGAGGGAAGTGAGAACGACTTGAGGTGATGCTCTAAGCCATGGTGTTAGGAAGGGACCGCGCTGGGACTGCAGCCTAGGGTTTCAGGGGCACAGTGTTGCTGGGTGCCCGGCGAGCTCATCACCTGACAGGCTGCCCCACCTTCATGTTTTCTTCTGGAACTGCTGTCACTGTCATCTGTCAGTGTCATTGTCACCTGGAACTGCTGTTCAACAGACTCCTTCTTTCCTTCCATCCTTCCATCCTGTCTTCCTTCCTTCCTCCCTCCCTCCCACTTTCCTTCTTCCTTCCTTTCTTTCCCTTCCTTCCTTCCTTCCTTCCTTCGTCTCTGGTTTTGGTTTATCACCTCTCACATCCTGTATATCATCATCTCCTGCCCATCCCATTTCCAAACCGTATCCCGAAACTGCTCCATCCTCTCCACCTCCACTGCACCCACCTCGGCCCAAACCAGTGTCATCTCCCACCTGAACGACAGCAACAGCTTGCCCCCCCAGCCCCTGTTTCCACTCCTATATCCCATGGTCTATTCTTCATGTGGCGGCCAGGTGACCTTCCTCACCCACATCAAATTGTATTCCTTCTCTGCTCAAAAACTTGAATTGCCCTTTGAATAAACTCTGAAGAGACCTTCACCCTGGTCGACCATCATCCACAAGCCCAGCAGGACTCTGCCTGTCTCTGACCTTGTCTCCCTCCTTCTCCCCGCCATCTTTATCTCCCACCGTCTCCCACCACCTGCTTGGTGTGCCCCAGCCACGCTTCTCTTTCTCCATTACTAGGACATATCAAGATCTCTCCTTTTCTAGACCTGAAATGCTCTGGCCTCGGTCCTTCCTGCAGCTTGTCCTCATCACCCAGGTCTCTGCCTGACGGTTGCTTCCGGAGAGAGGCGCCCCCTGAGGCACCTCATCTGAAGGAGATCCTGTCACTCTTGGCCATATTATCCTTTTCGTCCTGCATGACCCTTACTTTATCTATCTGTTTATTGCCTATCTCGATTGACTGAAGATAGTCTTATTTTTTTAAAAAAGATTTATTTATTTATTTTAGAAAGAGAGCACACGAGCAGGGGGAGGGGAAGAGGGAGAGAACCTCAAGCAGACTCTCCACTAAATGCAGAACCAGACCTGGGGCTCCATCCCCACAACCCCAAGATCACGACCCATGCTGAAACCAAGAGTTGGCTGCTTAACCAAATGAGCAATCCAGGCACCCCTGGATTATCTTCATTACTATGAACCTGGTGCCATCTAAGTGTTCTAGCAATATTAACTCATTCTATCCTCATAATGACCATTATGCACTTCTCAGGTGAGGAAATGAAGACACAGAAACTTCTTCAAGGTCACTGGTCTCACAAGGGACAAAACCAGGACTTGAGCCAAACAGTTTGGCTTGAGAGTGCTCGCTCTTGGGTGAGGGGTCTCGTCTGTCGTGTTTAACTATGAATGCCCAGCATGGAGAACAGTGCCTGGCTCAGAGTAGGCACTCTGCAAGCAGTTGTTGAACAACTGAATGATTTCATGGCTTCTATGGAGACCCCGACACTGGATCTCCACCAGTATATCTTGGGTGTACCCTACCATCTGTCTGATCCTCAGACCCCTAGTGTTATGTGGGAACTGGACTAGTTAACATTTTGCGAGTTATTTTGATATAACAGCATCTTCATCCAGAGTCAAGTTTGAAACTAAAGCTATCATCTGCCTGAAATCTACGTATACAGTAACCATTGACATTTACATGGTAAAGTAATTTCTATAGAGCTCTACACATACATCTTCTCATTTCACAGTGGTCAAAGGGAAAACACCATTCCAAACCCCTTCTGGGGATTCAATGAGACTGAAGCAGTCATTACTATTAGCTCAGCTGGTTAGTGTAATAGCTTTTTACCTGCAATTAAATCCAGACGGGAGCAACTGTGTGCTATGAATTTGCCAGTGTCCGTAATGTCCCCAGGGAACATTTATCTGGATTAGTAAAACTAATTTTGATTTGGCAGAGTTAGATCTTACTGAGATTTCCCGTTATGACTAACAACAATTTAAAAAAAGTGGGAGGAATGAGATCTTATGATAAGGCAGGTTGAGCTAAATTGATCACCTAATGGCATATTTTAAAAAGTCATCTCCTACTTGTGTGCATCTCCCTCATTTCCCTCTTGTTTTCACAGCACTCCTGCCATTACATCACTGGGCAACACCGGAGCATTTTCCGTATTTCTCTTCAGCCGGCCTTCTCCCAGTTAGGCTAAGCTCTGACCATTTCTAGGTATATCCCTTCCCTTAAAACTTACCTTTCCTGTGCACTTACTAAGTGAGCGGCTAGTTATGACAATGGTCAGCTCCAGACTCTACATGAAAGTCACTTTCTCCTGCCCACTTCAATCCATGGTGCTTTTGTTTTGTCCTATTGCCACAGTCTGCCTTGCTGCATGATTGGCACCATGAAGCTAGTCTAGTTCAATGTTAAGACTAGGGGCTTTGATGGCAAACTGCCTCGGTTCTACTCCTTGCTCTGCCACGTATTAGGAGTGCAAACATTGGCAAAGTACTTTGTCTTTGTTGTGCAACCATTTCTCCTATAAACTGGGGTAACATAGCACCTGTCTCCTATGGTTGTTATGTGGCTTATGTTACTACAAGTACTCAGAACACTGCCCAGACCCATATAAGTTATGTATCAGTATCACTGTTGATAACAATGATAGGTCTTGTACTCATTGCAAGTATTATGTATATAATTGGCACTCAGTCAACATGTGTTTGGGTCCAAACCCACTAGTTTTCTTCATTACAGCTCTCAATGGATTAAAGAATGATTCATCTCAGATAATGCTATAAGACAAACCACTTAACAGAGATTTAAATTAATTTGTAGAAGAATTACAATTTTTGCAATAACAGAAATAAAGCATGGTATTGTAAAATGAATAACTGTTTTTTTTTTTCCACTGAGAGAGATGAAATTGTTTGTAATCTTTTAAAAGATGTCTCTGTCTACCCGGGCAGAGCTATAGGTCAGTGCCCACATCCAAATATCATCTGTAACTGTGAAGGTCATCAGGAATGGTGGCAAGGTTGGGCAGCTTCTTTGGATGGTGAAAAAGAACTGACTCACCCAGTTTAGGTTGGGTAAGTCTAACCGACATCAGCTGAACTGCAGATTACCTAAATATCTGAGAGTGAAATTAAATGTTTACTATTTTATCCACTGAGACGTTGGAGTTGTGCTTGGCAAAATTATTACAGTAAAAACCTGTCTCCTGTGGAAATTGGTATGAGAAGTAGGTGTTGCCTGAGACATGGGGCAGTGGCTTTAAGTTCAATTAGCACATAGTAAAGAGACAATAACAGATGTCACACAGTGGTGACCCATGTTATGTGCTGGCAAAACATTTGGCAACATTGTCACCTGTCGAGAATGGGAAGAAAAAAACAAGAAAAGAAAAAAAGATAAAAGACCTCATGAACTTGTGGAGAGGGGCAAGGAGGTTTTGAGGCAGAATGTTGACCATGTGAGCTGGTTGTTATAAATTGTATGGGATAAAATATTAAAAGAAAGAGACCAGAAAATAACTGGTTGATTTGAAAACATAAGAGTGAGGAGAGATAGAGAGCCCAGGAATTTTGGAACTCTCAGGCCTGGGCAACAAAACTGTTTCTCATCTCCAACCAGCAAAAGAGAAAATTGAGAAGGTTTTTTGAGTTTGAAAAACCTGCTAATATTCAGCATCCAAAGAAAGACCAAATCAAGCTTTTAAAAGATCCTGAAAAGGATTAAAGATTAAAAGAAAAATTCTACCTAATAGACTTGTGTCCCATGGAACACAACAGACCTTTGATGTATCAAAGTGACTCTCAATAAATATATTAGATGTCTCAAAACAAATTATGGGTATGACTTTTGTCACATACAAAAGTCTAGAGTAAAATACAAAAAACCAACAAAACTTTTGAGTGAGCTATCTTGCGCAAAGCACCCCAGGCTGGTCTAAAAGACACTATGACTTTTCAAGACTGAAAAGATCTCTGGGTCTCTAATTTTCTATAGGCAAGAAGTAGCCAAGAAGGTAGGGTAACCAACTCATCACAGTTTGCCTGGGACTTTCATAGTTTGATAACGAAACCCCTACAATCCAGGAACGATCTCAGTCCCAGGAAACTGGGACAGCTGGTCACCCTTTGAAGAGGGCATGTTCTACACTGCTACATCTATGTAGCCGAGGGAGACAATGACGAAAGGAAGGAACTCCAGAGAGCAGACTCAAGAGTCACGGAAAACAATGAACTTGGAACTGATTCCCAGGGAGCAAATCCAAAGCTTAGTGAAGGACCGCTTCCTATCTCTTAGGGTCGGAGGACCTGATGGGATTTCAGAATTGCTAGGACCTCCTGGCTGCTCACATCCCTCCTTGACCCACCTCGCTTGTGAGCAATGGTTTCATCGGCTCCCCACTCTGTACCAGGCAGTTTTCAGGCCCCATTTGGAATTCTCCCAGAGATCTGTTATGAGCTAAGTGATAGGTCCAGACAAACTATAAAATGGGGTTTATTTTAGTGGGACATAGTTACCAAGTGTCCTAGTTTTCTTTCTGCAGTATTAGGGAAATTTGTCGGGGTAACAACCTGGAACTGAAGACCGAATTCCTCTTTGTTCCCTTTATATTTATGATTCACAAAAGAGAGCATTATATCTGGCTGTTTTGGAGCAATTTGGTGTGAATCATGTTTATCTGAATTGTTTGCACCAGCCAGCTCTGACATGTCTGAGCCACCTCATGCCCAGTCTGTGTAGAGTTTCTCTCCCTTATGCACAGTGTCCTGAGCTAATCTGCTGCAGTTAAGTTGGTAAGTAGCTGATTCTACCTCCCGAGATGCTAAGAATGCCTGAGACAGGAAGAAAGATTGGGATATTTTCCTCAAGAGGTGACTATTCATGGCACACACTTTGACTGCTTCAATCTAGCCTTTGAAGTCTTAAAGGGATAGTGACATAGACATTTCATGTATCCAACAAGACTGAGAGGTGTGGAAAGAATGTTTTGAGTCACAGGGGCCTTTCAGTTGATTGTGTCACCGATACGGGTAAAACCCACTGAGCTGTGGTAGAGAACATGCTATATGCGTACCAGACCTCATTTCATCTTCTTCTTCCTGGCACACAGGAATATATACTTCACGGCCCCCTTTATAGCTAGGTTTGGTCATGTGACTGGGTTTTGGACAATAGTCCTAAGACCCCCGTGTCTTTTCCCACCTCCTCCATATTCTCTCTCCCCTTCCAGAGCTACCCTCTATGACAGCTGCCTGTCATGTTTAAGGTGGCAATGCCACAAGATGGAAGGAGCTTGGATGCCTCATTTAGTGCCTGAAGTAGAGACTCCCAGGAGCGCTGCCTGGCCTGTACTGGACCGTGACGTGGGAGGGAGATAAACCTGTATCACAGGAAGCCATGGAGATGGGGGATTGTGAGACACTGACTGGCACCGGTTATCTTGACGACTGCAGAAGGCCAAAGGACTGAAAATGGAGAGTCTAGATACAGTTTTTGTCTTAGGTCAGATTCAGCAACTGGTTTAACACGACATTACTTTACTGACGTCAGGATTTGTCACACGTGTACAAGTGACTGGCCTCACAACTCTTGGTTTGCAGTTGGGTGGTCCAAGGAAGGAGCATGTACCAAATTTGGGCAGCAGAAGCCAAGAGTATAAAAATATTTACATGGAAGAATGTAAAAACGATGACAGCAACGATATAGGTTGTTTCGTACTCTTCCAGGCTTTGGGACCGCTATTCACACCCAGCTCTTGGGATCTCCCCCCACATTCCTGTTCCTATTCTTTATTGGTCCCCAACAAAGAGAACCAAAGAAAACTTTGGTTCTCAAAGTATGATGCATTTATTTCTCTTGTCGGAAAGGAACATTAAACACGAAGAAGTTAATACGGGCCCTACTGGTGTGCTGGGAGCTTAAACAAGCTTGGAAGTCTTGCTGAGGTAAAGATTTTAAATGTGTTTTAAAGCCCTAATAACGTCCTTAACAAGTAACAAAAATGAACCCACTCCCCAAAGCATTGACCTGGAAGGGTGTCTTTGTTGCTTAAATTATGATTACAACTTTTCGAGCTACGTCTTATTAATGAATTCTAAATGGAAGTATTTATCTCAGGAGGAAGTGGTGTTTCTTCCTTTCATCCCTGGTGACACACTGAACATACTAATTGATATGAAGCTGATTTTTAGGAGACAGGAAAGCCCTGAGGTCTTTGTCACAATGACAATTGTCACTGGAGCCATTAAAGACTGTCAGATCAGGGCTGAAAACAGGCTCCTCTTATTTTACAGTGTCCCCCGAGTATATGACTTTGCCATGCTTTCGTGGTTCACACGCTCACGAGGAAGAGCTTTCCTTCTTTATGAGGCCTTATTACCTGCATAGGGACCTTGGGGGGCTCTGGGGAATGCCCTTCTCCTTTATTTTTTATGGGAAATTGCATATTACTTAATTACATTGCCTCCCATTTCATCAATTTTACATCGGGTACAGGAGATTAGCTAATTCCTTTAAAAATGGGATAAACTATATTACAGACCAAAGACAAACTTAATGCATACAGAGAATATTCAAGTCAAGGAGGAAAACACGGGCCAATTGAAAGACAAAAAGGAAAAAAAGAGGGAAATGAAAATTTGAAATACCAATGGTCAATGAAAATCTTTTTTTCTCCCTTACTGTGCCTTTTATTTCTGTGACTTATTCATTCCATAACTGGAAGCTGGCATCTCCCACTCCCCTTCACCCATTTTTCCCATCCCCCCACTCCTCTCTTCTATATTTACAGGTCTGATTCTGCTTTTATTTTTTTATTCTTTTTTTTTAAGATTCCACGTATGGGTGGAATCATATGGCATTTGTCTTTCTCAGTCTGGGTTGTTTCAGTTAGCATAACACTCTCTAGGTCCACCCATATTGATACAAACGGCAACAATCCCATTTTCTATGGCCAAGTAATATTCCATTGTGTGTGTGTGTGTGTGTGTGTGCGCACGCGTGTGTGCGTGCGCACACATGCGCACATACCACATCTCAAAAGATCTTTTATTAAACAAATTAACTTTACCAATAAGTAAAGAAAGTAAATGAGATGTAATATAAATGCCACAAAGGGAAATAGCCCCTTATCTCCAATGAAATTAGAAAAAGTTTTCTTTTTTAGAGTAACACTTAGTGATATTGAAGGTATGGGAAAGTAAGCATTTTTTAAACACTGCTGGCCCCAGATCAGAGTAAATTAGAGGATTCTTTGGAAATGTCTATCCAAAGTCTTAAAAATGTGACCACCCAATTTCACCCCTGGAAATTTATCATAAGGAAATAAATATGAATGTATGTGAAGATTTATCTAAGGGATATTTGTTGCAGAATTATCTAAAATAATACAACTGGGAAACAACCAAAAAATCCAACAATGGGGACTTGGTAAGATAAATTATATTGTATCCACATGATAGAATGCAATGTAACCATTAAAGATGATATTCAGATGATATTCTAGGGTACCGATGTTACGCGAAAATGTTTCTGACATATTGTTAAGTGAAAATGTCAAGTTTCAAAACAATGTTAACGCAATTTAGAAAAAGAAAAAGAAAAAAGAATATTTATTTACATAGAAAACATATTGAAAGAATATACATCAAAATGTTAGTAGTTCTTATTTTGGTGTGATGGGATTTTTCTTGTTCACGTGCATGTATATGTGTGTGTGTGGTGATTTTTTTGGTATTTTTTGGTATTTCCATCAGGGGACCTGTATTTCTTGATAATCAGACAAAACTTGTTTTCCCCCCTAGTTTTTTTGAACATGAGGTTCAAACTCATGACCCTGAGATCAAGACCTAAGCTGAGATCAAGATCATGAGTTGGACACTTAACTGGTGCTGCTTTTCCCCCCACTTTTTTTTTTAAGGTTTTATTTATTTATTTGAGAGAAAGAGATAAAGCAAGAGACAGAGCACGATATGAGGAATTTGAGAGGCAGGGTGGAGGGGTCGTGGGGGGTAGGGAGGGAAAAAAATGAAACAAGATGGGACCGGGGAGGGAGACAAACCATAAGAGACCCTTAATCTCAGGAAACGAACAGGGTTGCTGGGGGGTGGGAGGGTAGGGATAGGGTCACTGGGTTATGGACATTGGGGAGGGTTTGTGCTGTGGTGAGTGCTGTGAATTGTGTAAGACTGATGATTCACAGACCTGTACCCCTGAAGCAAATAATACATTATATAAATTTAAAAAAAAGGTATACATAAAGAATAGGTATTACCTTGGGCTACTCCTGAACAGGGGAATGTCTAGATGTGCCTTTTTTTTTTCCTTGAGTCTTAATTTTTATAAAAGATTTATTAGGAATTGGAGGTAACCAGGAGCAGGAGCACTAAACTATTTTAGTTCAAAACAAGAGAGAACTAATAGGAAAGGCAATTCCTTGTCTCCGCTGTAGCAAATTGAGTTGCCAGCAAGTGGAGTGGATGAGCTGACCTGACAGGATCTTTTTCAGCCCTGGGGCGACTGGCTCTCTCAGGCTTCAACTTCTCATTGTTCCAGATTCATTCCATGTGAAGGTCATGTACAATGTAAATACTGGAGCCTGAGAGGCCTGGATTTCTGATACTACCTATGGTACACATTGACAGGTAAAGCAATCATGTCCTTTACTTATTGGGAGAAGATCTCTTTTCAATATACAGATCTTTCTTGACTCATGATGACATTATGTTCCAATAAACTCGATAAACGTACGTTGAAAATATCACTGGGGCATCTGGGTGGCTCAGTTGGTTAAGTGGCTGCCTTCAGCTCAGGTCATGATCTCAGGGTCCTGGGATCGAGCCCCGCATCAGGCTCTCTGCTCAGCAGGGAGCCTGCCCCTCCTCTCTCTCTGCCTGCCTCTCTGCCTACTTGTGATCTCTCTGTCAAATAAATAAATAAAATCTTTAAAAAATATCATTAAGTTGAAAATGCATTGAATACGCCTAACTGACTGAACATTGTTGTTTGCCCTACCCTTAAACACGCTCAGAACACTTATGTTAGCTTATAGTTGGGAAAAATCATCTAACACAAATCCTATTTGATACCGAATATCTCATCATGTAATTTATTGCATGCTGTACCAAAAGTGAAAAATAGAATGGCTGTATGGGACAGAGACACTGTTAGTATATTTGTCATTCACCCTGGTGATCACGGGGCCGCCTGGGAGCTGTGGCTGCCCAGAATCACAGGAGAGTTGTACCACATGTCATTAGTTCAGATCCGAAGGATCCGGATTCAAGATTCAATGTATAGTTTCTACCGAATTTGATCACTTTCACACATTGTAAAGTTAAAAAATTCTAAGTTGAACCATCCTAAGTCAGTTATCAAGTAATAGAGAAAGTGATGAGCAAGCCGGAGAGGTCAACAAGGATGGAGACAAGTGTGGAAACGCTGTCGTATATGGAATAATGGGAGGAACTGGGCTCTTTGTCCAGGAAATGAAGCTTTAGTGGGCACACGGTAGTTGTCCTCTGCTAATTTAAGAACTATTGTGAGAAAGAGGGAATAGCTTTGCCCTGTTTGGTTTCAAAGAGCAGAAATGAGGACCAGATGCTATTGGGAGGCTGGTTGTGTTTCAATAATAATAATTAAAATAGGAAAATTCTAATAGGAGCCATTGCTCAACAATGGGATTTGTGATGAGGAGTAAAAACTAGAAGTTCATATTTTGACTCCTTGTTGTGGATTGGCTTCCATGGAGGGAAACTCAGAGCAGAGATTCTGAAGGAGATCATTGGGGGTATTCTTGGGATCAATAATTGTGGGAGGGAAGGAAGCAAGATTAAACAAAGGAAGATAAGCAGCAATGCTGGACAATAGAAACCTCAACTGATCCTACAGAGAGGTCTGAACATAGGAGGGTCTTTGAGAACCATCCTGAGTTGAAGTGAAAGCGTCAGACTCTATACCAGCAACCAGACCTTGGGTGAGGAGGTCTTTTCAGATAACGACTATTTCACGTTTGCATGGTGATCTAAGCAGCTCATTACAGCATTTATCATGACTTGGGAGAAGGTAGGAATTTGTTTTGTTTTGTTTTGTTTTTAAGATTTTATTTATTTATTTGACACAGAGAGAGAGATCAGATCACAAGTAGGCAGAGAGACAGGCAGAGAGAGAGGAGGAAGCAGGCTCCCTGCTGAGCAGAGAGCCCGATGCGGGCCTCGATCCCAGGACCCTGAGATCATGACCTGAGCTGAAGGCAGAGGCTTTAACCCACTGAGCCACCCAGGTGCCCAGAAGGTAGGAATTTTAAGCAAGACATAAAAAGAGATAATATAAAAGAAAAGATTGAGTTGACTATATTAGGGAAAGAACACCTGTTTTTCAAAAGACGCCATAAAGAAAATACAAAGAATACTTACAATCTGGGGGGAAGATTTTAACACATACAACAAAGAAAGGATTCATGTCAAGAATATATAGAATGCCTACTTATCATTAGTGAAAGGATAAACAATATAGTAGGAAAATGGGCAAAAGTCATGAACGGGCATTTTATGAAAGAGAAAAACACATATGGCCAATAAACACATAAATAAGATGTTTAATTTTATTAGCAATTAGAGAAATGCAAGTCAGGTTTACAGTGAAATATAATTTTATACAGATTTGATTGGTAAACATTAAGAAGCTTGATGGTACAGGTATTGGAGGGTATGTGGATGGAGAGACTTTCTTATACATTGTTGGTAGGTGTGTAAATTGTTAAAAGAGCCACTTTGGAAAAGCAGTTTGGCATTACCTTGAACATTAAATATTCATGTATTATACAATCCAGCAATTCTGCTCACAGGTATACTCCTGCACATGTATAAGAATAGACATAGAAACACTACTTATAATAGCAAAATCCTGGAAATAATCCAAATGTGCATTACATACAGTGCATGTACACAATGGAATATTATAGAGCAGTAAAATCAGATGAACCATATGCAGCAGTGGGGATGAGTCTGAGCAATTTAATATTCAATGAAAAAAGTAAATCCTAGAATATTTATTAATTAATTATGAAGTCAAAAGGTAAATGAAACAGTATATTTGGGGAGCACATAATAGATGTGAAATCTGTAAAGACAAGAGAATGATAAATAATATTGTGCATCTGAGGTCCAAAGAGGAAGTGGAGCAGGAGAAACAGGAGGGGAAACCAACCTGAAACTGTTGTTGGAGTGGCTCAAAGAGAGACCACAGGTCTCATTTGTCATGGGTGTGGTACTAGTAATTTCCTCTAAAAACCACACAGAGATGTAAGGGATTGAACTTTATAGTTATCTCTTCTCCCATGTGGAGATCCCAGAACCCCAAAGACAACTTATAGCACATGTCATTATTTTTCAAATTAGCCTACTGTCCTACCATAAACAATCTGCTAAGTGACATTTTAGCCACTTGTCAGAAGGAGACACTCGTCCGTGTTTTGATGATTCCCAGTGACTTCACAATAGCGATAGGAAAATCCCTTGGAGGTTTTTTGTTGTTGTTGTTGTTGTTTCTTTCTTTCTTTCTTTTTTTTAAGGTATGGGAGAGTGTACTCTGCTGCCAAGCGTTTAATTCTGGGTGAAGACCCACCTGTGTTATAATTACAAGTCTTGGGAAATCAGAATGTCTTGAAAGTGAAATGAGTGCTTTGGCAGGTGGGGCATTTTCCAATACTTGGAGGTATTCAAAAGAATCTAAAGGAGCATTTGGAGGATGTTACCGAGAACATTTGAAGGAGGTAACTTATTTTTTAAGATTTATTTACTTTGTTTTTAAAGAGAGAGAGAGAAAGAGAGAGAGAGCACTTGGGGAGGAGGGGGAGAGAGAGTCTTGAGCAGACTCTGTGCTCAGCATGGAGCCTGATGCGGGGCTCGATCCTAACACCCAGAGATCACAACCTGAGCTGAAAACCAAGAGTCAGACACTCAACTGACTGTGCCACCCAGGCACCCCTGAAGCAGATAAACTTTTAAGGCAACTTCTAACTCAGAATATGAGTCCAGGTCAACCCTATTCCAGAGGACAGTCAGAGCACTGTGCTCTTTATTCAACTGAGTGGCACTGAAAACCCCACCCATCCCCCACCCTCCATCTAGCAATTCCATCCCCTTAATAGCCTCTCCCATTAGCTCAGATTATAGCACTGATTAGATATCTGGCATATAGGTATTTATGAGCCTTCAAAGTAAGGGCCAAGAAATCATAAGACCAAAACATTTTTTATCAGCTTCTCCCCTCCCTTGCAAGCAAATCCCATATGCACAGAGATAAAGATAAAATAAAAAATGTGTTTGGTACCCTTCATGTATGTGTATATTTCTTAAGATAACACGCACCTTTAACTGATCTTGACAGCTAGAGGGCTGTTCATTCAGGTCATTTTTTTTTCTCATAGGTTTTATTGGGCATCTTTTTCAAATTCCAGGCTTCTCTGGATGAGCTTGTGATTTGATCGTCTGATCAGGGAACGTTACCTCATTAAAAATAAATGTGCAGAGAGGTTTAGAGATTGAAATTTCATGTTTTATTTGTTGAAAAGAAAGAGGTCACGTCAACTAATCAACCTCAACGTCCATAAATGCAATCCCCAAGCCTCTGAAAGCAGGGTGTAAAGAAGAGATTACAAAACCAACTCATTAACATTACCAAATCCTAAGGGAGAGTCCTTGAACGTCTCGGTTAAGTTGGGTTCTACTGACTGTAGACCGACCACCCAGTGGCTGCCTCACTACGTGTAGAGTGCAGGTGGATCCAATAGGATGACTGGTTTTGGAATATTTTACCCTGGGAGCCAAGATAGTTTAGTTGCATTTATGTAGACATTCTGTTTGTACAGTGGAAATAGGAAATGGTTCTTCTAGGGAAATTGTGACTTTCTGTTATCTTCTTGAGTGTCTTTTCCCCTTCAGCATGGTATTCAGTATGGAAGGGAAGGCAGGGGGTTTGGGATGAAGAACAAAAAAGAACATGAGCTTCAGACCAGTTTTACTACTTACTAATTTCATGACTTTAATAAGATACTTTACAGCTTTGAGGTTTATTCGTTTTTAAGATCAGAAAAATAATTATGTCCATCTACATCTAAATAATTATGTCCATGGAATTAAATAAAACCAGTTATCTATGTTGTTTAGAATTGACTTTGCTCTAGAAATTATTTAAGGTAACTTAGAGATAAGGCTCTAGTCAACACACCCACGTCTACGCCCATCCATGTCCCACATGGAGGCACGTGACTTACGCAGATTTGACATACTGTTCACAGATGTCGCATAAATGAAAAGCGCAGATAAGAGATGAAAGGAAAACAAAGGTGGAAGCATATAATGAAGACAGAAATGAGAACCAAAATACAAGCAGAATACAAATGTGGTTCTCATCTTTGGAACAGCTAGCAAAAAAAAAAAAAAAAGAAAAGAAAAGAAAAGAAAAAAAAGAAATTTAGTCTATAGAACACTTCACACTGTCCATAATATAAAAAGAAACCAGCTGTCCAAGATAACTACCATGGGTTCCAAAATCAGGAAGAAAATTTTTCCATGTAAAAAACAGTGTATGAGGTGATAGGCAAAATCTTTGACAATGATCTTACAGTAATACAATGATGACTTTCACAGGGCTGTTTGTGGTATCCACTTTTTGATGGCATTACACCAAAGTTAAATACAACCAGGAAAACAAAGCAAAACATGTAGACGTAGCTTGGAATATATTTCTAGATATCTTGCATCTTGATAATGTCGCTTGCCCCTCTGGGAGAATGGACGGATGGTATATGTTTCAAGCAATCGGCTTTTTTTTTTTTTAATTTATTTGAGAGAAAGAGAGAGAGAGCACAAGCAGGAGAGGCAGAAGGAGAGAAAGAGAAACTCAAGCAGACTTCATGCTGAATGCGGAACCTGATGTGGGCTCAACCTCACGACTGTGAGATCATGACCTGAGCCAAAATCAAGAGTCAGATGCTTAACTGATGGAGCCACCCAGGTGCCCCTCTTCTTAAACTAAACAAGACAATGTACATCAAGGAGCCTATAAATGACAAGAGCTGCAGAACCACACACATTCTTCTGGTACCTCTGATGCTTACCGGAAATCTAGCTTATGTCCCTACTTGTGGGCCTGTCATGATTATAAAGCAACTCAATAGACTCACCTCTGATAAAGTTGGCTGTTAAAGACTTGTTAGAAATAGCTGCATTTTAATAAGCAACTGTTGAACATCCCAAATCCTGAAAGGTCCAGAGGAATGAGTCTTTAATGGAAGTGCTTTGTTCACAATGACAGGAAGGGTAGAAGGGAGGTGTTCTTTTTTCTGGCATTTTGTTATCTAGATCATCAACTCCATTACATATAAACTACTTCTCTGAGGAGAGATTCAAAGTCTGAATATACTAAATATATATATTTTTTCATTTTCAAAGTTTTAGAAACTCTCCATGTTATAAGGCAAAAACTTTCATTCACTGCATCTTTCAAGACACCTATTGCTAGGAAAATGTTGTTACTAATCTGTCCTTAATGTTCCCAGTAGCAAGGCCCCACTCGTTTTTTGTTAAAGATTTTATTTATTTATGAGAGAAAGAGAAAGCAAGCACAAGTGGGAAGAGAGGGAGAAGTGGGGAGCCAGACACGGGGCTCGATCCCAAGACCCTGAGATCATGACCTGAACTGAAGGCAGACGCTTAATTGACTGAGCCACCCTGGCATCCCACAATGCACCATCCATAATAAGACCTATTGGGAACAAGCTATTTTCAAATTGATTTTCCTCTCTGTACACAAACCTTACCACTATTTCATTAAAAGGTTTCTTCTAATTAAACCTCATTATTAAAAAAAATTCAGTTTCAATCTTTATGCATTAGGTAGAAAAATGCTCCAGAGATCAAATAACTTTCTGTGTCACAAAAGAAAATGAATTCTTCAAACTGTAACTGGTTTTAGAAAGAGATTCCTATCTGGAAAGCTGGCCAATACCTTCTGTGTATCGATCCATGAATATGTGATCATCCATCAGGAGTGGAAGCTGTCATTCTAACCAATTTTATGAAAAAGATCACAATAAGCAAGATGACATCTTTTATGATGACCTCTGCACTCACAATGTCTTCAGCTGACAATTACTCACCTGTCACTCTCGAAACCCTTTTTATTAAAAAATATGCCAACCACTTAGTTATTTTGGACTGATAGAGTCTATGTGTTCAGCTGAAATTTATCAATATTAACAGCAACAAAGACTATACCATAAATTGGCTCTGTATATACTTCTAGATAAAGAAGAGCTTCGTAGGGGCTGAAATAGTGTCTCTTTCAAGGACTAGTGTTGTTTTTAACCAGTCTGTCTTTATCCATTTTACCCAGAGAAGTCATTATTCACAAGGCAGGGGGGAGGGAGGGGCATCACTGAGTGAAAGGTTGCAAACCATTAAGAAGAAACACTCACTGACTGATCAAGCTCTTTCTGCCCAATTCCCTGGAGCCTTGGTGAATACAGAATGGGTCCAGGAAAGGAGTGAGGGTGTGACTGGTCATCAAATTAATGGCCAGTTGGGAAGCTCCTAAATCCCAGATGGGAATAGGATGCATTAATTGCGTTCCAATCAGGACACACAAGGCACATGGTACCTCAATTATGGAGAATTTATTTATTTTTATTTTATTTTTTTTAGAGACTTTATTTATTTATTTGACAGAGAGAGAGAGAGAGAGATTACAAGTAGGCAGAGAGGCAGGCAGAGAGAGAGGAGGAAGCAGGCTCCCCGCTGAGCAGGGAGCCTGACGCGGGCCTCGATCCCAGGACCCTGAGATCTTGACCTGAGCTGAAGGCAGAGGCTTTAACCCACTGAGCCACCCAGGCGCCCTATTAGGGAGAATTTAATATGAAGAATGATTAAGCTGCGATGGAATAACTATAAAGATCTGAAGATAACTCCAAAGCGTACCATCATGGGCTGCCTGGGTGGCTCAGTCGGTTAAGCATCTGCCTTCGGCAAGGATCATGATCCCAAGGTCCTGGAATCGAGTCCTGCATCAGCATCCCCACTCAGCAGGGACTCTGCTTTCCCTCCGCCTCTCCCTTGCTCATGCTCCCTCCCTCCCTCTCTCAAATTAATAAATAAAACCTTAAAAAAGAAAAAGAGGGCCATCGTGCTAAGGAAGAATAACCAAGGAAGGACAGACTTGGGAGGGACAGACCCTCCCCCAAGCCTGGGGTTCAGATCTTATTGGAGAAAGTACAGTTGAAGCTTATTGGGTTTAAAAAAAAAAGGTATCCAGGGTGCAGCTGAGCTGGGCAGGTGCACAACAAAGTGGGCAGGCACACAAAGAGAGTTTGGGACACCACTGTGAGCATAAACCTGGATTGTTTGGCACCCACACTGGGAAGGCCATGGGAAGGGGGGTCACGGGCCCAGGCAAGACTGCATTCCTTGAGAGATTGCCAATGTGCAGCTGGGGCAGGGTACCACCAGCTGTCCCTGCACGCATGTCCCACTAACAGACTGTGTAATAGGAGCAAGAAAAGCAAAAGATGGAAACCAGAACCAGGAAGAGAAACCTCCTTCCTCCTGCAGTGCCCTCTACGGACAACTAAAACAACCTAAAGGAGGAAAGCTTACGGAGGCCAATCTATTCAGGCAGAGCAGGTACTGAAGGGTGAATTTGGAGCAGAGAAGCAAAGCATTGATAACTGGGTCATTGTTGGTGACACAGAGCATCTCCCAAGAGCCTTGAGATGATAGGAAGAGAGAGAGAGAGAGCAGTCCCACCCACTTCACATGCCAACGGATTTGGCCTTTGTGCTCATGCACAAATGCTGAGGTTGATAGAACCCGGTCTGCATGGAAGACGGGGTAGACAATAATGGTGGTCTCCTTGGGCAAAATTGTGCAGCCACTCTATACATTGAACAAATCACTTATCCGAAAGAATCAATTTTGTTTCCGAAAGCATGACAGGTCCTACTGTGTGTATTGTCACTGCCAAAAAATATCAATCAGATTGGCCAAGTCAGGGAAGAAGTCCGTTGGCTGCCGGGGGTCAGGTAGAAAGATCAACAATGGGTTGATCTTTCAGTTCTCAGACAGCTGATGGAGAACTGGGCGGGCAGCTAACCTTTGCCACTGTTAAAATAGACCCCTGCACTTTGGGAGGGCTGTGCGGGAGGTGGAGGGGGCAGAGGGATGGCTCTGACAAATGGTAGGTGCTAAAACAGTCTGAGAATCAAAAATAGTCGTTTATCATGCCCCCTCCCTGCCTTCCGGTCACCATGGCAACACGAGACTACGCTCCTTGTAGCCCATTTGTAGACTGCCCTGACATTTGCCTCAACCCACTTTCGATCTGGATGGCCATGCTGGGGGGGAGGGACTCCCCAAGGTCGGGGGGTCAGATCTGGGTCCTCCCATTTCTTAGGAACTGTGGAGCCCCTCACCTTCGGGTGTGGATTCAGGCTCTCGGCCTCCAGAGGCTGTTTCCGCTCCCCCGGGAGCTCTTAGAGCTGCCTGTTACTGTGCCATCGAGACGTGTTCTAAATTGGAAATGCATTTTTTTAATTAAAATAAATAGAAAAAGCACTAAGGGGGATAATAATGAGAAGAACATATGGGAACACACAGTTGCTTAGGCAGCCCTGTGACTGCCTTTGGTTGGGAGCAGAGACTCAGCCCCACACATCTTTCCTCCGTCCTAATGGGCTACAGTGAATGTGTTGAAAAAAACAGCACACGTCATGAGTGTATGCCTTTTGGTTTTATGGGCAGGAAAATTCATACCAAATTTTTAAAAAAATATGCTTGATCCCAGTGACTTAGGTTGGGTCTATGAGCTATAAAGTGTTGGGGAGTTGTAATTATTTGTTTAATGTAATCGACTTAGGTAAATCATTTGAAATTACAAAATGTGTGTGTGTGTACATATATGTAACGTATATATATCTATCTGCATATTTGTCTCTGTGTCTCTATCCATATGTCATGCTCTGTTTAGATTACCCAAAAAATTACCCAAATGGCAAAGTAAATATAACCTCAGTGAGTTAAAATATTAAAGTTTGGTTTTACCAAAGGTTGCTTACAAGGAATGGTTAAAAATCTTTAAAGGAATTGATTATTCAACCATTAATAGCTACTGACAGGAGAAGAAAGTCTTTTTGTATGTGTGTGTGTGTGTGTGTGTGTGTGTGTGTGTGTCACATTCTATAAAATGACTTTTGCAGTGACATTCTGTTGAATCACAGGCTGACCTGATTGGTAACAAGACTGAGTAGGAATGTGGGGGTTTTTCATAAGGGGATTGTATTTGAAGATGATTGTGTTTGGAAGGCCCCGTGGGGTCTCTCAGAATTATTTGTCTGGAATCATCCATGAATAGGAATAGAGGGTAGTTCCCCGAAAGGCCTGAGTATTTCTCTCCTGGGGCAAGTGGATCCCCCAGAGGTGAGCTGTGCTGTTGAACCATGGAGCATGTGGTGGCGTGGAGACATGGCTGGAGAAGTCAAGGGGAGGTAAGGAGTGGCCGGTGGAACACATGGAAGTCGTCACAGCCGTCTCATAGTCTGTGCCACACTCCTGTCTCACAGTGACCCTGTGACACAATGAAAGGCAGAGATTGTTTCCATTTCCTGAGTGAGGAGAAGCTCAGAAAGGTCAAAGGATTTAGATGCCTGAGACCACACAGCTGACTGGTTAGAGAGTCATGATTGGAACCCCTTCTTCTCACTATAAATGCCACATTCTTCCTGCTTCATCACACCCACCGGGAACCCCCATGTTCCTTCTCGAGTTGTAATTTTCTTTTTAAATCTGTGGGTTACATGCAGGGGAATTCATGGTAAGTGGTGGTGTACTTCATTTTATGAGGATAAGTGTCTTCCTTCATTGCTAAATAATAAGAAACTCCAGCTGTTCCCATGAAAATGTATTTAGTAAAAATGGCTGGAAAGTTCTTTATAAATTAGAGTTAAATGAAATAGATTACATTCATTGAATTAATACGTCCTTATTAATATCAACAAGGAGGGCATTTGATCAGGTCTCATAGCCTGATAAGGTCTGGCAATATGTCTAAGGACACACACTAAGGAAATAAAAGAGACCTTGTCTTGCTCTAGTAAGTAAGCGTGCAATGTCAACCTTTAACTAGAAGTGTTCCTGGAAAATAAAGTTGTCACGTCCTGAACATGGGATGTATTTTGCTTGGGCAGTCATGGGATGGGGAGGAGTTGGAAAAATAGGAAGCTGTTTGTTAATTCTGTTTTTTTTTTTTAAGATTTTAAAAATTTATTTATTTGAGAGAGAGTGTACACAAGAAAGAGCATAAGCAAGGAGAGGAGCAGAGGGAGAGGGAAAAGCAGACTCCCGGCTGAGCAGGGAGCCCTGAGGTAGGGCTCAAATTCAGGACCCTGGGATCATGACCTGAGCTGAAGGCAGACGCTTCACTGGCTGGGCCACTCAGGTGCCCCGGTTTGTTAATTTTTCTTAGCTTCTTCCTTGCAAAGAAGCAGTGCTAACGGCTTTAGGAATAGTGGCAGGAAACAACGCCTTGGGTAGAAATGAGAAATACCGTTTGGGATTGTAAATGGAATGACTCACTACTTTATTGGCTAGTGACTTTTCAGTAGCCTGGAACAAAGTGATTTGAAATGGACTGTCATACTGGGTGAGCAGAAAGCTCAAAGCCCCAGCCCTACAACCAAACCAACAACGGCACAGAAGAAAGTGCAGGTACCTAGTGTTTCCTGTACGTCAGGCTATGCCGATCTTGTTACATGGGAGATCCCATTTAAAACTCCAGAACAACCCTACGAGGGAGTTAATATTATTTTCCCCATTCTACAGAAGGGATGGTTGAGGCTGAGAACTGGCTATGATCTCGTTTTCTGAAGTAGCTGGCTTCTGATTATATTTTTATGGTTGCTTCAGGTTTGTATTCCATCCGATCTTAATGACTAGTCTCCAAAGATGTGGCAAACAGATTGTTCTCTACATTAGAAGCTAATTTGAAAATATAAGCTGATGTGATAAATTTCCTACCAGGAGTAGAAAAAAATGATGGTTAAACCTTAGGAGAGTGGGGAATTCTTTTGTGGAGGTCATTTTACAAAGAACCAAAATTTGGGGAGATCGTAGGAGTCATGGGATTGAATTCCCAGCCTTCCTCCTCTTCCTTCTGAAATACCAGCTTTTCCATGTTCCTTTAAAGACCTGTTGCACTAGGATTCCATATTGTTATATTTAGGATTAAAGTCCAGAGGGAAAGCTGTTTCCATTTTGGTGTAGCAGATCAACTCTGAGCTTTTTTCTTTCTTTTAAAAAAAGATTTTATTTATTTATTTGAGAGAGAGAGAGTGTGTGTGGGGAGGGGGGCGGCAGGAGAGGGAGAGAGGGCAAACAGACTCCACACGGAGAGCAGAGGCTGATTCAGGGCTCAATCTCACAGCCCCGAGATCATGACCTGAGCTAAAATAGTCAGGCACTTAACCAACAGAGCCACCCAGGCGCCCCTGAGCTTTTTTCTTGATAACCTCTGATAGGATAAGGTTTTGGGAACCGGGACTAGTTGTGAAGTGAGGTTGGCATAAGGGGTCCAGCTATCTACAGACTCTAGTTTTGGATGAGGGCAATGGGACTCCAATGACAGACTGACAAATCTAGAGCGGGCAGTCAGGGAGATTTGAAAAGCCAGTGGTTTCCCAAGGAAGTCAGGTAATACTGAACCAACTGGTTCAAAATAGCAAAAAAGAGGCAGACCAGAGAAATTTGATGAAGCAACAAAAGGAAGGGAACCAGCCATGTTCGGAGTTCCCATAGCTTCACCTGAGGACAAAGAGGGAGCCGTTGTGGGTTTGAAGTGAGTTCCTTATCACGATCCTGCCCAACTTATGTGAGATTCCATTGCCTTTTAATTTTTGCCATCTTCATATCTTCCTAAAAGTATGCCGTGATTTTTTTTTAAAGTCGAAATGATTTAAATTTGTTTTGAGATGCCTTCTGAGAATTTCAATACACCTTACTAAGACACTCTACAGGTGACCTTAAGGTGAGAGTGTTTTGTTGATCAGTGTTTTGTTCGTGGTGCCCTTGGCCAAATTTAGGAAGAGTATCAACATTTGAAACTGTTTCATGGCTCTGTCTGTGGTGAGTTGAAGCATTAAACAGAAGACCTGCTCTTATCACCTCTGACCCTTAGAGGCCCCTGGGGCACTTCCTAGGAACCCCTCAAACTCAGGAGAGCAAAGTTGGAAAACCATTTACTTAAAGAAAGAAAATCTATTTGTTGGTAGACTCTGGAAAGATGTCTGAAAGATTGTCTGTTACCTCGCCTTTGGAAGTTGTAGAAAATCGTCTCACATTTCATATGCCCAAAGGGATAATACATGCATAATTATGGATGAACTGTCTTTGCATAAATTTTAAACTATTAAGCAATTAATGATTAATGGCTAGATTAGGGAAGATGCTCAGTCTCCTCTGGAATCTTAAGCCCATCAGCCTTTACTGAAACCAGTAGATCAAAAGGACATTCAGGAAGTATCTGGTTGAAGTCTAGCAGAAGACAGTTAGAAAGAAGGATTTCTATTACCAGTGATTTTATTGTCAATTAAATTTGTGACACGAACAGAGTCCAATTAGAATGAAAAAAGGAGAGATTAAAAAATATTTACCCTTAATATCAAGATGAAGATAAATGTATCTTAGAAATTACTATCCTTGAACTTCTGTATATTAGCCTTGAATATCAAGGGTCTTAAAAATCTTGAGCAGTATTTGACTGGGTTTGCCCAGGATATTATTGTGGAATGTGTAATTAGTAACTTTTTACATAATCTGGGTCTACTGAAGATGTGCCGATATACAAGTTATTTGAGTAACCAATCCACTTAAAAAAATCAAAATGTTCTAAAAAGTCTAAGCATTTTAAAGATTTTTATTTATTCACTTAAGAGAGTGAGGGCATGGGTGAGGAGGAAGGGCAGAGGGAGAGGAAGAAGCAGACACCCTGCTGAGCAGGGAGCCCAATGCGGGCCTCCATCCCAGGACCCTGGGATCATGACCTGAGCCAAAGGCAGATGCTTAACCAACTGAGCCACCCCCTGCATTTTTAAAATAATCCACAGATTGGCCATGAATATAAATACACCTCCCCATATTGTAGCTGAATGATTTAACTTGAAAACAGTGCTAATTCACTTTTGAATTTGCCCTCTTACTATCTCGTTATCCCCACCACATCGATAGTGTTGGAAATACTTTCAAATCCATCGATGTGGCTATATTAGAAGTGATTCTTACTCTTTTGAATCTCTGGTTTCTTTCCCATATTGTAACCAATGCAGTGACACAGTTATAAGTGTTATTAATGCTAGCCAGCTGCCTTGTCCCATAGACAGCAACACTTGAAAATCTCTGATCATATCACTCGCGTGAAAAAGATTTCTTTATTATTATTATTATTATAATACTCAGAAAGACGGGCCAGAGATTGTTTTTCTCTCTGAACGACTTAGCAGTGCGTCGAGCTTCAGTTCCTTCATGGCTATGAAAGTGAGTGTTAATAACATCTCCCTTCCACAGTTATTATGAGGATGAAATGACATAAGGTATGGAGAAGTGCCATAAACCCCAAGTACCATAAAAATGAATTGTGGAAATGGAAAAGCTGAAGAACAGGAGACAAGCGAGGTAACAGCCACACAAAAAAGCCCTTCCAACTTTTGCTGTCACACAGCTCCCCTTTGATGGCCCAGGCACTGCTGCCCTAATGAGAACACGTGTGAGGTTGCTATGGTTTCCAGTTTTTGAAGGCAGGTCTTCGGTCTTCTGCAAGCTCCGGTGAGAGCTTGGGGAAGTACTACAAACACCCGAAGACTAAAACACAGTTCTAGGCAAAGCACCTGAAGTTTTACAAGCTTTACAATAACTGTTCAGTTCTGACACAAATAGAACGTGCCATGATCTAATTTCTTTTAACGCTTCCCTGAGGAAATACAATAAGTCGTCTCATGAGATTTTTATAAGTTGTCTGTCAACCTTCCTCTCTCTTCCTCCCCTTTTGTCTGGCGAAAACAATGTGCAGGTCCATGAAGCAAAATCCAGTTATTGACTTAATGCCAAGAATTCTGGCTTCTAATGTGGAATGTGTTTCCACGCGACTGTGGTAGAATATGCTGGGCTCTTGAGAGGAGGAGGGTACAAAAGTGGCATGAAGTAGAAGGAGAATGAACCTGGTGTAATATTACAGATGAATTGAATATTAAGGGTTTAAAAATCCAAATTGCCACTTAGGGTGACATGGGTGATTTTCCAACAGAGTAAGTGACCAGGTTGACCAGTCACTTTCTAGCCATGATTGCCACTTCTGAGCCTATATTTCTTCTAGGAGAGCCTTCTCCTGCTCCTTCTACCTGGTCAACTCCTACTCATACTTCAAGACCCAATTCCAGTTTCATCTGCTAGAGCAACATGAGCATAGTATGAGCTCTTGCTGCTTGGGATACCTTTCATACTTATTTAAATGACCCATATGACTCTTAATCATGTGCTACATTTAATTGTTATTTTGCTTTTCAAATGGTCATCTCTTAATTAGGCTCACGCTTCTGAAAGGCTGGAACCAAACGTACTCCCTAAGTTTCCGAATGTATAGTATGTGTACAGGAAATAGCTTTTAAATTAAAATGCGTTGAGTTGACAGAAAAGTTTCAAAGGTGGCTGGATAACATTTCCCCAGCAGGTAAGCATCAAACTCCAATCAGAATTCTGCCATTTGGGATGCCAGGATGTGATTTAAATGCCTGACTTGGCCATGAGACTATAGGTCTCCCAAAGAAGAGAGAGGCTGCTGTTAAGTATCAGAAGGTCACAGAGGGAGATGATTAATTTCCTTCAGTTTCGGAAAGGGAATTGAGCAGCCAGCCTGTTTTACTTACACGTTGAAGGACTGCACTACTAATTTCTTTTTTTTTCTTTTTTGCACTTCTGATTTTTATGTGCAGATTGACTTAATTTGAACGTAAGTTGGGCCTAGAAGGGTCTGAGGCAAACTGTTTGATTATCCCCACTCTGGTTCATAAGATAAGAATGTGGGAGCCATACATCAAGCCCAAAAAGCTTTCCTATGGAAAGAATTTTGAAGAGCATTGTTTTTCTTTCTTTTCTTCTGTCTCTCTCTCTTTTTTAAGTAGGGTCCATGTCCATTGTGGAGGCCAGTGTGGGGCTAACCTCACAACCCTGAGATCAAGACCTGAGCTGAGACCAAGAGTTCGACACTTCACTGGATGGAGCCATTCAGGTGACCCTGAGAAGCATTGCTTTTATCAAGCAGCTTTGGAAGAACTTCTAAATTTGTAGAAGCCCATCAAAATTGTGGAGGAGCTTTCAGTGAAGAAGAGCCTTGCTGGGAAAGTGGTTAAAACCAGAAGACCTGTTTCAAACCTCTGGCTTTTCACTGTGAAGTTGGGATTGCTCCCTCCCCCTCTGATTCATTTTCTGGTTCCTTCCTACATTTCCTCAGTTTTCTAGAGACTTTCCAGTTCCTATTCTAACCCAGTTCAGTTGCATTTTGGGGTAACTGTGACAATTTATTCAGTTCTCCAATTTGGGAGCATTGTCTTTCATGTGTGATTTGAGAAGTTTCTTCTTTAGAAGAACTTTCCTTAATTATCCCCAAGTCTGAGAATTGGAAGGGATTGGCTTTATCACCAATCATGCCTGATTCATGAAGCTCTCTGCCTGTCAGGGATCCTGTGAGCCTTGAACCCATGGAAAAAGCAACACTAATTATAATTAGAATTACAAATCCTCCCTCCCTCTTGCCCCTCCCCCATGCCCCCAACCCAGAAAAGTGTCTAGTAGACATATGGCATTCCACAGGCATAGAGAATGAGAGTCCTGGAGGGGACTGAAATCCTTCAAAGACTATTTTCTTGAACATTCTTTTTTTCCTAGCTTATTCCTAAAATTTGATGTTCCATTTTATTCTGAAAATTTTCCAGGGCCAAAAAAAATCTACTACATTCTCTATCCTGGTTTTAATCTTGACAGCCCTTGGAATCAGAAAATTATGTGAAGCCTAAACCTTTGCTACAGTCTATGCCTGACCTCACTTGTTTTGTCTTCACTGGAGCCTGGAATATCAATTACTCATGCATCAGAGACAACCCATTTGTAGGGAGCTCTAGGGGTTTAACAATTCTGGCACAGGCTGTTCTGTTTGACCTCTTGTCTCAGAATGAAGATGACTTTCTACTTGTACCCCTGAATGGCACTATACAGACCACCTGCTCCGGTCTGTTTTGTCTCCCACTGTTCCCCGAACATTTCTATTTTGCTTGTTCCTCTCTCTGTGCTTTGTTCATGCTGTGTCCCCACCTGGCACACCCTGCTTCTTTGTCTCACCACCAGGATGTAAATAAATGCCAGGAGTTTATAAGCAGGGACCTTGTCTCTTTTGCTCACAGCTGTATCATTAGGTGGTTGCAACCATATCATTCACACTGTATGCCTCAAACAGTGTCAGGAACTCCACACATATTGGTTAAGTGACATTTTAAAAATGGATATTCAAATTCTACCCATACATCAAGACCCTTCTCCAGAGAAAGAGAACAGCTTAACCCTTCATTCAATGCAATTAAATGGGTGTCTACAACATATCTAACATTGCACTCCTATATTTGTACTTACAGGTATATTTAGGTGTTCTTCTTCCAAATTGTAGGTTTCCTTTATGTGAAGAATGAGCTTCCTACAATTGTTGATGAGGGAAAATATTGGTCTCAATAACACATCCAGGTAATGTTCTCCAATTCCAGACCCAGGTCACAGAAAAATAATAGATACCATTTATTGAGGCCTTGGCATATTTATTTAACAAACACTCATATAGGACTTAATGTGTGCCAGGCACCATATTATGGGCTTTATAAATATCAACTCATTTAATTCTCACATTGTACATATTAGTATCCCTGCCATACATACTATTGTTCCTGCCTCAGAAGTAAGAATACTGAGGCACAGAGAGATTAAGTAACTTGCCTTGAATCACACAGCTAGCAGAGTCAGAATTCAAACCCCAGCAGCATGGCTTTAAAGGCTGGGCTTTAACTACTCAACCACACTGCCTTCTTGGCATATTGCTTGAATCAGGGTCTTATGTTCCTATCTCTACCTTCTGCTGATTGCAACCATTGTCTGTGTTCCAGAATGCCACCCATTCTCCATGCAAATACTGGTATTAAGATTCAAAAACTCAAAATTGACTGTTTTCTTTCTCAACCCACATTCAGCAGTTTTAAGACTTGTTTTCTCCACTCCCGGTTATTTGTGAACATGTCTCTCTCTCCTACTGGGCAGCCGCGAGGCAGCAAATAGAGCTTAGTCTTTAGCCCTCCTTCCCTCCGTATTCCAGACACAGAATGGTGCTCTGGCATAGGAGAGGTTTAATAGGTAGTCATTACATAAATAAATGTGTTTAAAGAATTGTTCCTGTTCTTTTTAAAAGCAAATTGCTCATAAGAGTTAAAAACACTGAAGCTCATCCGTCACTTCTCGAGATGGATTCTAGAGAAAGTAAATAAATGATCCACTCTAGCTGTGGGAACTGGCCTGGCTGGGCATCCAGAGAGCCCTTGAACTTGGAGACTACACCATCTTTAACATAGGAGGCCATTTTTCAATGGTACAGTGGCCAATGGATAAAAGGTTGCAGTTACTTTTTTTTAAAGATTTTATTTATTTGAGAGAGAGAGAGAGAGAGAGAGAGAGAGCATGAGCAGTGGGGAGGGGCAGAGGAAGGGGGAAAAGCAGACTCCATAGTGAAGGACCCAACTGGGGCTCCATCCAACGACCCTGGGATCCTGGCCTGGGCTGAAGGCAGACATTTAACTTACTGAGCCAGGTGTCCCCAAAATGTTGCATTTAAGGAGAAGGATAGAATATAACATCAGAGGATAGTTTCCTCTGTGGGTGGTTTGAACAACATGGTAAACGATATTTTATGAACTTTTATGATAATTCATATTTGAGAACATCTGTGCTAGATTAAAAATGGCCCCAAATCCTTTGCTACTCTCATTCAGCACTGGGGTCTAATTTCCCTTCTCTTGAGTATGGGCTGGACTTATTGGCATGCTTGACTGGTCCAATGCGGGGTAAGTGATGACACATGACTCCCATGCCTAGGTCATGTTGGTCTCTGGGAACACTCGCTCTTGGAATCCAGCCACCACGCTGTGACGAAGCCTAAGCATCCCATGGAGGAGAAGCCAACAGGGAGAGGAGCCAAGGTCCACGACCAGGACTGATTTGCCAGTCACGTGAATAAGTCATCCTGGAGCGGACCCTCAGCCCCCGGAAGAGCCACGGCAGTCAGTGCCCACGGAGCGTCTCTGCTGGCAGGGCCTTCCCAAACTCCTGACTCGAAAAAATTGTGAGCCCAGTGAAATAGTTGTTTAAGCCACAAGCTTAAAACACAACCAAGGATAGCGGCGATAATGTGGTAACGATCACAGTGAGAAACAGCTCTGTAGATAGCCATCAAAGAGCTTTTCACTCCCTATATTGTTTTTCCCAAAGCCCGCCCACTAGCACTACATATTTGGCCTACCCTCACCCCTTGAGTCATGTGAAACTTTGGAAAGAAACTGTTCACGTTACAGGTCATAGTTCAAATCTGTGTCGAAGGAGGGAGAAAAAAAAAACACCCACAGCCCTGTTTTTCTAGGCTCAAATTGTGAGGAAATTAAAATGTGACAGCCAGCACTTAAAAAATTCAACACATAATCCCACGATTGCTTTAAACCCAGATCTATGACATAAAGAAAAATCTGGGCCTTTAGATCAATTATTTCAGAGGAATGTTATGTAGCTGATGTAGGGTCACCCCGTGATCTAAGAGGCAGAATGAGACTATCTTTCCACTTTTAACCCTCAAAGCCTATTATGAAGACTTGATTCATTTGTCTTTGTAAGATCCTCTTTTAAAATGCAAATATACCAGGAGTGTTAACACAGTAACAGTTAATACAGCTCTCAGTCACTCACAAGTTAGACTGAGTGAGCAAAATTCCGGTTCCCTGTGTCAGCCTAGTGGGAAATGGGGTGACTCCTTCTGAGGAGCATCAAGAGGACACAGGGAAGCAGAGGAGAACATTCGAGAGACAGCAAGGTGTATAAAAACTGAGGTGGGAAGCATCTGAGAGTTTCTCCTACTTCACTGGCTTCTTCTAGACTGATCAAGGTTCCGGGACTTAGGAGAATCTTCGATGAATATAGGCTCAGAAAGGGTTAAGAAAGACAGCCCAGAGTGCTGGGTTATTTCCTCCAATTATTACCTCCGTGGGGTCTCATCACATTCTTCCTCCTCCCAATTTCACCTCTTTTCTGGCCCCTTTCAAGTAGTAAGATCCTTCTAATGCTCTTTGAAATTGGATTTTCTTGACCTCTTGGTGACTGTTATTCTCAGCTAAACAGACTATTCCTGTCTTTGCTCTTCCCCATGTGGCTGCAAATGCTCCTGGCCTTATAACGTGTCAGCTCATTATCAGGATATTCACAGAATATCAGAAACCCTAAAAGAGATAAGCAGATTTTTTCCTTGGGGTTTGCACAAGATGTCTTCAGACTGACTGGGGAAACTCTATCACCATCCAAATCCTTTGAAGACATGAAAGGAAAAGTACTTAGTTATTTTTACATAGTAGTTCAGATTATACACATTCATAAATTTATTTTCATAATTTTACTTGTATATTATATTTTTATAAAATATTTACAAATATATATATATATTTACACGGTTCTAATTTTTTCCTGATTGATTGTTTCATTTCCCCTTATGTTTAATTAGTCACAAAGCAAAGGTTATTCTGAAGAAAAAAGGGTTATTTCTCCTTGGTGTGTCTCACCCCATATACTTCATGAAGGTCTTTCTACAAATAGGAGTCTATTATATTGGTGTCCATCTCTTTGAAGGAAGAGAGAGAGGAGACCAGGAGTTTGAGGCTGTGCTCCTATCAGAGACCTTTCCTTCTTTTGCTTTTTGTCCAACCTTACCTACTATGGTGGAGGCTGTAATAGCTGAGTTCTCTTTGGGACACATGATTAGACCACATTTCCCATCCCTGAGGCATCTATGCAAGGCCGTGTGACTGGTTCCTGTCAACGTGACTCCTCCCACAGAGGAGAAGTGTGTCACCTGCCTGTCCAGGTGCACCTTCCATATGCCCTCCATCTTTTCTTATGCAGCTGATGAATGGAGAGAACTCAGGCAGAGCCACAGGTTAACAAGAGCCCGGGTCCCCGAATGATTGCATGGAGCAGAGCTTTCCATTGACTAAATTACACTGGAATGTGACTCGACTGTGAAGTTTTATTGTGCTAAATCACATTGTTTTAGCAATTAGGTCTTTCCTTACTAATAATTGCCAATCTTTTCCTCTTCTCTGCATCTGTTCTCCCTGGTCAAATTCTGGTATACTTCTCCAATGCTGAGACTATTAAATCTCCAAATGACTAAATCACCAAAAATTATTTGTTGATAGCTGTTAGTTTCTCAAAGGCAGGACATATATACCGTTCTTCTTTGTATCTTTACTGTCTTTTATGTAGTAAGTTACATAAATGAATACGTAAGGTGCTGTGAATAAGTATATTATTAAGATAGAGCCTTCTTTTTTTTTTTAAAGATTTTATTTATTTATTTGACACAGAGAGAGAGATTACAAGTAGGCAGAGAGGTAGGCAGAGAGACAGGGAGAGGAGGAAGCAGGCTCCCTGCTGAGCAGAGAGCCCGATGCGGGCCTCGATCCCAGGACGCTGAGATCATGACCTGAGCCGAAGGCAGCGGCTTTAACCCACTGAGCCACCCAGGCGCCCAAGATAGAGCCTTCTTGATATATCTACCACCAAGCTAGGGAGACAAGTTGTGTGTGTATATAAATATATATATTTATGTAAATTAGTATTATGGGAAGGGCTAATGGTGTGCACAGAAAACAATTTCAGTGCTAGATCAGAGGAAAGAGCATATATACAGCCTGGCATGTTTAGGGATGTTTTCACATCAGAGAATAGAGGTGAACTACTCTTTGCTGGGAAGGTAGACTTCTAAGAGGTAGAGAAGATAGGAGAAATCATAGAAAAGGTCAAAAAGTCATCTAGTGACATTAAAATAATTCAAGTAGGCATAAGAACAATTAAAACCTACTTGTGCATTATTCTCCCACAAATGAGGCCCAAGGCCAGTCAACACATCAGCAAAATCATAGTTCTCTTTGCTTCCTGGCATGTCACGCTTTCATGTCAGTTTTTGGGACAATTGTTTTGATTTATCTCCCTGTATGATATATAAATATGCATTATTGATAGTATTTCCTATAGTGTACGTGGATCCCATTGATCAGCGGAGTCTTACCCAGATTTCTCCTCTATCTGTTCATCCATGAGTGCTTTAAACTTGTTGTTGCTGTCCCACTGAAGATATTTTCTTCCATAGCTTCTTCTCATGGACTACCAACCAGTTTCAACAACCCTGAATGTGTAGATACATTTATGTCATAGAGCTCTCCTCCATCTCTCATCACAGGAAACATGGAAGACTGAAGAGCTCTATTAGAACAAAGAGTTCAAGTGCAAAAGATATTAGCCATCTCTAATCAAGACAGAGCTGTTGGCTCATTAGGAGAGGACGAGCTAGTGGTTCACTAGTAGTTTTCAGATGAAGAATATATTAGAAATGCCAATAAAACCAGGTCAAGTTGATTGTTATCCAGGAAGAAGGATAGAAAAAGAGATAGCTAGAAAGAGGGACAGCCATCAGGAAAGGAGTGGAGGGAAAAATATGCTGGGCTCCAGTATGGACTTAGGAGAAATCATCTCTGAGAGCCTCTTTCCATGTTTACTTTTAACTGGATCCATCCTTTTTCCATTCCCAGCATCCCAGGTCCCATCCCTCACCTTACCCAAAGTCACTGAAGTGCTCCACTTTTTTTTTTTATGGGGGCTATATTTTACATAGTGGTGACTATGGGGCAGAGACAAGAGAAATGGAAAACTTACATATAAATATACTTACAAAATTCTTTTTAATTTTTTTATTTTATTCTCCAATGAACTCCAAAGAATTCCAACAAACTCTCCAATGAACTCAATACATTCCATTCCAGATGTGTTCAATTGCAGCCTTTTCTGCTTCTTAGAGCACTGTGGTTCCCACCATCCATCTGGCATGCAGCAAAGTCTGACTTGCTCTGAGGTTTATTTCCTACAAGTACTTTTTCCTTCCTCTGTGACACCCATAGCCCTGTGACTGCATCTATATGACGCAGCATAATTTTTACCCGTTTTTCTTCTCAAAGGACTGTGGGGGTACCTGGGTGGCTCAATCAGTTAATGGTCCAATTCTTGATTTCAGCTCAGGTCATGCATGATCTTGGGGTTGTGAGATCAAGCCCTGCATGGGGCTACATGCTGGGCTTGGGGCCTACTTGAGATTCTCTCTCTCTCCCCCTCTGGCCCTCCCCAACTCATGTGAGCTCTCTCTCTTAACAAACAAATAAATAAACAAAAAAGATTTATTTATTTACAAATAAATCTTCAAAAAAAGTCTCTGAACCTCCTTGATGGAGGAGAAGATTTGTTTGTATGTTTGTTTGTTTTTCAACTGTCATCTCCTGGTGAATGGGACCATATCTAGTATAGATCTTCATGCTAGATCTTCAACAAACACTTGCAGCTTGAGTGGCTGGCAAAAGGATAAACTAACAGATAAATGACATCCCCTCAAGGGTAAGGCTCGTGTTATAACTCCTGTGTCGCATGTTCCCTGAACAGAGTTTAAACGAGGTGGATATTCTTTATGGTGATCTTTGGAGTTAGTGTTTAGGGGAAGAGTTATGTGTTCTTCTTTATTTCTTTATTAGTTGTGTCCCACTTCCTCCCAAAAAGGATTTAAAGTAACTGAACATTAGGAAGAAGCTTTTTTTCTCAAATATCTTACAGTTTATAGGGAGAGCTCTTTTGAATTCTGAAGTCAGCAGGTTTGACTGACACTTTTATGAACGAACAAGAAACCATCAGCCTTTTAGCAATGCAATCTTGGGTGTGGCATTTGCATGATTTAACTCCCACACATTCCCCATCCTGAGTGGGACAACCCATTTATGTGGGAAGGAACTCATGGTTAAATGATGTTGGTTTTTTTTTTTTCATATCCTGTCACAGCTGCATATTTAACTGGAATCTCAATAAAAAATAAATGCATCCTAAAAGTCACTCATCAGTTTTAGACCCATTTCTAGCAGCATTCAAACTTCCTTTAAAAGATCACGTGCCCGGGTGCCTGGGTGGCTCAGTGGGTTAAAGCCTCTGCCTTCTGCTCAGGTCATGGTCTCAGGGTCCTGGGATCGAGGTCCGCATCGGGCAGCTCTCTGCTCGGCAGGGAGCCTGCTTCTTCCTCTCTCTCTGCCTGCCTCTCTGCCTGCTTGTAATCTCTCTCTCTCTCTGTGTCAAATAAAGAAATAAAAAATCTTAAAAAAAGAAATCACATACCCTTTGAAAGCAGAGGCTAGGCTTTAAACTCTGTGTGCAGTGAATGTCTGTAATCATTTTCAAATTTATGGGATTATAAGGCCAGGTCTTGGCATGCCCTAAAAGTTGGAGTCCAGCTTAAATCAAAATGGTTTGCTGATTTAAGTCACAAGAGCCCTGAGCAATAAGCTCACAACTTCCTCCTTGTACATGGACTAAAATGTTCTTTTTCTCAATTGTTCCCTTGCCCCCACCCTCATTTTTCTCCTCCTCAAATCAACAAAATCATCAATTTATCAAGTAACGGCTGTGGAAACTTCATTTGAGTTGCTATATTTTACTTTAAATATCACCCACCCAGGGCATCCCCTGAGCACGGACAGATGTGCTTTTCCTGGCTTATGGCCAGGCTCTGCTGAGCCATCGTTCCTGAGAGAATGTTTTCACCTCTGCGAGTTTATGACATGAAAAGTAGTTCTTTCCATGGAGTTCTCTTAATGGCAGAAAAAAATCCTGCCTGCCCCATGTGCTTGTGCCACATCTGCACAATCATCAAGGGGAAAATAATGGGGCTCTGTGGTGTTTTGTGCTGTATAGAAAGTAGTGTTTCATTTTCTGCCCTCAAAGAATGGATCCAGGCAACTCTGTGCACTGCTGTAAGCGGGTTCAATTTTGGTTCATTAGGCTCCCCATTCCCTCTCTGTCTTGAGCCATGACCTCTCCTTTGACACCTCCAAGGGAGACTCTTTCCTTATCTCCTCTAGCTTCTATGGTTCACCCACTCAGGGTTTTCCTAACCACCTCTTATTCCCTCCAAAGAGAATATACATTGAAGAGAAGATACATCCCTCAGGACCTCAGAATATGAACTTATTTGGATACATGGTCTTTACAGAGGTAATCAAGTGAAAATGAGGTCATAGGTTAGGTGTCCTTACTAGAAGAGGAAATTTGGACACAGAGACAGACATAACAGAGAGCAGACAATGTAAAAACACACACGGAGAAGATGAGCATGTGACTGGAGCCATGCGTCTATAAGCCAAGGAATGCCAAGGATCACTAGCAAATGCTAGAAGCTAGAAGAGACAAGGAAGTGTTCTACCTTGCAGAGGTCAGAGGGGACATGGCTCTGCTGCTACCTTGATTTCAGATGTCTAGCCTCCAGAACTGTGAGACAATAAATTTATGTTGTCTTAAGTCATCCAGTTTTTGGTGCCTTGTTTTAGCAGCTCATAGAAACTAATACTCATGCATAGTGCCTACCTTACAACCCCTCGTGCCCAGAGTCATGCCCTGCTGTGGTCTCATAAGGGTCAATCTTCTCCTCCCTGCCCTCTGGCCTCAAAACTTGACAGTCTTAGGTTTCGCTTGCTCAGGGCCTTGTCCTCTTTAGGAAGATTACATAATAATGAAGCAATTACCTAAGAACAAATGCACAGTAAAGGGTGAATAGTGATTCATGAGAGATTAATGCTATCATTCCCAGGTTGTGTATAACAATGACCAGAAGTTTCTTAGGAAGAACAACTTACATTGATGTTTCTCAAACTGAAATCTCTCTGAATATTTTTAGCTCGTGTTTTTTAAAAAAATTGATTAAATTTCTAGCTATAAAATAAAAACTTGTTTTGTTGTAGTTGTTACAATTGAATGCAATTTTTATAGAAGACATTATTTTCATTTTTATCTTTATTTCTTCCAGTTTTATGGAGGTATAGTTGATGAATAAAAGTTGCATTTATTTAAAGTACATGACAGATGTTTTGATGTCTATATATATTGTGAAAGGACTACCTGCCTCAAGCTAATGAACATACACATCCCTCACATAGTTACCTTAAAAAAATTAGATTTTAAATCAATTTGTCTCAAACTGGAGTTTGTAAAACCCTTTAGGTTTTCCTTAAAAAGGGGTTATATATGGGGTACCTGGGTGGCTCAGTCAATTAAGTGTCCAACTCTTGATTTCAGCTCAGGTCATGAGCTTTGGGTTGTGAAATTGAGCCCTACATCAAGCCCCAAGTTGGGCTCCATGCTGGACATGAAGTCTTCTTTCTCTCCCTTTGCCCCCCCCCAAAGGGGGGCTATTAGTTTTCAAAATTGAGAAACACTGCTCTAAAAAGTTATGGTCAGAGAGGAAGCTGAGCTGATAGGCATTCCATCTTACTTGCCTGTTCTGACCCTGAGCTGGATCTCATTTGATGCCAAGCCAAATTTCCTAGCTCATTATTAGCTATTACACGTGCATACGTATTTGCTCGAGGTTTCTAGAACATAACAAAGATTGTTCACCTGTCTCTCTGCCCACTTAAACTGCTGTACTGAATGATGCTCTCTTTTCCCTTACCACCCCTCATGGAGGAAATAGGCCATGAGCTATTTTTCAAATCAATTATTCAGGGTCTTGGAGGCTGGAAGATGGGGCACAAACTCCCTGGAGTGTTTTGAAGTAAACATCAAATTATAAATGAAGAGATCTTTATAAATCGGCCAGAGGAGTAGGCGCAGGGACATAAGTGGATGGGCTCTATTCCAATCCTTGCCTCACCTTCAGGAAAATGACTTCCCTAGGGGAAGTCTTGGGTTCACCTGCTGGGAAAGCTCTTGGGATCCACTGAGTCTAGTGAAGTGGCTGTCTGAGGCACACTTCATGTGTGTATGTGTTAGGAAAGAACCACCTTCTACAGGCCTCATTTCCTTTCTCTGAGCCTCATGGGCCATGAATGAAGATGCCCTGTCTCTGTTAAAGCTGCAGGGAGGGGAGGGTGAAGGGAGTCTGGGTGGCCTGCAGCTCACAGGAAACCCTCTGCAGGCCACCTTCCAATGGCCCATTCAGAGCAGAGGGCTTCAGTAGGTGCCTGGATCAAGGTTCAGATGAGCATGAGATAATCTGACAAGGTGTGAAAGAGTGACCCAAGATATTTGTGGAATGGAACAGTAGACAGCATAAGGCTTATAATTAGATTCCTTATTATTCTACTTTTTCAAAGGTCAGGCAGTTCCTAGGGATTAGGCCTCCAGAAGGGCTTTGTAGGGCCATATGCTATTTTTGTTTCCTCTTCTCACCACAGAAAACAGTGAAGGGGGAAGGCCACCTTGGAAATGCCCTCTTCCTGGACTTCTTAGGCCTCAGCTGAGGAATGATAGATTATGTCATCTTTTGCCAGGTCCTGGAAAATCTGTCTTAAACATACACATACAAAAAATCCCCATGGTGTTTAATTAAAACCTAATATGGGTACGTATTCTCATATACATTTTATGATGTGATTTTTTTCATCACATATTATGTTTAAATTAAACACTAATCAGTGGGCATAGAGATTCAGTTAGGCAAGATAAATAAATTCTAGAGATCTACTGTACAACCTGGTACCTAGAGTCAATAATACTACATTACACACTTAAAAAGTTGTTAAGAAGGTAGATCTTATGTTATGTTTCTTACCACAGTGACATAACATACTACAGCAAACGTAATACAACAACATAACATAAAATGTAATGTAACATAACACAACATAACATGAGTATATTCAATGAAAGTTTAGCTTTTTCCTTTCCCAGTTTTTTAGGATTTCTCCTCAGAGGCAACCAATATATCCTTCCAAATATGATTTTATACACTGACAAATATACATATGTATCAGTGAACACATATGTGTGTTGTTTTTACACACATGGGAGAATACCATACCCAATATTTGGGATCTTGCTTTATTCACTTAACAACACATCTAAGAACTCTTTTCATGCCTACACAGAATGATCTAACTCATTTAAAAAATCGTTATAGTATGGGTCCTGCAGCGAACATCTCATAGATACATCTTTTAACAGGTGTACAGGTTATTTGCCAGATATAGTTCCAGCAGTGAACTGTTAGATCAAGGTTATATGAATTTTTTATTTTGCTAGATATTGACAAATTGCCCTCTAAAGAGAGTATGTCAATTAATATTCCCTACTTCTCTACTCTCTTACCAGTGCTGTATATTTTTAACTTTCTGATCTTTGCAAAATGTATAAGTAAACAAATGTGTCTCAAGTGATTGTCTTCATCATCATTAGCCATCAGGGAAATTCTAATCAAAACCACATTGAGATACCACCTTACACTAGTTAGAATGTACTTCATCTTTTAAATTATGTAACATTTGGTATACACAAAATAACATATATGAGTTATGAAGCATAATCATAAAAACAAACATCTATATACCCACCAACCAGCCTTAAGAACCAGATGGCTGCTAACATTGTAATGTGTGCTGCTTTCCTGTCCATCACTGCTCTCACCACACTACATGGTAATGGGGTGTATACTTGTCTGTATGTCCCACTGTAGTTTCAGTCCTGGGGTCTCTGTTTCAGTCAGACAGGTCTCTGTCTGACTTATGCATAGTTATATCCTAGAGCCAAGCATAGGATCTGATAAATTGCAGTCACTTGATAACATTTTAAAATTAACTTTAATATTTATATAGAATGGAATCTTATTCAGCCATAAATAATAAGGAAATCCTACTGTTTATGAGAATGTGGGTGAATCTTGAAGACATGCCAAGTGAAATAAACCAGAGAAAGAAGATTTCACTTATGTGTAAATTTCAAAAACCCCTCAAAACCCAAAACTCCACAAAAGACCCCCAAACCAAACTTACAGAAAAAGAGATCAGACTTGTGCTTAATGGAAATAGAGGGAGGGCGGGGCAAAAGGAGAAGGGTTGTCAAAATGTACCAGCTTCTAGTTATAAGATAACGAAGTTCTAGGGATGTCATGTCCAACTTGCTGACTACAGTTAACACTGCTGCATGATGTGTAGGAAAGTTAAGAGAGTAAATCGTAAGTGTTCCCATGACAAGGAAAAGGTTTTTTCCTTTTTCCTTTTTTTCCCCTTGTGTCCATATGGGATGATGAGATGAGATAATGGAGCTGACTGTGTAACCATCTCACCATATATGTAAATCAAACCATCATGCTATATGCTTCAAACTTGTACAGTAATACATGTCAATTATTTCCCAATACAACTGGAAAAATAATATCCAGAAAGGGGAACACTAAAAAAAAAAAAAAAGAAAAGAAAAGAAAAGGAAAGGAAAGAAAGAAAGAAAAAAGAAAGGAAGGAAGGAAGGAAGGAAGGAAGGAAGGAAGGAAGGAAGGAAAAGAACCAGGCTCCTAGAGAACTGGTCTGTTATAAAAACCTACTGTCAGTTCACTCTGTACTTTGAGTCATTTTTGCAAGGTTGGGGATCGTTTGTATAACTTAGGCCTTCTTCTTTGGTTCCTTTTGTGAGCTAGGCTGCTAGGACATATTTCTTTTCTTTTCTTTTCTTTTTTCCTCTAGTTGCTATTGTCCATTTAAATTTTCTAATCACGTATCAACAAGATAAAATAGTTCCTGACTTACTAGTAATCTACGTTAATGTTGTAATTGCAAACAGAATCAACTTCTTCTTCCATGGTAATAAGCAGATTCAGTTACTGTCCAAAGCTAAAAATGTCATTCTTGATGCTGATTTTACAAATTAAATGCTACCAACTACTTGAATTAAATAAGGAAACATATCACTCATGAAATTTAGATCAAGATAATAATAGCAACTCAATTTAATGAGGGCCCACCATGTGCCAGGCACACTGTAGATTTCACTGCTGATCTGTACCATAATCCTGCAAAGGTAGGAATGGTTATTTTCATTTTCAGATGAAGACATGGAGTTTCAACAGACAAAGGATTGAATCAAAGGAGCCCAGTGTGGACATGACAGAGCTGGGACTGGGATCTAAGTCCCTGACTTCTCAGACCCACCCTCAACCTCTTTCCCCCATATCACATTGCATCTCAGACAACAGCATAGCTAAAATAGCACAAAGCCATTTTAAAGTATGTCCTTTATTCTTCAAACTTACCCTGGTCTATCACTTTTTAAAAATTATTTTTTTGTTTTTGAATGATAATCTTCACTCCTTTTTATAAGGTATTGAATATTCACTAAAAGGAATAGAAGAAAAGGAGAGAAAAATCAATTTGCTTTTAATGATTCTTGGTTCTATGTGGTCATTCAGTGATTCATTCACTCTACAGATATATGAGTGCCTACTGTATACCAGGCACTGTCTTATGTGAATAACACAGACACACACACCCCAAAAAAATCCCTGCTCTCATGGAACTTACATTCCAATGAGAGGACACTGACAAACATATGTAGTAATAGGTGCTAAATGGAAAGGCAAAGCAAGATAAGGTTATGAGAAAACACAAGTCTGGATGTTTCCTTAAAAGAAGAGTTCTGATGAGCTCTCCTTGATTAAGATGATATTTGAGTAGTGTCCTCCAGGAAGGGAAGGAGAGAATCAGTGAAGATATTGAGTGGAAAGGGAGGGGAGAAAGGGGTCTTCGAGGCAGGGTGCACTTGGCTCCATGTGTACAATTGTGCTTAATCTGTAGACTATCCCAAGCTATAATGTTGCTGTTTACATTTTATAACAGGTTCCCTTATATTTTATAGAGCTTATAGGTTGAAGATACTACCTTAAGTCCTCCAAACAATTACAGTAGGTTCTCTTTACTTCAAGGCTTCCAGTGGCTCTTGGCACTTCGCAGAAAATGAAGCTTCACCCTTGCCTGTTTGACTTTGAATGAGGAGAAGATTGCTCAACCACCCACTTCTTGCTTAGCAAGGCTCTGCAGAGGTGGAGTAGTGGGAGGTTTAATGAGATGGCACCTAGCCATACATGCACTAACATGGAAAGAGTGCTATTTTGGTTATTGTTAGGAGCTTCAAAGTCAGGGGTACTCAGCACAGTTGTATTTATCAAGCAGAAAGATGTCATTCTCCTATTAGGAGTTAAGCCATTCAAAGCCTTGCATATTTCTATCCCTTCAAGCAAGTTGGGGTATGTGAGATCAATACCACAGAGGATGGTCTAAGCAAAATGAAAAACTCCAAGGAGTTGTCTCTGTGGGTGTAGCCAATCAAAGACAGAAGGTCGTCCAGAGCCAGATGGAAGAGACACCAGAGAAAGAAAGGGAGGCTTTCCACACAGGACGGGTGAAGGGAAGGGAGTGAAGCCATTTAGTGGGAAACAAAGCAAGCATATCTGGTACAAAATTGCCCAATAAAAACAACAGAGAGCTAACAGTGCCAATTAGAGAACAAGTTAAGTGTGTCTACTGGTAAACTGGCAAAGGGAACGGGGTGAAAACCAGTTGATTAAGAAGGATTATTCATGAAAAGAACCATGACTTGAAGACTGAAGTTAGAAGCTAGAATCCTCTAGCTTCAGACTCTAGCCACAGGACTCCGCAGCTCTGGTTAAGGTGGGTGGAAACCACCTCCCAGCCTTATTCACAGCATGTCTGCAAAAATAGAATTAGGACAACGAGGAAAATCTGAAGGAAAACAAGCTGCCGTTTATATTCTCTCAACTCCTGTGCGTGGCTTCAATTTAGCCTTGCTAAACGAATGTCGAAGGATGAGTGGTGTTTTCTATTCAATTAATCATTAAGGTGCTCTCCCAAAGGAATCATCTGTCAATAAGATGCATTTGAAATGATGGTAGGAGACAATGGACTAGTAAACAGTGGAATGATGTGACCTTTCAGCTCATTTTCAAGGTCTCAGAGGAGAACAAGTAGAACAGAATACTTCTGAAGGCTCTTGGAGCCCCACATTTTTGCATTTCTCTTTCCATCCCTCCTTCTCTTTTTCTTCCTCCCTCATTGCCTTTGCAACATTTATGAAAAATGAGCAGAAAAATTTTTCATGGTTATGGATTCTCAAATCAAGTTGCCCCGGGTTATTATTCAGTTAGAACCTGTGAGAGAATCCTATTGACGATCATGACCATGATAATAAAAATAATTGCCAACATTTGCATAGTGACCACACAGCCCTTTCACTTATGTGGTCATATTTAATCTTCACGAGGGCACTTAGGTATTATATATCCCTTTTTTCTGGATGAGGATGTTGGCCCAGGTCATGCTGCCAGAACTTGGTAGAGGTCAAAAGGGCGGTATTGCTGAGTTTGGATAGGACCGTATCCTCTCTCTCCTTCTGCTTGCCTCTCTGCCCTGGCCAAGGAAGGGCACCAAACTCTGGCATCGATCCCCACCCTCTCTTCTTGGGAACATGTCCCATGCAGCTAACTTACCTTTCCCATACGTGGGAACGTCTTTATGACCCCCAGGGGTTGAGAGACAGAGACATGATTCATCGAGTTGTGGGTGGAGCTGAGTGACCCCAGCATCTTGCTGCCAGGCTCAATAGGCAGCACTAAAGAAGGACCCATCCATTTCTCAGGCTGGCTTCTTAGAAGTTGGGGCCCTTGTTCCCAATGCAGAGTCAGGTGCTGTGGGTTCCTGCTCTGTGTTCTGTCCTTTGGCTCTTCCATCCTTTTCCTCTTGTCAGAACACAAGCCCTTTGAATCAGTGTTTCTCAAAGTATTCAGCAGAGTATTCTGGAAGATAGTATGAAGCATTGAGATGGTGGAGGGAGACATGGGAAGATTCTGTAGCAAATGAGCTTGGGAAATGCTCTTGAAGATTCGCGTGCACATTAGTATATTAAGGTTTCTGAGAAGTCCCCAGTAAATATTTAATTTTATTTATTTCTGTGGTTATGAACCTCTTTCTTTCCTATAACCCCTTATTAATGTCTAATGGAACATTTCTTTATCCATTACTAAATGGTGTAATTATGGAATATTCCAAAATATGCTGGAGCGCAGAATAGTCTGGGCTCCCTGTACGTCACTTGGTACGCAGTAGAGCCTACAGCTGTTGAAAATTTTGAGGTATTTTGTCATTAGGGGTCAAGGTGCATTGTATGCATAAAAGAATAAAACTGTAGTCAATTAAACAGTCGTGTTCATTTGAAGATGGTATACATCAGTGGTTCTCAAATTTCCTTGCAATTAGAATCATCAGAGAAACTTCAAAAATTGGGATGCACCCAGACCGGCGAAATCAGAAATTGTGGATATGTGACCTGGACTTTAGTACAATAAAAGTTCTCCAGGGGCTCCTGGGTGGCTCAGTCAGTTAAGCATCTGCCTTCAACTTGTGTCATGATCTCGGGGTCCTGGGATGGAGTCCCACATCGGGCTTCCTGCTCAGTGGGGAGTCTGCTTCTCCCTCTTTCTGCCTCTTGCTCTCTGTCTCTCTAAATTAATTAACTAATTAAAAGTTTTCCATATGATTTCAGTGTGTGGCCAAAGTTGAGAACCTAGGGTATAAACAATTATCTTAAAGCAAAGAGCATATATCAGACTGAGAACAGTTTCTGGGGGCTCCCCGGGCCACTTAAAAATTGTCCGTGAGTTCATAAAATATCTCCCCCTCCTGTCAAGAGTAACACAGGTGCCAGAGACTCAGCTTATCATTTTACAAGTCTAATTGGTAAACATGTGTTTCTAATATGCCTGTGATTGGTTTAATTATACACAAACAAGTTTGGCTTATGTATATTGCAAAAGGCTGCAGATGTGAAGTTTTAATTATCACATCATGTGGTAATTTAGTTCAAGGTGGACAGAGACAGGTTATAATGAGACACACTGGAAGAGCTGGCATATGAGCTGGGTTTTGGGTGGGGGGAGATACACAATCTAACTGGCTTATGAACCAAGTACTCCAGAGTGCTGAACACTCTGGAGGGCATATCACCCTTAAAAAACGACTTGTCTGCATACACAGAGCGTGGGTACATACTAACAGTGGTTGAGAGCTAAAGAAGTTTGTCTTGATGGGCCAAGAGAGCCATGAGGAAAGAGGAGACACTTAAGACGGGATGAAGTTAGGAAATTTATGGAGCTTAGAACTTGGAAGATAGGGTAGACCTCAGGGAGACCATACAGTGAGTTCTCTACACCATGTTCATGATGCAAAAGATGTCCCTAGGGATGAAAAGAATCTAGCAGAATATTAATAGAAATTCCTTGCCTTCCTCAGTCCCTGCTGAGAAAAAAATGTAGACTCCATTTAATCATTATTTGAAGGAGACACATAACAGGAACTGATCCACATCATATTAAATGCATCAATTCCCACAGAACCAAATGAAAAAGGAGTCGTCAATAGAAAACATCGCTGGAACCCAGTGGTTTACTTTGGTAGAGGTCCCAGGTAACGCGTGAAGTCTGTCTGTGTGGGAGAAGCCGTGTTGCCTTATCCTACAAGAATGAGTAACATGGGTATTTCAAGTTCAAAGGGAAGGTCAGCTATGCACACTGTAGGAATTTATGGCAGAATTAATAATAACACAAGTCTCTGTATAAATGATATATAAAACGTGTGATGTATATGTCAGAGTGTTTCTGTAAAATAATGTTATTCTATGATTAAAAATAAGCTTTATAAAACAGAAATGTTGATCCGTTACTATGGTAAGTTTTACCTTTTTCCTACATGTATATAAAGTATACATTTATTATTTTACATAGTATCCTACATGTATACATTTCCTACATGATACATAGACAAACTGATTTTTATGCTTTTGCCCAATTTTATTTTCATAGTGAAGAAGCAAGAAGATTCACTTTACTCAACGTGAAAAAAACAAGAAATGACTGCTCCATTTGGTGCTCCAGGAAAAGATTTCTTTCTTTCTTTTAAGATTTTATTTATTTATTTGTCAGAGAGAGACACAGCGAGAGAGGGAACACAAACAGGGGGAGTGGGAGAGGGAGAAGCAGGCTTCCCGCCAAGCAGGGAGGCTGAATGTGGGGCTCGATCCCAGGACCCTGGGATCATGACCTGAGGCGAAGGCAGACGCTTCATGCCTGAGCCCCCCAGGTGCCCCTAGGAAAAGATTTCTCTAATCAATAGTAAAATTTAATAGTGTCTGTTCTTAGAGATGGTGTTGTGAAGATTACACTGCCTGAAGAGTGTCTTGTGATTTAAGAATTGTTCCTGCCATTTAGGAACATTGCCACCAGGAGAGGTGGGGGGGGGTCACTTGGATCAAGCCCCAGAATGTTTCAGTTTTTCTGTGATTTAAGATAATGGCACTATGATTCATTCAGTCTCCCTCTAAACAATAATAATAATACAGTTTCAAATTTTAAATAAACTGGATAGTGTCTAAAATATAAAAATAAGCTATCTTTAGGCGTATGCTCTATGGAAAGATACTACTGGAAAGCAGGATTTGGCAATTTTTTCCCATGAAGAGCCTGAGAATCGATATTTTAAAGCTTTGTGAGCGAGGTGGTCTTTTGCAACGGCTCAACTGAGCCGTTACAAAGTGAAAGTAGCCATGGGCAATATGCAAATGAATTAAGTGTGCCCATGTTCCAATAGCACTTTATTTACAAAACCAGGCTGGATTTGGCCCATGGACCATGGCCTGCTGATCCCTACCTTAAAATAAGTATTACAAATTCAGTTGCCTCCAGTGAAGCAGGTTGAGCAGCGTCTGTGACAAATCAGGGAGCACGCGTTCCATTTCCAAGCTGACCCCACTTAGTTCCAGCTGATAGAGGCCAGGCAGAATGGGACTCTAGTGAGGGCAGATCTTTGGATTTGTCAAAAACAGCTGGAAATCTGGATTTTTATGGGATCGTGTCCATTTTTTATATTTATTTTTTAAAGATTTATTTATTTGAGAAAGAGCGAGCCTGTGTGAGTGGGGGCAGGGGTAGAGGGAGAGGGAGAATCTCAAGCAGACTCCCCACTGAGTGTGGAGCCCAACATGGGCCTTGATCTCACAACCTTGAGATCATAACCTGAGCTGAAATCAAGAGTGGACGCTTAACCGACTGAGCCACCCAGGCGCCCCTCTATAGTGTCCGGTTTTTAAAATTTGTCAGTTAACTCATACAAGCCCCACCTTGGGTACCCAGCAGGACATCTTGGCTGACTGCTTTGGCCCCCTCGTCCAGCTTCTGCTGCATAAGCAATTTCTTAAATTAAGCAGTATGGTAGAGATTTCTTCCATTCTTTTTTTTTTTTAAAGATTTTATTTATTTATTTCACAGAGGGAGAGAGATCACAAGGAGGCAGAGAGGCAGGCAGAGCGGGGGGGGGAAGCAGGCTCCCCGCTGAGCAGGGAGCCCGATGCGGGCCTCAATCCCAGGACCCTGAGATCATGACCTGAGCCGAAAGCAGAGGCTTTAACCCACTGAGCCACCCAGGCGCCCATCTTCCATTCTTTTAAGTTGAATAAATTTGGCATGTAACATTGTATATATGTAAGCTGTATGAGTGTTACTCTGCTATATTTGTATATTATACTGTGATTGCCCATATAGTGATATTTATCATATTACATTAATTATAGTAGAATATTATTGCCTATATTCATTATGCTTTGCATTGGATCTCGGGATTATTTACTACTTGTTACCACTATCCTTCTAAATATAAGCAGACACTTATCCAGTGCTGATTAAGTGGCAGGCCCTTTTATAAGTGCTTCATTTATATTAACTTACAAGTTCTCCTCACAACAACCTTGTAAGGTAGATACTATTCCTATTTTACCTCCGGCAAAGAGAGGTGGGGTAACTTGCCCAAGGTCACACAGCAGACGTGCAGCAGAGCTGGGATTTGAACCTAGGCAGTGTGAAGGGGGCTTCTGTGCATGGAAACCACTGTGCTGTATCTGACTGCTTCCTGGGGTTCCCGTCCCCTTTCTTGCACTTAGCTTCAGCAATAGCGATAGAAAGAGCCAGAAAGACCCCCTTCTAACTGAACTCAGGCCTCCAGAGTTAAGGTCCCTTAGCAGATGGCTTACCTTTTCATTCCACATGTGCACTTAGTGGCTTTAGGAAAAAGTCATCTGAGATGTCTTCTTCTTCTTCTTCTTCTTCTTTTTTTTTTAAAGATTTTATTTATCTATTTGACACAGAGAGAGAGATTACAAGTAGGCAGAGAGGCAGGCAGAGAGACAGTGAGAGGAGGAAGCAGGCTCCCCGCTGAGCAGAGAGCCCGATGCGGGCCTCGATCCCAGGACCCTGAGATCATGACCTGAGCCGAAAGCAGAGGCTTTAACCCACTGAGCCACCCAGGCGCCCCTGAGATGTCTTCTTCATTGGCCACCTTGCTGGCCACCCAGCAAGTGTCATCTCCTGGGCTTGAGTCATTCCATTATTTCTGCTTATATTTTATTATAATTATTTTTTTGTAAAGCCCCACTCTGTTCGGAATTTGGATTAACTCTACATGCAATATTTAGTATAATTACTTATCTGTCTTGCTTTTTTAACGTGGCCTTCCATACCTCAAGCAAATGACTTTAGACTGGGGTGAAAAGGTTTTTTTCTTAATGTCCTAGTACCAAATTTAGGAAGAGAAAATGAAATACAAATGAAAACTAGTTTATTTTTTAGAAGATTTATTTATTTATTTGAGAGAGAGAGAGTACACAAGTGGAGGGGGAGAGGCAGAGGGAGAGAGAGAGAGAATCTCAAGCTGACTCCTTGCTGAGCATGGAGGCCAACTCAGGGCTCCATCTCAGAACCCCAAGATCATGACCTGAGCCGAAATCAAGAGTTGGACGTTTAACCAACTAAGCCCCCCGGGTGCCCCCAAATGAAAATTATTTTAAAAGGACAACAAGAATTTGTGTTTGAGTTTGACGAGTGGAAAGCACAGTTTTGAGAGAGAGGTGTAAATTTTTATTTTCTCTAGCAAACTTAAAAGAAATGGCAAATTAGGTGTTTGTATCACTTTCCTGAAATGCAACTATACGTTTTGCTGTTGATTTTGAAGAGACTCTGTAACTTCAGCTGCAAAGGAAAGAGGCAAAACAAATTCTAGTCCCTCTTTCTAAAAAAATGCCAATAGCCCTGGGAGGCCAATGGAGATCGCAGTAATACACAATTCAAGATGTAGTACTGTATTCAGCAGGGCTTTCCTGAAAGTTCAGGGAAGCGGGATTCTACCGGGAAAGGAAAAGAGTTTTCACATTCTGGGGTCATATGAGGCCTATGGCAAGAGTGGATGTGGTTTTATGATAGAAACAGGGTTTTCCTAAAACTGTCCCTGTTTTAAAACTGAAAGTCTCATGTCCCAGGAATCCTCCTGGTCCCAGGCAAACTGGGACACTTGGTGACCCAAACATCTTTGGACAATATTCCCAATTCCCAGTACTTAACATCTACTTGCGGTGTGACCCCCGGGGCTCTGAGTAATCACCTTCAGGGTTTTTCAAGCTTCCTTGATCACAAGAATCACCTGGGTGCCTGAAAAGCCACAGATTGCCACTGAGCGTTTTGAGGGAGGTTCTGGGGATCTGGAAATCCACCCAGGACACAGCGGAGGAGCCTGGGCGGCCCTGGTTAGCCCACACTCAGGGGCGGCACGAAGACTGTCCCTCCGGTGAGCTCAAGACTGGGCAGCGATCCCTGCATGCCGTGGTATGACTCAGACTTTGCTATAACCAGGTTTCTAGGTGGCTCCACACTCACAAAAATCTTTTCTGTCCACCTATTTCAAGGGATTCCACACCATGAGAAGGACGCAAAAGGCAGGAGGTACTGCCTTGAAGGATAATGAGCTGATGGCTGAGGTTGAATTCCAGCCATGTGACCTTGGGTCAGTTTGTAAAATGGGAATAATAATAGTACTAATTTGATTACACTGTTAACAGCGTTAAATGAGAAGACCCTTGTAAAGCACTTAGCACAGTACCTAACATATTAAACTCTCCAGACATGTTAGCTATCATCATCATCATATTACTATTCCTCGTGCTCTCGCCATCATTATTGTGGCCGTTATAATTTTTACTGGGAAGCAGGAGAGAGGGACAGAGATCAGATAGGAGGTCCTTTATCTTTTTTTAAAGGACTGTCGAGGGCTTCCTCTAAACCTTGAAATTCTAAAGAAACCTCCTTTCTCTTAATCTCTTCGCCCTTCCATACCAAATGAACACCAGGGTCTACCAACTGACCATTCAGGGGAGGAGTTGATATGCAAACCCTTCCAGGAAATTCTGGTTATGTTTTCATTGTATGTTTGATCTCTGCTTGGAGGACCAAGAGTTCAGGCTAAGATTACTAGGTAAACATATGCGGGGTATATGGAAGCTTTGGTGGGCTGGTCTATGAAGTTAGTCCTTTTTGGAAGTCCCACCATCCCCTTCCACCTGACTTTTGAGGGTATAACCCACTGCTAGACAACCACTGACTGTATTGTGTTTTGCCTGAACTCCGTGCATTGGAGTGTTCTTCAAAGGGAAACACATTTGGGACACCTGGGTGGCTCCATCCTTCAAGCATCTGGCTTCTTCTCAGGTCGTGATCCCAGGGTCCTGGGATCAAGCCCCCCATCAGGCTCCCCGTTTGGTGGGGACTCTGTGTCTCCCTCTGCCCCCACTCGTGCGAGCTCTCTCCTTCTCTCTCTCTCAAATAAATAAATAAATAAAAATCTTTAAAAAGGGGGGGAAACACATTTACTTGAGTCCACTTATCTTTCATTTCATATCAAAGAAAGCCAATCAGATTACCTTTCCCAGGGAAATCTGTTATTAGAGGAACAATCTTGCCTTTTAGCCCCTACTCAATGATGAATAGGATTCATCTTATTTATGACACTAACATGAGAGGCAAGGGCCTCTACAGAGGAAAAGAAAGACAATTGCCTCAGCAGAACACTTCAGAAGGGCACAGTCATGGCTGACAGTGTGGCTGGTTTGCGAAGTTCTTTTCAGATGTGAGGGCTACAAGTGCCATTTGCACTGTCTCTTCGAGAACCGCTGAGTGGTCCCAAGTGTGTTGTTAAGCGACATACACTCTTGACTTCTGGTCTTTTCCATCGCTCAGATTTTCACCAATGCCTCCGGCTCTCCAGCAATGAAGCAGGATTCAAATAACATGCTCCGTACATTTCACATCACAGACTGCAGGGAGGCTGCACATTTAGAAGGGATGAGCCCCGCCATGGTGTGACTGAGGTTTTTTTGCCTGAGTTTTGAGGGAGTAAAGGAGGTCAGGTGATTCTACCTCCCATGAACCTCAAATCTCAAAGACATTTCACCAAAATGACACACAATGTTATTTTAGTCAGAGGTGAGATTTTCCAAGGCAGAAGTGAAAGCCCCTCAGAATCAGGAGTTTAGACTCCACCAGTAATAAGCCATGTGGGTGTCACCAATGGTAGGACTCTGTGCCCTTGGCCAGGTTCCACGGTTTGGGAATGAAGAGGTGCTCTCTTTGAGGCATAGGTAGCAGCTCTATAGGGGCCCATGTTACTCCTGAGAATCCTTCAAAAGTTCACTGGTGTGTGGTGCCTTCTGCATGATCTATCTGCACCACTTCCACACTGGTCTTCTCTTCCTCTGCAGCTCCAACTGGTGCCTAGAGCTTCACATTTCATACTTAAGATATGTGATATAGCATCCACAGCTAACTGCAGACTCCTTGGGAGCAGAGACTATGTGCTGTCCTTCTTTGTGTCTTTCGCTGATCTTGTCAGTCCCCTGGTTGGTGAAGATGAAGAAGTGGTTGGTGAAGTCTAAACTCCTGATTCTGAGGGGATTCCACTTCTGCCTTGGAAAATCTCACCTCTGACTAAAATAACATTGTGTGTCATTTTGGTGAAATGTCTTTGAGATTTGAGGTTCATGGGAGATAGAAGATGATGTCCATGAGGACATGGCAGCAACAGCAGTGACTAGCATTCATTGACCACCAAAGCTGGCACTGAGCCCTGTTAGTGGGTCCTTTCACTTCATCCCCACAAGACCCTTTTGAGGTACAGATGAAGACACCGAAGCTGAAAGGGTTAACATCACTTGCTAAGGTCACTGTACTGGGTTTCAAAATGTCCTCCAAAGTTCATGTCTACTTGGAACCTGTGAGCATAACCTTATTTGGAAGTAAGGGCTTTGCAGACTTGATTAATTCGGTGGAGATGAGGTTCTGAGGGTGGAAAAATGGGTTTTCCTCTGCCCTACTAAGTTCTCCACTGGGGTCCCTGGGACAAAAGACAGATTAACAAGAGACAGACAAACAGAAGTTTATTAACACATATAGGTAATGTATACATGGGGGATACCCAGAGGAAAAAAGGAACTCTCAGAGGTGGCTTAGAACTTAGGCTTGCTGGCCTGTTGCTAAAGCAAAAGACAGAAGGGTGTAGGGGAGGCTGGTTACGGGGATGTGATCAGGAAAATCTTCAGAGTGGGCTCTAAATCCAGTGGTTGGTGTCCTTATAAAAGGAGGAAATGTTGGGCCTAGAGACAGAAGGAGAAACACCTGGAAGAAGGCCATGTGAAGGCAGAAAAAAATTGGATTTATACTATCACAACCAAGGAAGATCAGGATTGCTGGCAGCTACCAGAAACCAGGAGAGAGCAGAGGACAGATCTTCCCTCAGAGCTCCCAAAGATACTGACCCTGCCGACACCTTGATTTCAGATCGCTGGGCTCCAGAAATCTGAGGAAATAACTTTCTGTGGCTTTCAGGCACCCAGTTTGTGGCAATTTTTCACAGTCGCCCTTGCAAACGAATCCAGTCACATAGGCATCGAGGAACTACCTGGGTGCCGACTTGAGCTAAATCAGCCTATACCCGGGCTCCCTCAGCCAAGGGGAGCTGCATGGTGTCGACTGTCATGAGAATCCAAAATAGTAACACTTTTGCCATAGCATAATCCTTGGCGGTCTGCATGCTGTGTTGTTCGTGTTAAAGCACTTCACAGCATACAGAGACGCAAGTGTTTCATTTGTGCAGAACACTTCTGGAAGCACCGACAAGGAACTGGTGATTGAGACTGTCTCTGGGGGTGGGAACTGGTGGCTGGGGCTGGGGGTGGACAGGACTTACCCTTCGCTGTATACATTCTTTTCTGTTGAACTGGAGGACACCCTAGGCATGCAGTATCTATTTTTCAAACTCACATTTGGAAATCATAAAGAGCTGTGTGATAGCTATTGTTCACGATTCACTTTCCTCCTCCTCCTTCTAGTTCTCTTGCTCGCTATAGTCCTTGGTAAGGCAGAGGGTAGAGGACGCCACAGCAGCACAATGGACTGGAGGCCCCAAGACAAGGAGATTCTTCTAGATCGAGGGTTCAGTATGTATCTCTCGCCCTTACCGTGCCCTCCTGATCCTTGCTTAGGTTCTGTTTCTTGCTGGTGTCTTTGTTTTGTGTGTAAAGCAAAGCCAGATGCATCCATGTCCCATAGGGTTGGAAGCCCCTCTCCTTTGTCACAAAGCTCATGCGGTGAAGTGATGCTAAGTGCCCAGGGGGCGCCTGACTACAGCAGGTGCTCAGCTGAAACACACTGGAGCCTGACCCTGATTCCTCCTGGATGCAGTATTCCCTCCTTCCCTCAGCCGGACAGAACTCCAGGTGCCTTCCCTGGGGGGGCTTCTTAACCTCAGAGGGAATGTGAGCGTGAGGGGAGAGTGGCACACAGAAATATTTCCACCCACCCCTAATCCCTCTTAGGCCAACCCTTCTGAATCTATGAACTATCAAGCAGTGTCACTGAGTCAGGACTGAGTCAGCTCCTGAATGTCCTGGACAGGACATTCAGGAGCAGAAAAGAGGAATGAAAAGTATTTCCCAGTGAGTTAAAGTGGAATTTTCCTGGCTTTCGCCTCCTCACCCTCTTCCCCACTTAGCTTTCAGCAGGGAAACTGTGATCGCCCCTTCCCCCTGCCCCTCGTGTGTACTACCACGGACGGTATTCGCAATGGTTAAATTGGCCAGGCAGCAAGTTTGAATGCTGGTCTCTGGGGAAGCAGCTGGTCCACGAGGAGGTCAGGGCAGAGCCATCAGGAGGGCTGCCAATGGCCACGACCCAGCCTGGCTTCTGCCCGGATTACCCTCGCTCTGGCACCGTACCAGACACGAACCGCTAGCCTGATTTTCGTTCACACACTTGTATGTTCTTCGCACTCAGCCTCTCTTTTAGCTATCATCTTTCCCCCAGTATACCCATTTTGACTCAAAAGGGATTTTCATAGGGCAGAAATCAAATCTCCCCTACAGAGCAAATAGGAGTTGGAGAGGTTTGAACAGGTTCCCAATTGAAGGACAGGAAAAAAAGAAGTGTGATAGGCCGGCTACAGGGAAATGTTTTCCATTTATTCAGAAAGTCACCTAATAGAAAGAACCAATCTGTCAGAAATGCTAAACGGGCGTGAGTGTGGGTTCGGAACAAAGACTGTAGTTATGAACAGGCACACGCACTCCTGTGTGGTTCTGAGCCAGAGGCTGGGTCCGCTTGTTGAGGGAGGGCTCTGTCCACCTGGGAGCAGAGATGAGGGCCGGTTCGACTGGATGGAGCATCGCTGTTCTGGAATCCATTGTGCTCGGGACACCTGTCTGCTGGAGATAAGAGGGAGACCCAGGGAGGTGGGGGAATCAGCGTTTTCCCTGGTTAGACCAGATATCAGGGTTGGCTTTTTTTTTTTTAAACAAATGGCTGTGTGGCTGTATGTCCAATAACTGATAATGTTATTTGTTTAAGTACTCAGGTGCGTACTATTACATGTGTGTAAAACCCACTGAATCGTCTCAGCCAGCCGGGAGCTAGTTACTATGACATCTTCTTCGCGATCGGCAAACCGTTCCGAGGTTAAGCATTAGCTTCTAATGATTAGTGTTTACACGCCAGTCGTCTGGAATCAGTAGGCTATGCTGGTTTACTAATCCGGGGGGCTGTTTATCATAGGAATAGCTGAACTCACTTAACGGTTCCAGAAACAGCTCCTGAGATTCTGCTCAGGGCTGAGCGCTGTGCCCCATGCAGGGAGGTGACAGGGAGAGGCAGGGGATACAAATGTGAATGGAAACAGGCTTGGGCCACCGTGAGCCCATGTTCTGCTGGAGAAGACAGACTCGGACCCAGACATGATGGGTAGGGCAAGGATATTTGTGTGGGATCCCTGGAGAGCCTCCTGATTTCACCTGGCAGTCATGGTATCAGGAAGGGGCTCCCTGGCGAAGGTGGATCTCAAAGGAGGAAGGGGAAATGAGTGGGCAGGAGGGCCTGGATGTGGTGGGTGATGTGTGTGTGGTGTGTGTGGTCTAGGAGACTTAGGTGGGTGTGTCTTTGTGTGATGGGAGGTAGGTGGGTGTGAGTGTATGTGTGTGTGAAGCAGTTACATGTTTAGTAAGTGCAGTATATGTATATGTTTTTATGTGTGTGTCTCTGAGGTGTATATGTGGGGTGTGTGTGTACAGCGTGTGAAATATAGTGGGTACGTGTTTGCATATGGTGTGGGGTGTGTGTGGTGTGAAATGTGTGTGTGTGTGTGAGGTGGGCACGTGGGTGTGTGTAGTATGTGAGGCATATGGGTGTGTCTATGTGGGCATTGTTGAGATGAATATAAAGGGGTTCAGAATAGATCACCCCAAAATATGTCACTTTGGCATTAGGATTAATTTGAGCTGAAGGCACTTGAGAAGAAGCAGCCACAAGAAAAAGTCTCTGCTGTCCTCCTCTTTGTCGGAAAGCAGAACCTAAAATTCTCCTCATGACGGCATCTCCTGTCCTCTCTCCCACACCAGGAAGGGGAGAATGACTCTTAGCACAGGCGACAGCGCTGAGATGAGTCCGCAGAAACAGAACCTAACTAAACAACCCTTATCTTCCATTAGTTTCCCCCCATTTATTTACCTTCCCTCAATTTACAGTCCCTAAAAGCCTAAAGCCCTTTTCCTTTGTCTTGTCACTCCTACACAAATTTACTGCTCTTTGTTAAGGTGATATATAAGCCCTTGGGTCTAACTGCTTCTTTGGGTCTTCACTATTTTTCTATGAAGGTCTCTGTATGCATACATAATAAACCATTTCTCCTGGTAACCTTTCACCAATTTAGTTCATAGATCTCAACTGCTGAAATGCAGTGCAGAGAAAATTTTTTGCCTGTCCTATATATATGGGGGTTATGTGAGAGGTGGTTATGTATATGTGTGTGGTATGTGAGGTATGTGTGTGTGTTTATGTGTGTCTTTTCAAGGCATATATGTGGTGTGTGTGTGTGAGGTGCATGTATGTGAGAGGTGTATGAATATGTGCTATCTGCCTGTGTCTGAGGTATGTGTGTGTGTGTGTGTGTGTATGAGTGTGTGTGTGTGTGTGTGTGTGTGTGGTATGAGGTACATGAATTTAAGGTGTATGTGTGTGTGTGAAGGGTATGTGTATGTGAAGGGGTATATTTGTGTAATCTGTGAGGTATGTGTGTATCTCTGAGGCATATGTGGGTGTGGGTGTGTGTATGAGGCATAGATGAGTGTATGTTTGTGTGTGGAATGAGGTACATGTGTTTGAGGTGTATGTATGTGTGAGGTATATGTGTATGCGAAGGGGGTATGGTTGTATAATATGTGAGGTATGTGCATGTCTCTGAGGTATACATGGCTGTGTGTGTGTGTGTGTGTGTGTGTGGCATATATTTGCGTGTGGTATGAGGTAAATGTGTTTGAGGTGTATGTGTGTGTAAGAGAGGTATGCATGTATAGTATGTGAGGTGTGTGTGTTTATGTGTGGTCTCTGAGATGTATATGTTTTGTGTGCATGCATATGTGTGTGTATATGTGTAACAATGAAGGACGTTTACAAGCAGATCCTTACAGCCAGTGTCAAGAGAGCTGGGAAGTGAGGTGAGGTGAAGGTGAAGGTGAGAGCTACTTAAGGAGAAGCAGGCTGTATGGTGATGCCAACTTTTGTGTGAGACACACATTCCTGCGATGGAGGGTTGTTCTTCATCCTGGAGCACCTTGAGGGAGGAAGGCCATCAAGGAAGCTCTGAAAATGAGCTCCTGGAAGCCCCAGGGTGGTAGGCAGCCAGCAAGGTGGCACTGGTAGTAGTCAGTCTTGAGTTCAAAATCCACTCCCTTCACCTACTGAGTGTGTGGTTTGGGGCAAACAGGTTGACGGTTCTTTCTTTTCTTTTTTTGTTTTTAAGATTTTATGTATTTATTTGAGAGAGAGAGCAGAAGCTATGGGGGAGCAGAGGGAGAGGGACAAGCAGACTCCACACTGAGTACAGAGTCTGATGTGGGACTTGATCCTACAACCCATGAGTGGAAACCAAGAGTTGGCCACTTAACTGACTGAGCCACACAGGTGCCCCCAGGTTAGTTTCTGAGGCTTATTTCCTCACCTGTGAAGTGGAAGCAAAGGGGTGTTAACCCTTGCAGGGGTGTTGGGATGGTGACATGAGCTCATAATGTGTGCACCCCTGCCTCATGGGTACTCAGTAGAGTCAACTTTCTTCAGGCACTTCAGTCAGGACCACAGTAGCACAGTCTTCCCTGATAGAACCACATACAGATAGAATGGTGCAGAAAAAAATCTGGCTCCAGGCAAATTAAGACAGTAGATGAATTAATTGTTACTTAAAGAAAAGACTAAATATCTTTCTGTGAATGCTTTCTGTTTGTGTTTGAACATTATTTCAGAGAGAAGTAAATCTCAACTCTAGGGGCACTGGAGATGGTCTCCACCGAACTCAATGGGTGTTATGAAATTCTCAAAAGAAATAAATTTTAATTAACTTTAACTCAAATGTTTGTAGAAGTTCCAAGGGATGGATGAGTCCAGCGGCACATTCTAAATTTTTAATACATGTTAAAAAGTAGGCAAGACATACCATGTCCCCCTCCCCATAGCTTCAACAATAATAGTTTAAAAATCACTATTCTGAAGTTTTAAAGTAATGCGATTTGAGGTATTTTATGCAGAAAATGAATGAGAATGCCACTCATTCAACCTAGAGAGGTTCAAGGATTTCCCTAAGAAAAGTGGTATTTCTTCTAACCATTTATCTGGTTGGTTATTTTGAAGGAAGATAGGGAGCTATGCTTTCTGGGATAAGAGGCTGAAATGGGAATTTCATTGTTCTTTTAAAAGACCAATTTGAAGATGAAAGACTTCTATTCCCAGAGAAAGAATAGTTTGAGCATCTTACTGCTCAGACTGTAGCTTGGACCCAGTGTAATTGCAAAGGTCAGGCTTACTTCAGAAGAGTTGCTTTGCTTGAAGATGGAGCATGTGAATGATGATTAATTTAATAGAGAATGAGGTATGGGGCACCATGCGGCATTTTAGGCTGCCCTACCCATTTAGGCTGCCCATTTATCCCCTGCCCTGAATAAAATGATAAATTAAATTTAAAAAATATCAAGAGGCTATGTTAATTAACTGTTGCTGTGTAACAAATTATCCCCAAATTTAGCAGCTTAAAACAACAAACAAACATCATTTCACACCACAGTAAGCTTTCAGGCTCCTGAATTGTGCTGAGGAACCAACAGACAAGATCTGAGGGTCTTTGGACCCTCGGGCAGACCCAGTGATTCCTGAGTGGCGTCTCTCCTTTTTCTCCTAATAGAGACTCCTAATGGTTCATCGAGTGTCTGAAGGTCAATAAATGTCTCATGAGTAGGGTTGCCATGTTTAAGAAATAAAAATACAGATTGCCTACTTAAATTTGAATTTTAGATAAATTACAAATCATGGTGTAGTGGGGGTATGTCCTAGGTATTGATTTGCAGCTGGAATCACTACTCAAAACCAAATAAGCACAATATATATTTTGAGTTGTCTTCCTGTGAACGTTGCTATGGCAGGCATCGACTATTCTCTGGATTCTATAACCAAGAATTTAAAAAAGTACATTGGAGAAAATGTACTTCTTGTTTTAAAAATTATTTTTTAATTTAATTTTATTTTATTCAGTGATCCAAGATTCATCATTTATGCACCACTAAATATTTATTTTGAATATAGTTCTGTTTTAAAATGCACTTTTTGGCCATCTTCACTCTAATAACACAGTCCTCGGTTTTAAATAATTAAAGTGAAATCAAAATTCTGATCTTGTGAATTCGAGTTCTAGTTTGTTAAGGATGGTCTCCTCTGCATCTGAATTTATTGAATATTAAGAGTCTAATTAATTCATCAAGAGAAATTGAATTTCTTTGTTGACTTGAAATACCTGAGTCCTTCAGCACGGAGCTCTAAATTCGCCAAAGCTAAAATCCAGACTTAGAGCAAAAAGGGGAAAAATGGAACTGTCTGTTGGTGAGATTAAGATGGACAGAACCGTATGTTGTTTACACAATTAAATGAGGTGTATGTGATCATCTCCATGGTAACAAGTGATATGGAGGCATTCAAAGTAGGGGAAGATCAAAGGTTTGGTTTAATAGAAGGTTTGCATATGGAGATTTCAAAAAATTGAACAAAATTGTAATGTCTGTAACAGAAGGTATGAAGGCTAATACACACCCAGAGTTACACAGCCTGCCCTCAAATATTGCTCATCAATTGAAACCTGCATTTTTCTTGAAATGCAAGGTTGTGAAAAGTACAGAAGTATCCTGGCAGGCTCAAAGAAGTGCCTAGAAGATTGGAGCATGGCTTTAAAGCCTAGCGTTTTATGTCAAGTGTGGTTGTCAACTGTGGTTCAATCGCACGCATCCTCCCTGGGCTAGGATTCATGTGGACAGCCATATTTTACTGCTTCGTCCTACCTCCAGCCTCCCATGGCATTAGAACTTCACATTCAATTCCACCTCACTCCACAGTAAGAAAGCACAGTGGATATTTGTCAACGAGAGAACTCCACTCCTGGAAGTGAATCAATGATTAACGTGGTTATGGAGGTGGAGGGCTATGAATGGGCCCCCTTCACAGCCATGGGGGCTCAGTGATTCATCAAGTCAACAAATACTCAGTGAGAGCCCTCTAGGTGTCAGGCACTCTGCTAGGCTCTGTGATTTGTCAAGAAAAGTTGTGAGCATCCTTGCCTCATGGGAGGATTGTGGTCTAGTGAGGGAAGGCCAGCAATGGTGAAGAGCACTCATTCGTTCATTCCATGAGCAAGTAGTCATTGAGCCCCCAGGTACCAGGCACTGTTGTAGACACTGGGCTATGCTAATCAACAACACAGACCGTGATCCCTGCCCGATGGAGCTGACATCACAGTGGGAGGAGCCAGACAGTAAACGTAACAAATCAGAAACATATGTTAGGAGGTAATAGTGTTATGGGAAGAATAGAGCAGGATACAGGGAAAGAGAGATTGGTGGCGGGGGGAGGGAATGAGGAGTAGGATTATAGATGGGGTAGCCACGGAAGGCCTCACCGAGAGTGGAACATTTGGTTCAGACTGTCAAAATAAGGCAGGGGGTCTTGGGACATGAACGTCCTTTGGTTGGGACAGCATGCGATCTAACGCAGGCCCATCCTAGTCTCTCTCTGGGACTTTTCAACCAAAGCTGACCAATACCTCCCATTTTTTCCCTGCTTCCAAAGCTATAGAGAGAGAAGGCTGGAACTCCTAAAGGCTATGCCCCTCCTTCTTGAGCCAATGGTGATGGAGCCCAGACAAAGAGGAGACAGGAAATCAGAAGGTGGTTCTAGGAGGTTAGAGACCCCGCTTCATCCCAGCCCCAGGGGCCAGCTCTGTTCCTGTCTCTTCAGTCATTGGGCTATGTGAGTCATTACTGTCCTTCCTTTCCTTCAGCTAACTCAAGCTGAGTTTCTGGAATGTACAAGCAGAGTGGGATCCCACCGAAGTGGACCACGTACCATTCTGGACAGAGGGACAGGGGCACGAGGAGCGTCTGCTAGCGGTAACTCGCCTGAGAGCCCCACTCCTCCACCGCTGGCCCCTCCTGCCAGAAAGCAGCTGTGTCAGAGGTCCAGCCCAGAGTCATGTGCCCTGGACATCCAATATTTAGGGCTTGCAAATTTTTAGGGGAAAAAAGTAAATTGGGCGGCCAACTTTTTATTTGGTCCAATGAGGACCTGAGAAAATAAATAAATAAACCAACTACCAACCACTTGAACCGTCATTTCATACAAGATGGGGGCATTTCCTTTCCTTCCTTCCTTCCTTCCTTCCTTCCTTCCTTCCTTCCTTCCTCCCTCTGTCCCTCTCCCTCCTTCCCTCCTTCCCTCCTTCTTTCCTTCCTTCCTTCCCTCCTTCCCTCCCTCCCTCCCTCCTTCCCTCCTTCCTTCCTTCTTTCCTCCCTTCGTTCTTTCCTTCCTTTCTTCTTTCTTTCTTTCTTTCTTTCTTTCTTTCTTTCTTTCTTTCTTTCTAAGATTTTGTATATTTATTTGTCAGGGAGAGAGAGAGTGCACACAAGCAGGGGGAGCTGCAGGCTCCCTGGTATTCAGAACTACTACTCTAAAGCACATGCACAGGGGTGCCTGGGTGGCTCAGTTGATTAGACAACTGCCTTTGGCTCAGGTCATGATCCTGGAGTCCTGGGATCGAGCCCCACATCAGGCTCCCTGCTCAGTGGGGAGCCTGTTTCTCCCTCTGACCCTCTCTCCTCTCATGCTCTCTCTCAAATAAATAAATTGAAAAAAAAAATCTAAAGCACATGCATGGAGACCTTCAGGGAAGAAACCAAGACAAAAGGGCCAGATTATTCTTTCCAGTTAGGTGACCTGCGTTATTAAACATTAAATCCCATAGGCCAAAGGGTTTTGCAGCTGGCCAAGAATCACCTTGCCTTGGGGGAAGATAAAATATTAACCTTCTGTTTTGGGGGAAAGAGAGAGCACAATGTTTTGCTGGCCTGGAATGCTTCTCCCTCAAAAGCTGTCCTTTGAAGAGTTTGCTCAGCCTGCTTGAGAGAGGCAGTCCAATCCTGATGAACTTGAGCTGACCTTTCATACTGGTCCCCAGGCCTCAAATAATCTCTAATTTCTGGGCTGCGTCACCTCCTGAGAACTTCTTCTTGAGGATGGTTGTTTCCTGAGTGTGGCATCATACTAGCCCAGATGTTGGCAAAGTTTTTTTTTTTTTTTTGTAAAGGGCCACGTAGTAAATGTTTTAAGCTTTAAGCATGTTTTAACCATGTTGCAGAGAGTCTCTCTTGCAACCGCTTAACTCCGTTGATATTGTTCAAAAGCAGCCGTAGATGATTGGTAAACAAATGGGCAGGGCTGTGTTCCAAAAAATATTTATTTCCGAAAACAAATGGAGACCAGATTTGGCCTACAGGCCATAGTTTGCTGACTTGTGCTTAGACATTGTTTTAAATAACTTTTCTCTTTCTGCTAAAGATGCTGATGAAAGTTGTTACCTTTACCCAGGGCTGGAGGGAGGGGAGAAGACCTTGTTTTCTTATTGGTACCCTAGAATTTGGCACTTCTTTTATAATCTTATTACTAGGAACTTATGCCACATTTATTCTTTATAAAATAGAAACCCAATGTTTTCATTATATAGTTTTATCTTGCAAATTTTAAAGGATTTTTCAAACCAATCAATTGAATATTCTTGTTATGAACTGAATATTTTACCTGTTAAATTTATGTGTTGAAGTCCTAACCCTCAGTGCCTCAGAATGTGACCTTATTTGGAAGTAGGGCTATTGCAGATGTAATTAATTAAAGTAAAATGAGGTGATATGGGAGTAGGTTGGGCCCTAGTCCAGTATGACAGGTGCCTTATAAAAAGGGGAAAATTTGACACATATGTGCACAGGGAATTGCCAGGTAAAGACTGGAGTTATCCCACCACAAGCCAAGGAACTACCAGAAGCTAGGAGAGAAGCCTCGAACAAATCCTTTTCTGGTACCTTCCGAGGTAACGTGACCTTGCCAACACCTTGACTTCCACCTCAGACTTCCAGTCTCTAGAACTGTGGGAAATCAATGTCTTAAAGCCCTCAGTGTGTGGTACTTTATTATAGTAGCCCTAAGAAATGAGTATAGTTCTGTTATGAAATAGGCTGACCTGATGTGGACCAACTGAGGCTCTCACCTCTCACAGTGGAAGTGTCGGTAACGATGAGATGGAAGGTTGGGCGTTTTCTAAGAATGCAATCTGAGATTATAGGATGAAAAAGGGTTGTTGGTCTCCTCTTGGATTGACCCAGCTTTACTAGAGAATGCTGTTTGGGCCTCACTGGGAAGGAGGGCTTCATTTCTGTGTACAAAGCCAGAAGCAAGGACACTTGAAAGGACCCTCACAGAAGTGAGGGTTTCTCCCTCATGTGTTCTAGTCACCTTATTTCTATCAGTGTCTCTGCCTTGCTGGCTTGGGCTTTCTTTAATTCTTTTTTTTTTTCCCCAGTGATCCAACATTCATTGTTTATGCACCACACCCAGTGCTCCGTGCAATATGTGCCCTCCTTAATACCCACCACCAGACTCACCCATCCCTTCTCCCCCTTCCCCTCCATAACCCTCAGTTTGTTTCTCAGAGTCCACAGTCTCTCATGGTTCATCTCCCCTTCAACCAGCTTTCTTTAATTTTGAAGTTTTTTTTTCTTTTTGTATCATTTAAAAAAATTCCTAATTTCTCTGATACGAACACACATAGAAGTAGCAAAAAATACGGTAGAGTAGACTTCAATGTGTTTCACACAGTCAAATCTATTTTAAAAATATAACAGATTCTTGATCTTTCTCAGTTGTAAGCATGCATTCTTCAAACGAACCTTCTGCCCAGACCATGGCAAGGAGAGGCCCACTCAGATTTACCTTCCCTTTAAAATATGTACCAGAGACATACCCCTCAGGGTAAAACTCTGCCCTCTCTTGAATCTCACTGGACAATTTCCTGGCAGCCACTAAAATTCCAAACACCAGCAACTCTTCCAAAATAAGAATACAAGATGGCTCCCTAGACGGTTCAGTTGGCAGAACTGCTGTACCGTTATCATTCTTCCATTCCACAGACGTGGACTACACTTCCAATACAGATCCTACTGTTCCCGCCACCATTTTGCAAGCATTCCAAAGGGCATGTTTGTGGAAGTTTACATGGCCAGTTATAAAAGAGGCCAATAATTCATTAGACACCTGGCATTGATCATTTTATTACGGTTTTTATTTTTTATTTTTGTTTTTGGCATTGATCCTTTTAGATGTCACCTCAACTCAGCACTGTCTATTAGGATCATGCTCTACCCCAAGTTCAGCACCATGGCTTCAGGATCATCTTACTTTGTCAGTTTTCCCATCTTCCCCTCCTGGTTTCACCAAATTCTCTGGCTCTGACACCTGCCCCATCTCAAGGCTTGACTAGAGTTGCCCATTAGTGTTCTCACATCAATACTCTTTCTGTGCCCCTTGGTCCCATCCTGGTTCCCCTTCACGGCAGTGCCGTTGAAGTCCATCCCATTTATGCATCATTAGTGGTACATTGTACTCTGTTCTTATCCCTTCTCCCCCACACCTTCTGAAAGCTCCAATCCCCTGGCTCATTTTTGTAGACACATGTTCTTTGGTAGCTGCAAGAAAGGAAATATAATAAAGCAAATGGAAATGATGGCTGGTGGTTTGGCAAATGGGCAAAGACGGTCCTCTGTGTGAATGCATTTGTTCTATGAACTGAAAGGTCTGGCAGAATGTGTGTTGCCCACCAACACCCCTTCCTTCTGCTTTTTACACCTGCTTTTCTCATTGTCCATGTCGCAAGTGAACAGAATTACTCATTCCCATGCCTGTCTTACCCGTTAGAGAACGATTTCACTTTTTTCTGTTAACTTAAAGGCCTATAAGGGCCTTTGCTGGAAGAAAACTTGCGCAGTAGAATGTTAAAGCTTTGGGAAGCTCTAAAATAGTTTTCACATTCTCATACAAGGAAACTGAGGCTTGGCTGAATCAGTGGCAAATCTCAGTCTAGAACTTAGACCTTCTGAGCATGCTCAGCAGAAATTAGGGAATATCTGATGGCTTTGCAATCATCCTCACCTGTGCTCAAAGCCTGATAGCTGGATGACCTTGGGCAAGTTATCTCTTTCAACATTCGTTTTCTCATCTGCAGAAAGAGAACGCTATTGTCACAGGCACCTCAAAAGGTTGTTATGAGAAATAAATGAAATGATATATGTAAAGTGCCCAGAACAATCCTTGATGCCTTCAGTGATAAGTCATTCCCTTTCTTGCCATTTCTCTCTCATCTGGTGCCCATGCACTCTGATGTGAATAGTGAAAAGAATTCTACGCTCTTCTCACTATTTTACATGGGCTTCTTAACATTTAATTGCTTACACCAGTGGTGAAAGCTTTGCTCGGGAGTCAGCATTTTCCAGACGGTACATAGATTAGCTGAATGGCTACCTCCCAAGAAACAATGGAAGTTTCCATGTGTAGAATGAAATAAGAGGTTCTGGGCCTAGTTACAGGCTAGGAAACCTGGAATTAAATGATTCTTCCTGAGTGGGAATTGACCATTTCGACCTGTGTATGGGAGACAGTATAGTGCAGTGGTCTGGAACATGGCTTCAAGTCAAGCAAACACAGCCTCGAACCCCAGCTCTGCCCCTTATTATTTGTATGAAGTTGGACAAGTTATTTAGCCTTTCTGTGTCTAAATCTACTCATCTGAAAATGAGAATACAAATTATCTTCTTTAGAAGTTGGTTGTAAAGATTAAATGAAATAATGTACACAGAGGACCTGGAATTTGGTGGGCACCCAGGAATGGTGGGTATTAGGGTTATCGTTGTCTCTCTGTTAGAAGCTGACTCATAAATAAGTCATGTGTACTCTAACGCTCAGTGGAATATAGTCCCTTTTTAATACTCTTAACTCTTTGGATTTGCCACTGGTTTAGTGACCTTGAAATCAATATTTGTCCATCACAATTATTTTAAATGAGGCTAGGGATCATGATTAGAGAGAAATTTGAGACCATGATCTCTGTCCCCAAACACCATAATCCATTTGGACAGAAGATAGATGACATTTTATTTGATGAAAACCTGGATTCAGAGTCAGGAAACCAGGGTTCTAATCTCAACTCTGCAGTTAACAAATTATATGATATCCAACAAATTGTTATTGGCTCTGCTTCAGTTTTCTCAGCTATTCTATGAGGTGGTTGGGCTAGACATTTTTGAAGAATTTTCCATCACCAACAGTCATTCTTATATTTATATAATAAGTTAATCTGTTTTGGGTGTTGGAGATACAGAAATAGACAAAGACCTGACCTCATGGGGGGGTTATAGTCTTGTGTTAAAGACATAAAGTAAAAAGAACATGTAAGAAAACATCTCATATGTTAAATGATGACAAAGGCCGTGGGGGAAACAGTGAGATGAGAGAGAACGTGCTGGAACGGGTTGGGAGCTGGCTGTAATTTTAAAATTACATGCCCAGCAAACATCTCACAGAGAAGGTCATATTTCCTCAAGGCCTCAAAAGGCTGCAAAGAATCGGCTATGTGGCTATTGTGGGGAGACACCTTCCAGGTAGATGTAACAGTCAGAGTGTGGAAGGAGCATACCTGTCATGGGTTGAGGAAGAGAGAAGGTTAGAGTGAATGGAACAGAGTGAAAGAAGTGGAAGTCAGGGCAGTAATGAGGGAAGGCTGAATCCTGTAGGGTCTTAAAGTCATTGTTCAGATTCTGGCTTTTGCTCTCAGTAAAATGGCAGCTATGGGTAGGTTGAGCAGAGGACTGATTTAATCTGACTTATGTTCTAAATGTATCTCTCCAGCTACTACTGTGTAGAGAATAGTCTAGAGGGGAGGAAAGAACAATAGTCAAGATGAAACATGAAGGTGGTTTGGATTAGGGTGTGGGCGGAGGACATGTTGAGAAGGCAAGTAAGTCTCAGGATATGGTTTGATGGTAGAGCTGAAAGGGTGTGCTGTTGGACTGGATTGGGAGTTGAATATGAAATAGAGAGATGAGTTAAGGTCACATCAAGAGTTCTTGGCCTTGGCTTGAGCAACTGGAAGGATGTAGTTGACATTGACTGAGATAGAGCAAGTTTGTGGGGGAATATCAGGAGTTGGATTTTGGGAGAGTTACATTTCAGATGCCTGTAAGGTAGCCAAGTAGACAGCTTGACACATGAGTCTGGAGTTCACAGGGAGAGAGTTAAACCTAGACATCATCAGCTTATAGAATCTATCTACAACCATGAGGTGGGATGCAAGCACCAAGGAAATTACTGTAGATAGAGAAGAAAAGAAGCCCAAGTCTAGCCCCTGACATCTCCAATAGTAAAGGGCCAGGGAGATGAGGAGAAACCAGCAAAAGTGATGGGTAAGAAGTGATGGGTGACCACTGGGGCAGGAGGAAATCCAAGAAAGTGTGATGTCCTAGCTTCTAGGACAAAGTGTCTCCAGGAATCTAGAATTCTAGGATCTAAAAGACTCTGAAGAAATGAGTAGATGGCCATCACAGATTCACATATAGGCAATTAGAATCCATTGTTGCCTGAAGTTCCTAAGAGCTTAAGATGGGACTGGTATCAGTCTCAGGTGGGAAGAAGGATCTAGAAGACCTGTTTGCAGATTTATCCTTCATCCTTTTCTAAGCAGGTTATACCTGGAACTGACAGACTGTGATCCTGCAATGAGGTATGAGTCAGAGACCAGAATAGAATTTTATGAAGGGGAAAAAAAAATTAACATTCTGGATCAAAATTCATCTCAACTACAAGCTGTTAATTTTTATTCCTATGCTTCTTTACACGCACTGTTAATTATTTCTTGGGCAAAAACATGCTGCTGGGTAATGCCTAGGAGGCTTAGCTGTTTCCCAAATTCTTTTGAAATACTGAGCTCCAAGTTATGAAGTTTTTGTTTCCTAGAAGGGCATCTGAAGATGAAAGTCAGCCTCTCTCCCCCCTTGGCAATGAATTATGTTGGCCTCTCTTATTATTCCCTCAATTTTAAGAAGTGGAAACTCTTTCACAATGTTTAATGGGCTCCTCACATGTTATTTCACGCACCATTAACATAACTGGATAATAAAATTGATGTTTAAAATACCCTACTTATTCCATGCAAGGTGTGAATATGCAGTGACCATGATTAACCCAAGACAAAAGAAGAGGGCAGAAGAGCCATCTGATGTGACACAAGAACAGTTCTGGAGCACAGGAAGTGGGTGCCCTGTGGCTTGTTTGGGAAAAAAATACCGTCATACTAACCATCATTTATGTTCTATGTCCATCCTGTTATTCATCTTTCACATAAGTCATATGAGACAATACTTGAGGAGAAAAATACCATTTTCTTGAGGAGGAACTTCAGGTTGAGTGGATTACTTACATCCCTTATCAGAGAGGTATGGTTTGGACTGAATTGTGTTCCCCCAAAATTCATATGCTGAAGTCCTAACCTCCCGAATACCTTAGGATGGGACTGTATTAGGAAATAGTGTTTGCAGAGCAACCTGGCCTTCCATCAGAAAGCAGAGAAGATGCACAGGAAGTCAGAGTCACTGTGTGGTTCCAAACCAGATAGATGAGAGACAAACTGTGTGGTGATGTCTGCTCCCCTTCTTGCCCTTGGTCTCTGGGAGGGTCTCTGTATCTGTTCAACATGTCCTCTTTACTTTGCCAAGAGTGAGTGGATTTCCATCCTTGCAACCAAACAATTGCTCACTGAATTCATCTTTCCGTGAAGTATAGTGAGCCAGAGGTCTTCTAAAGTAATCCTGCATAGCCTAGACGCATCCCAAACATATAAGGTCCCACTTGTTCACCACAGCTTTGTTAATTGTACAAATGTGTGTTAGACGTGGTATTGGTCAGGGTTCTCCAGAGAAACAGAAGCAGCAGGGGATCAGGCCATAATGCCTAGGAGGAACAAGGCTGGAGGGAGTAGGGAGATGCATGGAAGTCTCTGGAAAGATGTGGATTAGCTATAATGGCAGCCTGAACTATGGTGATAGTGGTGGGACTGGAAAGGAAGAAACACTGACTAAAAACATGACTGGGATAGGGGTGCCCAGGTGGCTCAGTTGGTTAGGTGTTTGACTCTTGACTTCAGCTCAGATACTCATGTCAAGGTTGTGTGATCAAGCCCTGGGTTGGGCTCTGTGGTGGGAATGGAGCCTGTTTAAGATTCTGTCTTTCCCTCTCCCTCTGTCCCTTCCCACCACTCTCTAAAACAAAATAAAACCAAACAAAAAGCAAACAAGCAAACAACATGGCTGGGGTAGAATTCACTCCTCTGGTTACTAAGGGAGGAGCCAGTGTGACTATGGGTTCTAAGACAAGACAGAATGAATAATGGTGCCAGTCACAGGCACATACAACCAAGAGGAAAAGCATCTGGTTCTGAAGAGAAGAAGGAGGAATTTGCAGTTTTAGACTTGCACCTCCCCCAGGGCATCCTACCCCATGTCCACCACGGCACTGAGCTTTGTTCGATGTCCCCTTACTCTGGTTCCTGCACCCATGCCATCAGTATTCTCCATCACACTTACTCCGCTGATATTCCAGGGGCAGATCTAGGTTTTGTGCAGACCCTTTTTGGGGAAAAGAACCCAAACTTAGGAACAGGGTCTTAGAAGGGGTCTGTGCAGGTGAGGAGTCCTGAAGCTTAAGCTTTATATTTACATTAATCGTATTATGGTGAGTCTGTCTTTGAACGCCAAGTCAAGTATGAAACATGTTCACTCACATAAGCTCTCATTTATTTGGAGAGCTCCCTTTGCTTTTCTCTTGGGGAGCAACTCCTCGAAAACACGGAGGATGCCTCTTTCTTGTGCTGTGTGGCAGCTTTGTGGCTCCTATTTCGATTTGCTAACGTATAGTCTTCCCTGCTTAAAGCCAGATTTTGAGGCAGGCTTTCGGAACTTAAAAGTACTTGAGCCTTACAAGAGGGCTAAGAAGTGGGCCTGGGAGGCCAAGAGGAGGATGCTGTGTGGGACTACTAACCCAACAGTGGCAGCGACAACATGGGCAAGGGGGAACGGAGGGTGAGGGGAAGTCCCAACGTGGCGGAGGAAACCAGAGGTAACTGGGTTCACCTAAATATGGTTAAACGAATGCTTTCTGCAATCAGGCAGAGAGAAAAGCTTGAAATTAAGGTTGAATTTAGTTATAGGAATGAAAAACAGGCTCCATTTCTTGCTTATGCAAATATAAGGCTTGCAAATTTGTACCTACTCTGTATATCAAAACAATGACCACTTCCCATAGGCACCACTACTAGGTGATGTAGGATGCGCTGAATTGGTACTTTTGCCCAAACATTCGGTTCTCTTACAGGGAATTGCCCTGGGTTGTCTCAAATGATGTGTTCGCTGATTTTCTGAACACTCTGTTTGAGCCTACGTTGCTCAGCACCAAGTTGCTGCATTGCGTTGCATTTCGAGGTGAGAGATACGTGTCGGAGGAGATTCCTTCCTTTAGGATCTCATAGTCTGGGAAAACTAACTTTCGTGAAACAGGAAACAACACAAGACTAAAATACTGAGGAGAATAGAGTGTACGTGTCGTTAGAATTCAGAAGAGAGTAATGAATGGGGGCTGGAATAATCTAGACTCTTGCCACTCAAAGCGTGCTCCGTGTACCAGCAGCAGCAGCAGCATGACTGGGAAATTGTTAGAAATGCAGAATCTCCAGGCCTCCTGGATCAGAATCTACATTTTACCAACATCCTCAGTTGTAAACCCTTCAAAGTTTGAGAAGCACTGCTCTAGGAGAGTTGATTCATGAGCTGAATTTTAAAAAATGGGCAAAATTGTAGAAGCTTAATATTTACTGGCACTAGATTTCTTTAGGCTCAGTATTTCTCTTTCAATAAATGCAATATTCTCCGTAGCTTTGATCTCAGAGGCCCTTCTAATTTGTAATGGGACGCCTGGGTAAAGTCGGGGGGGCTGCTTTTCATGCAGAAAAAAGATGGAATTCCAAAGAGTAAGGCCATTTGGAACAAACAGTGAGCTCGATTTGAAGACTGAAAATATAAGAATAAAAGTTTACCTATTCTTCTGAATGTAGACCCTTAAGAGAAAATTTATATTTGTAACCTCCCTGCCCTATATTTGGTAGCTCAAAAAATATTCCCGCTAGGATATGTATAAGAAGCCCTCTTGGAAACATCCAAACGTCTCAAATTTCATCTTATTTTTGATGGAATGTAGCAGTTCACCTCAGAAGCTTGCATGAGAAAGGCCTCTTCTGGGTAACAGATTGGCATCTCTAACTTGCATTTTTAGAGAGGATGCATTCTTCCCTTTGGTAGAAGAACTTAAGCATTTTAATCTGTCTTTGCCTTTGGCCAAAGGAAAATAAAAATATTAGTGAGGGTCGCCCAGATAACTCAATTGGTTGAGTGTCTGACTCTTGATTTCAGCTCAGATCATGATCTCACAGTTGTGGGATCGAGCCCCACATTGGGCTCAAGTCTGCTTGAGATTCTCTCTCCCTCTGCCCCTCCCCTTGTGTGTGCACTCTCTCTGAAATAAATAAATAAATCTTACCAAAAAAATAAATAAATGAGTATTATTGATTGGGGTAGATACTTGAAGGTTTGGTTTTCTGTCAGATTTGCATCCTGTTGCCTCTCTTCAGAGGTGTCTCAGCTTGAGACAAACTCCTCCCACTGCTCCCCCTGCTTCTCTATCTCTACCTCCTTCCCTCCTTCTGTCTTATCTCCCACTGGCTTCTTAAATCATCTCTACAGCAGCCACATTGTTCCACACACATGCCAGCTAGTGCCTCATGCTGCTGCTGTTTTTCCTAGGAGACTGCCATTCCATTCCCTTCTCTGAAGCTCAGGGGTCATGGTCCAGCTGTCAGGACTTATCACACATCTGGACCCCAAAACATTTCTCTGTGCCTCTCTAATGCTTCACAGGACTTTCAGACTTGTGATATTGTAATGTGTACCTTTGTCTTGAAGATCTTTTTAGATTGTAAGCTCCTTGAAAGGAAGGATTTTTTTAAAAATCCTAAATAAAGCTAAATAAAGCTAAATAAAGCTTTGTACACCCACAACATGAAGGAAGAACAGGTACTTAGCAAAGAGCAGGTGTTTCACAAATCATTGTTGAGTAAATTAATAATGACAGAGAGATGAGCCAAAGAGATTCCTGACAAAGGGAAAGAAAGGTAACATGGACACGAATTCTGAGGGGTGTCAGGGGTGGCTTAAAATATATTTAGAACAGAGGTCCACAGGTGTTTTCTGTAAAGCACTAGATAGTAAATAATGTAGGATTTATGTTCCATCCTGTCTCTATCCTAACTGTTCAACTCTGCCATTGTGTTGTGAAAGCAGCCCCAGATTATATGTAAATGAATGGGTATGATCATGTTTTAATAAAACTTTATTTAGGGACACTGAATTTTAAATTTCATATAACATGTATGTGTCATGAAATATTATTCTTTCAATTTTTTTTTCCAGTGGTTGAAAACCTTAAAAACTATCACTAGCTGTTAGACAGTAGAAAAATGGGGTGGGTAGATTTGGCTCTCAGGCCATAGTTTGCTGATCCCTGATTTAGAACAATAATTAAAGTGTTGCAATTAAAGAAGATTCACATCAAAGTTTTTATGTTGGTTAAAAGGACAATGATTGAGTAAACGGTAGTATAATCACTTATGAAATTCTTTGGAGCCAATTAAAATAAAGACTATGTTGCAACCTGGAAAATACTATGATAAATGGCAAGTTGAATAAAGCGGGCTTGAAAATTATGTCTACTCTGATTATGACTATGTTGAATGAATCTTGAGTAAACTATCTGCAAATTATGTATGCACAGGAATTGAAAGACAAAATGAAAGCTCTTTAATTTGTATGGAGTTGGGATGGCGGGTAATTTGTTTTTGTTTTTACTTAAATGTGACTATCAAGTTGCCTTCCAATTCTCGTGTTCTATGATGCCACTGATATTTAGCTCAAATTAGTTCATTAGGAGAGTTCCCTTAGCCGATGAAGAAGGAAAAGAACATAATTTAGGTTTGTCAGAGGTCAGAAGAGTTTTCAGTAGTGTTTTAGTTCACCGCTGCTGTGTAACAAAAACTCCACACTTAATGGGCTAAAACAACAACCATTTTATTATACTCACATATTCCGTGGGTCAGAAACCACTTAAGACACAATAGCAATGGCATGCCTCTACTCTGTGGTATATGTGACCTCAGCTGGGAAGACCAGATTATCTACAGGTGACTTGAATGGCTGGGGGTTGGAGAACCCACTTCTGGAATGGCCTCCTCACTTCCTACCGGGAGTTCAGCAGGAATGGCTCCGAGGATGGTACATTAATTTGTTAGGGCTGCCATAACAAAGTACCAAAAATTAGGTAGCTTAAACCACAGGGATTTATAATCTCATGGTCTTGGAGACTAAAAGTCTGAGCTCAAGGGGTAAGCAGGGCTTGTTCCTTCTGAGGGTTACGAGCAAAAATCTGTTCCATGCCTTTCTCTTAGCCTCTGGTGGTTCTCTGGCCATCTTTGGCATTCCTGGGGTTGTAGATCCACCAAGCCAATCTCTGCCTTCATATTCTCATGAAGCTCTCCTGTACACATGTCTGTCTCTCAGTCCAAATTTCCCCTTTTTATAAGAACACCAGTCATATTTCATTAAGGCCCATACTAATGACCTCCTCTTAGTGGGATCATCCACAAAGACTTCATTTTTAAATAAGGTCACACTGACCAGTATTGGGGGTTAGGACTTCAACATCCTTGGGGGGATATAATTCAACCCATAACAGAGAGGCTCAGCTAGGACTGTCCACCACTACATCACAGATGACCTATCCATGTAGCATGAAGCTGGGTTTTGAGAAGGAGCATCCTTAAAGCAAGAACTGCAGGTGAACCAGATAGATGTACTTGATCTTCCATGAACTGGCTTTGGAAGCTATACTTTATTGATAGAAGCAGTCATAACCTTGCTCAGATTCAAAAGGAGGGACATAGATCTCATTCTAGAAGAAAGAGTATCGGAGAGTCTGCAGTCATTAAAAAAAAATACTCTAAAGAGGGATTTTTAACATAGGGTTTATGGACCCAGTGGGAATCCACAGATGGCTTTCAAAGGTCTGAGAGGCCATGGAAGCTATGCAATGTGTTGGTTGTATCAGCTCACATTCTTTTTTCTGTGGCATGGGTCCACAGTGCTCATTCTATGCTCAAAGGGGTCTATGACCTACAAAATGATTAGAAAGTGCTGGAATATTGGGTACATCTGCTGCTTCTATTCAGAAAAGGACACTCCTCCCTTTCTCTAACTCAGAGAAAATGTTTTCTATCTCTGGCTTGGCATCAGCTCCAGCGTTTCTCCTTCCCTGAGGCAGCTTCTGCCATCTGCCAAATGACGTTGCTCTGTGGCCCTGGTGTCCTTGACACTGTTCAGAAGCCTTAGAGGAAGGTCCTCAGCAATCCCAGAATGCTCTGGCTCCTCTGTGCACAGGGATGGATTGAAAAGCAGTGTGTCTCCCACTGCCCCCCCTCCCCCGACCTGGGAGGGTGTGACATCTCCCACTGGCAGCACTAGGGATCGAGTCGAGGGGCGGCTGTTTCTGTTCTTCCGATCTTGTTCATGTCTTTGTATGATCTGTGTCCCTGCCTATCTCCTCCTCTAGCTAACAAACTCCTTTGAGAGCAAGTACCTGTCTTATTTCTCTTTATATTAAAGAATATTCAGTACCGCGTATTGTGTATGATAATGCCCAAAATGATTGGTAATTTCAAAACATCAAAATTAAGCTACAGAAAATAGAACAGGTGCCCAGGGACTCTGATGCCAGCTTTGGACATAAGGGTGTTGGTTATTTCTGTTAGGACACCAGGGCTTCAGGGCACCTCATGCTTAGGAAAGTCTCATTTAGAGGAAGATATCAGCTGTAAATGGTGGTTTTGGAAGTGGGTATTTGAGGAGTGACACTCAGAGCTGGCTTAGTTCCTCATCCTAGTTCTGTCACCCACAGTCTGTGGGACATTGGCCAAGGCATTTCTGCATGGTACAGTGGAACCTGGTGTGGACCCTGGCTCTCCCATGTAGTGGCTGTGAGAGAGGCAGCTGGTATACCAGCTCAGTGGGTAAATGTCTGGCCCCTCACGCCAGGCTACCTGGGTTTGTGTCCTGTCTTCTCCTCTGAGTACCTGTGACCTTGGGCATTAACAAACCTCTTGAAGCCTCAGCTGCCTCATCTGTTAAATAGCAACATCATGAACTTGCCAGCCTCCACTGAGCACCCCCCAGGCCACAGGCACTCTTCCAAAGGGTTCATGTGTATTTGCCCCTTTGCTCTTCAGAACAACCTAATACCCAGGTGCTGTTATTACCCCATTTACCCATGGTGCATCTGAAGCCCGGAGAGGGCGGCCTGCTCATGGTCACACTACCATCAAAGGGCCCGGCTCCCATTTCAACCAGGCAGTCCCTCTCTTCGTTTATCTACGTTACCACACAGCTTCCTCTCAGGACGCACTGAGAAACTCAACAAGTGTTAGCTGTCCATAACGATCATTCTGAACCTCACATCTTCATTTCGAGGGTGGAGATGATACTCTCTAATTCTTCAGTAGAGATGACACAGATAAAGCACCACGCCGTACACATGAGACCGCGGAACCTGCCTTTGCTGTCTCCGGGCCCATACACACGGCAGGTGGATGGGCCACAGTTCCGACAACACAGACTTGGGGACCAGGACCTCTTACCAGGTGCTAAGCGTGGGTGGTTTGGTGTTTTCTAGCTTGTAGTGCTTTGCTCATGGCAGATGCTCAAAAATATGGTTAATTAATTTCTCCAAGAGTTAGAGAATTCCTCCCACTCTTGTAGAGGCTACTCTGGAAGAAGGTACAAGAAAAAGGGCAATGAATTTCTGAGGCAGAAATAACACTGATTCCACCCCTGATTCCACTCCCTGCCCCAGGGAGACACCTACTCTTCGTGCAATAGAGAAGCCTCCCAGAAACCCATTACTGCCAATTTCTGTTTAATCTGCGCGTGGATGTTGCTGGCCCTCATTAATGCATGTTAGCTGTTGCCCTATGCTTATGTTGCCCGTGCAGACCGATACTGTCTGCTTTAGACTTCTGACTGTGACAGGCTGGGGACCATGTCTATTTACTTACTGTCAGTGGCATGATGCCAAGTATCAGGCTCCAAAACATTTCTTGGCTGATTCAGCAGCTGTTGATCCCGTTGGAGGTAAAGTCTAGTCCTGGTTATTTACCACCTCGATTTCTCACTCATGGCAAGTCATCCATATACCATGATATTCTGGCCTTCTTACCTCTGTTTTGATTGTTTGGTAGCCAGGGCCTGTGTGCAGAAGACATGATTGTTAATATGGTGGAGAAAGGGGATCTGGTTCCCAGCAGACCCTGTAGGAGTGGGCTTAGCAGGGAGCCGAGGGAACCGTGTCAAATAAATACTTGCCATAGTCAGGCGTCAGTTTGAGAGCTTTGCAAATGCAAAGTGAATGGAGGGCCCGCTACTGGAACACCAGGAGTCTGTAGGAGCTGGGGCCCTGTCTACTCATGTTTCCAGGGACAACCACTAGATCAACAAGCAACGGCCCTGGCCTTTTGCCCCTTGTCTTTTCTACCACTCTCCCTGGAGGAGAAATGAAGGGTCTGATTGTGGGCTCAAACACTGGTCCTTGGTTTTTAGTGTAGACTGAACAATAGCAATGATAGAATATCAAGTTATAATCCCCGTAACTTGTAAATGTTAACTTATTTAGGAAAGAGGTCTTTGTAAATGTGATTGAGTTAAGGATTCTGATGTAATATATAGAATTGTTGAATCGATGTGTTGTAGACCTGAAACTAATACAACGCTGTATGTCAATTATACTTATATGATAAATACTATATTATTATATAAGTATATCATATAGTATACATAAGGTAATATTATGTATTATATATTATATAAGCATATATATTTTATATAAGTATATTAATATTATATATATAGTACAATACTATCATTATTGGTAAAAGTTAAGGATTCTGAGACAAGGGGTATTAGTCAGCTTGGGCTGCCATAGCAAAATACCATAGTTGGGTGGTTTAAATAACAGAAATTGACTTCTCATAGTTCTGGAGGCTACAAGCTCCAAATCAAGGTGCTAGCAGGACTGATCTCTCCTAAGGTCTTCCTCCCTGGCTTGCAGACCCCCACCTTCTTCTCGTGTCTTTACACAGACTTCCCTCCCTGTGCCTGGATCCCTGGTGTCTCTTCCTCATCTTCTTCTGTAAGGGCACAAGGTCTGTTGGATTAGGGCCCCACCCTTAAGACATTATTTAACCTTAATGATTTCAGGGATGGCGCAGTTCCCAGTGATGTCCCATAAAAGGTGCATCAGTTTGAGTCCTCTGAGAAGCAAATACCAAGATGGAGTATGATGTGCAAGAGATTTATTCAGGTAACATGGTGAAGGATGAAGGGGAGAGAGCAGGAGGAGGTGGAGAGAGTCTTCAGATCCCAAAGCGGGCTTGACATGTGAGCAAGGAGAGGAGGCAGGAAGGAGAGTTGGGGAGGAGAAGCTTTAGAGAGCAGTGCCCCTCTTGAGAAAGTGTTGGCCCCACAGCAAGGACTGCCCATCAGAGGAGCGCCAGAGAGGGTGGCAATGGGTGGGCTCTGCAGCATCGGTCATGGCCTCGGCATGAGTGCAATCCATCTCAAGGCACAGCAGATAGAGGCTGTCCACCACCTAGCCTCCATCGGGCAGATTCTTTTCAAGAGATACCCGGGCAATGCATCTCCAGGGTTGCCCCACATCGTGTGGCAATGGAAAGCTGTCCAACAGGACAGGGATACAGACACACGCATTTGCTTCGTGTAATATTTTATTCCTAATGCCTTGGCACCTTTGCACTTTGATGCAGAAGTTTGCCAAATGAACTAATGAATGAATGTCAAGAAACAGAGAGGAGAGCACAAGGGTTAAGCCTCACTATAAGGGTTTCCTTCCAGCTCCATCACTTACTAAGTAATCCTAGGACAATTATCATTCAATGGGGATGAATAAGTATATTAATAACCCTTATGGGTTTCTGCAAGGATCCAGAGACATTTCAGGAAGAATGTACAGCACAGGGTCTGGCAAATAGTATCCAATACATGTTCACTATTCATAGTATGATGATTTCTTCCCATTATCTTTTGCAAGAAAATCTTTTACTGTAGCAACAAATAGAAACATGTTCAGATAGTTGGGCTGCAGGGACTTCTTTTACCTCCCTGGAAAGCAATGAATTCATGTTTCTCTTGCTTTGTGAATCTTAGTACTTAGGACAATGTTCTAAATATAGTCATTAGATCCATCATACAGACAGCGTAAGGTGAAGTGAGGAGACTAACAGATGTCATCATAGATTCAGCTAAGGGGGGATTTGAATGAGGGGAGCAAGCACGTGTGTGTAAAACGGCTGGAGCGGGGTGGATTTCACCAGTCAGAGATAAACATCACCCTGGAGGAAGAAGCAGCTTGCTTTTCCTGGTGAACAAAGGCTGTGCTTGCGTGAGTATCTTGAGAGGGAAATGTTTGTCCATTAGACCGGTAATGAAAGGCTCCCAATAAACCAGGTCTTAAGGAGCTGCCTAGATAGCGTCTGGCACGGTGTCAGGTGTCTGGCTGGCACAAAGCTGAGCTTGGAGTTGTCCCAGCCCTGGGGGTGGGACCCGGGCTGGGGGTCCACAGACACCTGTCCGCAGGGTGCCCCCCCCCATAGATCTCACCAGAAACAAGCAGGTCCCCATGCTTCCCAAGCTTAATTGTTCTCTTCTCCAAATATTCAGGGCTGGGTGAACTGCCCCACTCCGTGAACATTGTAACGGCCAACTGTCAGGATCTCCACACGATGCAGAGGGACGCATGCGAACCCCATGCAAGTGAACGTCCCGCAAGCTGGAGGAAAGTTGACGCCAGCCTCCTTCGCTAGATTGCGGGACAGTCTTAGAATCGAAGGTCATACAAGGTATCACCGATCGGCTCCTCCTGCACGAAATAGAGCAGAAATGGTCCCCGCTTCACAAAGAGTTGGCTACTTATGTCTTCTCATGGGGGCAGGAGAATAATACTCCCTTAGCTTTGTAAAATGCCTTGCACTTTGCAAAGCACTTTCACCCACACTGTATAATTCCCTTCTCACCATTGGGTGTTGTTCCCTATCCAGATTAGGGATAGTATTAACATTGAAAGTGACCACCACCACAGTAGCTGCTGACTTTTGTGAACTGCTTTCTATGTGCCCGACAAACAGGGTGGTCCGTGGAAACAGGGAAGCCAAAAGAACGAAAAGATCCTGGGGTTGCTTTGTACATATTGCATTTTACGTGCTAGCTACGGGGACCTCAGGATGCCATCCTTACACATTTCCTCGCCAAGAAAAGAAATCTTGCTTCCTACAGCTAATTTCAGTATTCCTTATCATTCTTCTATGGCTTTCAAGACTCCACAATGTGGGTCCTTTTCTATGTTATTCTGAATAAACCACATCACAGTCATTAACGATAACGGTTGACATTTATGGGACGTGCCCATGTGCCTGGCTTTGCAGGACACAGTTTCTAGGCTTTCCCTTATTTAATCCTTACCATGACCCCCACGCGGTGGGCAGAATTATGAAAGATTAGAAAATGGAGGCATAGTGAGGTTGAGTGACACGTCCAAGGTCACTCGGCAGCGAAGTGGCAGGCTGGGAGTCTAATCCTGGTGGTGTTGCTCTCAATCCCCACCCTGGGCTGTGTGGCTGATGGCCATGCCATTCCTCTCTGCCCAGCTTGGCCCCCACTTGAGAAGCACAGGTCGGTGACCCAAAGTGAAACCTGTTGGCTCTAGAGAGACATGAAGTGACCTCCTGAGAAAGCTACTCGTCGGTCAGCAATGTCTAAGGTCACTGCTGTTTTCCTTATAGCATTTCATCATTACGAGTGCAGTATCCAAAAGCGGGCTATTGAAACATGTCAGAAGAGGCAGGGATGAATGCTTTTTTTCTTTTTTTTAAAGCTTTTTGGGAGTTGGATCGCCACTAACTAAAATTCATATATATATATTTTTTTTCACTCTGCTCCATACAAATGCTTATTCTCTTATCCAGAGAGAAAAAGCCAGCAGAAACCATAATTTGGTTGGCCCTCCTGGCCTACCAGTTGTCCCGCTGTTCTTTGGACATTAGTGAATTAAACAGCTGCAGCCAGAGCTCAGTTTTCCACATTCCACTCTCCAGGTGCTGACTGCCTGCCCTTTGGCGACCCCCTATTCCCAGGGGCTTGGGCTTCCTGGGGCAGCTGGCTTGGGGTGCAGTCAACCTTGAAGTGGGGCCAGGTCCTGCTCTTGTCCTTCATCTGGGTGCTGCTTCACACACCTATCATTCGCCAGGAAGGGCAGGACCCTTTCATTCTGCACGATGGAATAAACCACGCCATCACACATGTTGCACACAGGAGAACTGGAAAATGGTCTTTGCTAGGGGAGTACAAGATGTTTCTGACACCGAGGAGAAGTGGCTCGGCCTGAGGTTTCCTGGTTTACTCCCATGGAAAGGAAATTATTGGCTTGCAGAAGAACATTCCTGAATTATCCCTGGAAGAACGCCATTCACCATCTAGTGGACTGCATATTTCATCCCACTTGATTATCTCTGTAGTTTTGTGTTTAGGTTTAGAGAAAATTTTATTTATTTATTTGTTTATTTTTTAAAGATTTTATTTATCTACTTGACAGAAGGAGAAAGTGCAGCGGGGGGAGCAGCAGGGAGAGGGAGAAGCAGGCTCCCCGCTGAGCAGGGAGCCTGACTTGGAGCTGGATCCCAGGACCCTGGTTATGTGACCTGAGCTGAAGGCAGACACTTAACCGACTGAGCCACCCAGATGTCCCTAAAGTTTTTTTTTAAATCATAGTTTGTCACTTATTTTAAAAGCTTCATGGAAGTGGAAAGGGGTTTTTCTTTATAAGAGAGGGTCAGCATCAACAAAGGTGACCTCCACTGTCCCTGTAAACGGAACTGCAATAGCCTGGCCATACCCACTTTTGATCATTTTCTTTTTTTTTTTTTTAAGATTTTATTTATTTTTATTTATTTCTCAGAGAGAGAGAGAGTGAGAGAGCTCAAGCAGGCAGAGAGGCAGGCAGAGGCAGAGGGGGAAGCAGGCTCCCTTCTGAGCAGAGAGCTGGATGCGGGACTTGATCCCAGGACCCTGGAATCATGACCTGAGCCAAAGGCAGAGGCTTAACCAACTGAGCCACCCAGGCATCCCCTGATCATTTTCAAAGTGCTTAGTAAGTTCAGCTGTAGGAACCCGTCGGTCCACCCTCCACAAAGCTAAACATTTCCAGATGATCATACAAGATGTGGTTGCTAAAGACACAGCCTCTGTGAGATTTGGAATGTCACGATTATTTAAAGGAACCCTAGCAAATGACCCTAAAAACAAATGTGTACACACACACACACACACACACACACACACACACACACACACCCCTAATACACCCTAACCCAATCAGAGCTCCGAAAAGCACCGCAACACTGCATGGCAAACAAGGTCATTTAATCTAAAAATCAGCAGTTCTCAGCCCTGGCTGCACATGACAATTCCCTGGGGGGCTTTTGAAACACTAATGCCCGGGACCCACCCCTAGAGGTTCCATTTTAATAGTTCTGGGGTGCGGCAGGGTGACCCCCTGTCCCTGTTTGCTCAGGATGGAGGGGTCCCAGGATGCGGGACTTTCAGTGCTAAAATGAAGGGCATCACAGAGACGTAGGACTAGTCGGTCACCCTGGGTGGAGATGGGTGTTCTCTTTCTAAGTGTCCCTTGTGGATTCTAATGTGAGTTCGTGTTGAGAGTCACTGGTCTAAATCCTTAAACTTTAGGGGCCCCTGGGTGGCTCAGTCGGTTAGGCATCTGCCTTCGGCTCAGGTGATGATCCCGGGGTCCTGGGATGGAGCCCCCATCTGGGCTCCCTGCTCAGCTTCTCCCTTTCCTCCCTATTTGTGTGCTCTCTCTATCTCTGTCTCTCTCTCTCAGATAAATAAATAAAAATCTTAAAAACAAAACTAGATCTTTAAACTTCAGTCCACATGTTAAGGCAGGTGACTGAAGACTTGAAAAAATATTATTCTTTTGTAGAGGAATCGTTTTAAATACTGCTAGTACTCAAGAGGCCCTCTGTAAATAAGGAGTCTGGCCCAGGGGCACCCTTGCCTCCTGCTGGAGTCCCAGGGGGATCAACCCACCAGGAGCATCTTGCTCGTTTTCCTCTCGCTGAGCTCAAATCCACCCACGGAGCCCTTCAGTGAGCAGGCTCTACTGAGTCGATTACTTTGCGATTTCAGAAGCCTCTGGGGGAGAAGTTTGCCCAGGAGACCGGCATTCCACACAGGGTCACGGCGCGCTGGAGTCCTCATCAGTCCTAACCAGCAGGACACGCCAAGCAGACCAGATGCTCCTTGTCCTTCACTTCCCATTCGGCTTCCAAATGACTGGTTTCCCTCCAACAAGGCTTATAATAATGACTTGTTTATATCACCCATCTTCTCCTGAGTAGCTGAGCTGGGAGGGAGAGAAGAGCATGTCCAGGAAACTGCTAGCTGCACAGATTTTGCAACCCTGGTATCCTCTTCAATCACTTGGGAAGCCTGTAAAAATCTAGATGCCCAGAGTCATTCCCAGTACAATCCCGTCACAATCTCAGGGGCTTGGGATCCAGGCAGTACTTTCTGAGATCTGCAAGTGACTGTAGTGAGTAGCCGAGCGTTAGAATCGATGCTTTGGAGCCCTGGTTCTCAAAGTGTGTTCCCTGGCCAGCTGCATCAGCCGCTCCAGGAACTCATTAGAAATGCAAATTCTCAGGTCCCATGCTCTGCATACTGAATCAGAAACTCTGGGAATGGGTCCCAGAAGTTTTAAAGAGACTTTTAGATGATTCTCATGCATGATAAAGTTTGAGAACCAGTTTAGATGACAAGGTGGTATTTTTTTTAAAAATCCGCAGAGGTGTTTAAACTGCTAACTGTTGCCTCTTATTTCTTGGTCTGCAGCAACACCCAACTCCCCTTTTCAATGACTCTCAGTAATAAAGCAAGGGGTCTTGGCTCACCCAGGACGAAAAAAAAAAAAAAGAAAAAGACACACCTGTTATTTCTGGAGTGGGAGCCAACAAAGCAAAATAATCTTACGAAGCAGTGGAGGAGAATTATTTGGCCACCTAGAATTAAGTTATCTGCTTTAGTATTGTTTTATAAGGGATGGATTTCTAGACTTTACCTACTATGTCTTCATCTTATAAGCTTGGAGCTGCCAGAAGAAAATTATGTCCCAAACAGGTTTAATTAGAGAGATACTGGGTTGGAGCTCCCCAGGGAAATCTTTGATATTATAGGGGGTGTTTATAATGGGGAATTGAGGGCGATCAACCGAAATTCACTCTAAGTGAGCAAGGTCAGGGGACGCAAGGGAGGGTGGAGAAGCAAGAAGGTGAAGAAAACAACATGGTCAGCAGAGATCTGACCCAAGAGAAAGTAAGCAAAGATGACTTGTTCTCCAATCTGAGGAATTAGTGAAATTTCAGGATCTGAGATCTTTTGGTCCAAAGGTGACTGCAAGGCACAGATGACTATTGTTGAGCTGGGCAAGTCCAAAGGCCTGTCCTCTCCTGTTCTCCCACCCCACTCTAATTTATAGATCCAAATCACAGGAGAAGACAAGACTGTGTGTGCATTGGTCGGTTCTTACAAGTTGGGTAGCCAGAATGTCATTTTTTTCTAACTAAAAATCGAAAGAGTATTAGATGGCGAATTAATGCTTATTCAGACACTTATTCAATTATTATGTATTTTCATTCTCATAGCAATACTAAGTATCATGGACCCATATTCCAAATGAAAAACCGAGAGTCCGAGACACTAGGCAAACAGCTTCCTCGGTAGTTAAATGACAGAGCCAAGATTCTAATTGAGGGCTGTCTAAACGCAAGAACTACATTTGCTTCCTCGGTCCAGAAAGACATAGACGGGGGTCCCGAGTGGTGTAGTCAGTCAGTGCTACAACCAACTACAGCACAAGATGGTGAGTCGGCAACTTCGCTCCCATAGGGAGATGTTGTTGAGTTCTGTACGGTGTTTCTACACATCTGTGACACCTTCTACACCAGACTATGTTTTCAAGGATGTTCATTTAACATAGATAGAGGTCTTTTCGGGAAAGAGGGCAAATTTGTTTCCTGATCAGGATAAAAATGAGATAACATCTCCCTCCAGAGCAAAGGGTGGGCAAGTTTGCGAGCGGCCAGCCTAGAAGATTGGGGGTTTCAACTTGAGCTTCCCTAGCTGTGACACAGGTCCACTGTGTGCACACTGGCCTGCCTTCACACTGGGACTTGGAGGATAAGGAGAATTGTCCTCTGGCTCTGAGTAATAAAGTCTTTATCTCTGGCCCAGGAGTCTACTGTCTTCTGCCAGCATCTAGGAAACCATGGCAGGTTAACTCGTTAGCATGCAAACAGGGCGAAACCTCAGAGCTTGGACAGTCCGTGGCATAGACTCCTGCACCTCGGTATACAGAGGTAGAAGCTCATTGTGCTCTTTCCCACTCCCTCAGCGCTGAGCAAATGCAGCCAGCTGACTCGAGTTTACCTCTCAAACCTCCCACTCTTCTCACGTTTCCCCTCACCCCTCTTGCTGTGATTACTGAATCCGAGCAGTGACTAGAATTGACAGGTGGAAATTAGGAGCACGCCCCCGGAAGAGGTTGACTTCAGAGAGACCCGAGGCTCACATGTATACCAAATTGAAACTTCACTGTCACTGAATCACAGAGTGAAGGTGACTTCAGTGGTTCAGGTCACTTTCCACTCAACGTGGCAAACTTGTTTAGAACCTCTCGTCATCTGCAAGATGGAAGCTCATACCTAAAAAGGGAAGTGAAAGTGACATAATATTCACCTGCTTACAATTTCTTCTCTCTCATTCCAATCTTGTCCTCTGAAGACACATAGACTAAGACACTACCCCATCCCCACGCCTGCATGTCCCCTCATTCCAGGTACACATCTTCTTATCCATCCACACTCCTTGATCACCGTGATCAGACCCCTTATGATTCTACTCATTCTCCTCTGAATATGCCCCTTTTCACCCATCTCTTTGTCTAGGTCCTTAAAGAAAAATTATTTGGTCTTTGAAGAGGTAAAGCCTGCACACAGTAAAAAATTCAAGAGATGCAAATATGTTTTCTTCCCTTCGGCCCCCAGCCACCTGCTCCCCTCCTCCAACCACTCTTATTAGTTTCTTATTCTTCTAAAGATATTCTCTATAGATTCAATGTTCATTGAATGGGCTGGACACATAGAGCACAACCAGAAAGCAGCCTTATTTTTCTTCCCCAATACTATTTTTAAGCACATTCAGCAGGAGTTTGTCTTCTCACTTCTTGCTAGCATATCAGCCTAAATTCTCTAAATTCTCTAGGTATTAAAAGATTAAAAGGCCTATTCAAGGGGTACCTGGTTGGCTCAGTCAGTTAAGGCTCTGACTCTTGATTTTGGCACAGGTCATGATCTCAGGGTCGTGAGATTGAGGCCGCATCAGGCCGTATGCTCAGCATGGAATCTTCTTGAGATTCTCTCTCTCCCTCTCCCTCTGCCCCTCACGCTGCTTGCGTGCATGCTTCCTTTCTCTCTCCCTCCAAGTAAATAAATAAAATCTGTTTTTAAATTTTTTATTTCTATTATATTATGTCAGTCACCATACAGTACTTCGTTAGTTTTTGATGTGATGTTCCAAGATTCATTGTTTGCATATAACACCCAGTGCTCCTTATAATATGGAATCGTTTTAAAAAAAGGCCTATTCAAGTATAAGATAGAAGATTCAGTCTTACATTGAATATAATGCTTCTCTCTTCCTTCCAACTCAGACTGCACCTTCCAATGAAAGGCCAGTAGCAGGGGCGTGGGGCATGGGCTGTTACTTCACTGTGCATCCATTTCATCTCTCTGCTGCTTCCCGTTCCTCTGGATTGGGGTGGAGGAGGAGCAATCAGGGTGGGCGGAGTTTGCCTCCATAAGCCCTGTCCTATTGGTCATTGATACCCTCTGTGACAGAGGGTTATGCATCTATGTAGTCTCATAGCAGAGCACATAGTAGGTGCTCAACAAATATTAAATGAGTGAATAAATTTGTAAGTGGATGAATAAACTCAGCAAATTAATAGATGTGTTGCAATTGGCAAAAGATTGCAATAGACCAAAAATATGCGTGTATAGCTCTGCTCACTGCAGCAAGGTCTAGGGAGGAAAAATGATTAACATTGTGTTTAAGCTATCACTCTAAACCAAAATGACCTTTTAGAAAATGTAATATTCAGGACCGTGTTAACACAACACAAGTGTAGAGGATAGTGGAACCCTGTATTAATACTCTTCATTTTGAAATTTATAGTTCTCAGGCAGGTTCTCACCTCTTGCACATAAATACACATTTTTTACCTTAAAGCCATACTTTATGTTTATTCTTACTAAATTTATCTCTTTAGTTTTGACCTATTGTTTCCCTGCCTTGAGATTTCTTTATACTTACCTATTACACAATATATAATGGTTCCACCAAAATGTTTCATCCAGAAGTGTAAGATCATCCCCAATTTATTAAGTGAACTAATAAAAATATTGACCAAATATGAAGCCATTAGAAATCCTTCTCTAGACTGACATATATTCACTTTTCAAAATAATAACACTCTTACTTTCAACGTCAGTTAAGATTAAGTTCAGGGCACCTGGGTGGCTCAGTGGGTTAAGCTTCTGCCTTCGGCTCAGGTCATGATCTCAGGGTTCTGGGATCGAGTCCCGCCTTGGGCTCTCTGCTCAGCGGAGAACTGCTTCCCCCCCCTCTGCCTGCCTCTCTGCCTACTTGTGATCTCTCTCTGTCAAATAAATAAATAAAATCTTTAAAAAAAATTAACTTCACTCTCCAGAACCATGGGTGGAGGACTCTATGACAACCCAAATGCAGACCCTTAGGTCAGGTGGGCTGCAGGCAAGTTCACCCTGAAGCAGGTGAATTTCAGCCTTGAGGTCTTCCTGCCTCTCTCAGTTCCAACCAGACCTTCTTTCAAAACATCTGAGATGCCCTTTTCTCCCATCGCAGTAGAAATAGCCTAAAATTCTTATTCACCTAAGGGGTTCATCTTCTCTACGTTTTTGAACTTCAAGGGATGAGGAGAAAAGACTCTTTCATGGCAGAGATCCGCACCACCCACACTGGATGGGGCCTTTTGATATGGGGGCGGGTATTCCTGAATGTCTCTCACATGATGTGCTGTTAACTCCCCAGTCCTCTTGTGGTTTTCATTACGCACAAAAAACCTAAATTCTTAAAGAGATGTGATCTACTTGACACCTTTACCGGGGCAACAGTTGTGACAAGACAGATGAGGGCATGTAGCCCTGTTCTGTCGCTCACATACACCTTGATTTTTTTTCATGTGTCATCCACCCTCAGGATCAGGGCCAGCTGCCCTCACTCACCAGATTTTCATCACTGGAGCACACAGATCTGTGACTGTGCCAGCCCCACCCTCAGCTCCAGGCTTTTCAGGTTCCCTGGGGCCCTGAGGGAACCTCTGAGCGCCAGACCCTTGCTCAACCAGTGGGACCGGACTAGAAGGGTAGGTAAGCACTTGTTTCTCATGAGTGCTTGTTGCTGCTGGCTCAAAATTGATCTTGATGGTGTGTCTTAGGAAGAAATCCTGGGAAGCTAAGGGAAGGGAGAGGACGGTAGGAGAACGTTAATGAACAGGAGGGTTGAGTTGTGGGAATACAGTCACTCTGGACTTTCCGTCTTGATGCCTCAACTCAACAGCCAGGAGATTCGTTCCTCATGAAGAACAGGGTGAGAAAGTTTGACTCTTCCCTGAGATCCAGGAACCAGGTGTGAGGGGAGGTATGGCTGGCTATTTTTCAAACTAATCTGCTGAAATTTCTAAGAATTAGCAAAGTTGCTGGAATTGAGGAAAGCCTATTATTGCAGAGTACCTCATGCACAAATGTGCAGGCCAATCACACAGAGATCTTGTTAAAAACCAAAATCTGGTTCAGTGAGGCTGGTTGGATTGAGACCCAATGTTCTGCATTTCTAGCAAGCTTCCAGGGGACACAGAAGCTGCTGGTCCGGCATGACACCATGAGTAGCAAGAACACACCCGAGCAAGCTGTTATCGCTGGAGCGTGTTAGGGCCATGGCCACTGTTACGGACTAAATGCATCCCCCGCCCCCCACAGGTTGAAGCCTTGATCCCTTAGAGGTGAGGCCTCTATGGGAGTAATTAAGGTTCAATGAGTCATGAGGGTGGGAACCTGATCCAATAGAATTCATGTTTTCACAAGAAGAGACACAGAGAGGGATGCCTGGGTGGCTCAGTCTGTGAATGAGAAGCCCTGAGTCTTCATTTTGGTTCAGGTCAGGATCTCAGCTTTGTGAGATTGGAGCCCCGCGTCCAGCTCCTTGCTCAGTGTGGAGTCTGCTTGAGATCCTCCCTCTCCCTCTGTCCCTCTCCCCCACTTGCTCCCTCTGTCTCTAAATAAATAAATAAATAATAATAATAATAAAAGAAGAGACACAGAGAGCTCCCCCCACTCCCACCCTTGCCCCAACATGAGCACAGAGGAAGGGCCATTTGAGGTGTAAAGGAAAAACTCAATTTCCCACCAGATCTCCTTTCCTTTTTCTTTTTTTTAAGATTTTACTTGTTTATTGGAGAGAGACAGAGCCAGAGAGAGAGCACAAGCAAGGGGAGCAGCAGAGGGAGAGGGAGAAGCAGGCTTCCCGCTGAACAGGGAGCCCAGCGTGGGGCTCCATCCCAGGACTCCAGGATCATGACCTGAGCTGAAGGCAGACGCTTAATGACTGAGCCACCCAGGCGCTCCAGATATCCTTTACTTTTATATAGAATGGTCACCAAATGTGTTAAAGCGTGGAGGTTTTTCTCCACACCAAGCAATTTTCTGCAACACCAGCTGGATGTCCTACAATTGAACCCAACTCTGATACTACCTACCTGGAGACAGTGTCAGATCCCACAGCCCAGGGCTCCATCCCATAATATCATTTCCATCCTCTTTCAGATGCCAGTTGCAAGTAGTCGGTCCCCAGGTTGCCCACAACTTCTGTTTCATTTGGCTACAAGTGGGAGGTTCCTCTGACCCCCTCCTCAGTTTTGATTAATTTCCTAAAGAGTCTCATAAGAATGCAGGGAAACCCTTATGTTTACCGGTTTCTTAAAGGATATGATAAAGGACAGTGATGAAAAGCCAGCTGAAGAGAGATACAAAGGACAAGGTCTGGGAAGGTCCCACGCCAGGAGCTTCGGTCCCCATAGAGTTGGGGAGTGTCACTCTAGTGTGGATAAGCTCATCCTCCTGTAAGCTCTCGAAACCCTATAGCATTGAACTTTGTCCCTGAAGCTTCCTCACGTAGGCGCGATCCATTATTAACTTCACAGCCATCCCCTCTCCCCTCTCTCTGGAGGACGGAGTGTGCGGCTGAAAATTCCAAGCTTCTAATCATGGCTTAGTCTTTCTGTTGGCCAGCCCCCAACCAGGTGTCATCCAGGAGGCCACCCAGGGTCCCCTCAGCAGAACAGAACATACTCCTAGTTTTCTTATCATTCAGGGAATTATAAGCATTTTAGAAGTCCTGTGTCAAAATCTGTGGTCAGAGACAAATAATTAGAACGATAGATGCTCCTAGTGTTGTCATCACTTAGGTAATTACAACGGTTTCAGAGGCTCTGTACCAGGACATGAGGGAAGAGACTAATTTATGTTTTCTGTGACCTCACATGAGGACATGGCGAGAAGGTAGTCATCTATAGTCAGGGAGAGAGATCTAGCCAGAAACTGAATATGAGGGCACCTTGATTTTGGACTTCCATCTTCCCCAAGTGCGATGAAATAAGTATCTGCCATATAACCCACCCAGTCCGTGGTATTTCATCATGGCAGCCTGAGCAGATGAGTATCATCACTATGGTACCCATCTCAGATGTTCCAGCCTTGTAACATTTAGGAGTCCTGGAGAATCAGCTAGATTCCTGTGCTCTACGACCTGACAAGTGACCATCTCTAAGCCCAGATGGGCTGGCCGCTCCCCACACTTTATGACACCGCTATGCACCAATTCACTCTTTCATTAAGTCAGTGGATCTCAACTTTAGCTGCACATTAGAATAATCTGACAGCTTTAAAAGATACCCAGGCCTGAGCCCCACCCCCGCGTATTCTAATCGGACTCATCTGGTGTGCAGCCTGCGCATCAGGATTTTTTTTTAAAGGTTCCACAGTGATTCTAAGGTTGAGAGCCCCTGCTCTAAGTGAACAAATTAGGAGTAAACAGCCAGTACTGTCTGTCGGGGAGAAGAGCACAGCTGTCTCTGTGTAGGTGTGGGTGCGAGGGGTGGGGGGTTGGCAGAGCAGGGAACAAAGACCACCACCGCAGAGTCCCAAAAAGGAACAGGAAGTGGTCAGGTTAATTTTCTGCAAAAGTTCTGACCAGAAGTCCAGAAGTCCTTTCTCCCTGGCAACAAAAGGTTAAAGAACCTTCAGACCCAGGGTGTGGAATGGGTCCCTTCAGTCAGTGAGAAGTAAGGCTCTGCTGGGGGATTCTAGACCGGGACAATTAAAGAAGGCTCCCCAATGGTTGGTGCCCGGCTCCCGGCCAGCGCAAATTCCCTCTTCTGCCTTCTTCTGCCGTAAGACCGCATTTCCCCTAAAAGTGCTGAGTTGCAGTTACTATTCCAGTAGACAGCGCCTCACGAGGGATAGGGCTGTCTATTCTACTTCCGGAACTAGCTGAGTTTCCGCTCCTACCCTGGGTCACCAGAGTCACGCGGTCCTCAAAGAGCACGTTTAAATTGGGACAGCAAAGGAAGAGCAACAGCAGAAGGAATGATGTCCTCTTCCTTCATTTATCTGTCTTGTTTGTATTTACATGTCCCCATGTGGAACCATAATGCTCCTACCATGTCACGCGATGTACATTTCAGTGATCTCTGGACCCGGGTTCGGTGTTCTGTAGCTGGGCTCCGTTTTTTATCCACAACTCAGGAACAAGAGAAGTCCAGCCCCCATTTGCTTCCTTGTGGAGTTCACTGATCCCACTTGGCGATCTTCAATGCGCAATGCCGGGGGAATCGGTACCCCCATGTAAGTAGACATGTCTGTTGGTTGGACTTGAGATCCCACAGATGCAAATGTCTCTAATACAGAGGGGATTTGCCTTCTATGTGGTGGGAACAGGAAATTGCATATCCAGCTTAGGTTATGGAGCAAACATTTAACACACGGTACACCATTTAGTTCTTAGAGCAACCCTGTGAGAATACATATTATTATAATTTTATTTTGTAGCTGAGGGAAATGAAGCTCTGAAATGTTAAGTAATTTCTTTGCCCAAGGTCTTGGCAGTATTAGAACTGGGTTTGATAGTCTGGCCATGACCTTCCAGGGCTCCTAGAAAAAGCCTGGTCATCTCCATTTTATGGGAGAAGGAATTAGGCCCCAAGTGTAGGCTGTGGAAGGTTTTTGGACGGCAACAGGGTCCAGCTTGCTTGACCGCTGTATATCTCTCCATGATCTTTGGTGGTTTTTGTTGTCGTTGTTGTTGTTGTTTTCCCTGACAGTCATGAACCTCATCATTGCTGGAAGTCCCCTCACCATTTATGGGATCTGACAGGGCTGGTAGATTGGTTCCCAGAATCCGCATAGTGGGGCTTCAGGATAGAGCCCTTCTTTTCCTTTATCCTTTCAAAGACCTTTTCAGGAAGCAGTTAAGCAGACCTAAAATTACATGTCAAATCAGAGGACTTAAAAAAAAGCTTCTAATTTTTTTTCTGTCTTCCAGCAACAAAATCTAAACGTGAGTCCTTTTCCCATCCCTGACATTCACAGCCCCCTCTCACCCACCTCTGGTGCCAGCTTCACCGTATTAATGCGATCCGTATTAATGCCCAGCTGGCTGGGGTTCTGTAGTAGCTCACCATCATTTCTATTTAAGAACATAAAGAGAATACAGCAGTTTTCACGTCGCACTGCTTGGAATAAGATGGGATCCTCGATCAGCATGGACGCCTCTGGGACCCAGGCACCGTCTACTCCGTGGCCGGAATGGGTTTTGCCCTGTTCCCTCTGATGGCTCTCCATGCTATATCTCTGACACACAGTCAGCGAGCGTTACACTTGTGTGGAAATAATAGTTCCGGATCATGATCAAGTCTTGGCCTCTTTAGCAATATAACTTGGTCAACCGCGGGAGGTAATTCATGGAGTCCACCTCAAAGTAGGTGAAGTTGGTCCTTTCTGTTTGAAAGATCCCACTGAGGCCCCAGTGGCCTCAAAATACCTTTCCGTTGTCTCACTTTGGCTCTTTTTGTGCCTCATACCTGGGCTGGAATTATTCTCATTTCCTATTTATACAATCCTCAGTTTCTGTGAATGTGACCTTATTGGGGAATGCAGATGTGATCAAGTTAAGATGAGGTCCGACTGGAGTCACGTGGGTGCTAATCTAATATGACTAGTGTCCTTATAAGAAGAAGAGAAGAGACATAGAGACACAGAGGGAGGACACCATGTCCTGACAGAAGCAGAGACCGGAGCGATGTGTCTATTAGCCAGGAAATGTCAAGGATGGTTGGCGATGCCAGACGCTAAGAGGAAGGCATGGGACAGATTGTTCCTGAGAGCCTTCAGGGAGAGGATGACCCTGTTGACACTTTGATCTCACACTTCCAGCTTCCTGCACTAGGAGAGAATACATTTATGTTGTGTGAATCCACCAGGCTTTGGAAATTTAAGGAAGGCTAGGGAACCAACACAGGCAGGTGGAAGAAGCTGGCTTGAAGTAAGAGTGGTTAGTTCCCGTGGAACTAAAAAGCAGGTCACCATCTCCCCTGGTCGTAGGTCAGAGGCGGGAGTCACCAACAGCTCTGATGGGAAACTTTTCAGGCCTAGGGTTTGTTCCACTCGGAAGAGGCTGCTACAAACCAGGCAGAATTCTGCTAAGGCTCCGGGCCATGACCTTCAGGAGGAGCCCGAGATCGCTGAGAAGAACTCACAATTTCCAAAAGATCAGGTGCTTGGATGGGTGCCCCCAAAAGGAAGATGGATTCACTTTGTCTTCTGTACAGCTGTGCCCAGATCCATTTCCCTACCAAGAGATGGTGCAGGCCAGCTCTTCCTTCTGTGAAATCTAGGGATCGATTGATACAATGCCTGTCCCTTGTCTCACTGATCTTGCCCCACTCTCCTTAGGGTGAATCTACATTCTCCATTCTGATTTTTCCACCTCTAACACTGCCTGTGTGTATGTCCTGCTGGGAAGATAGCTCAGGGAGCCAGTCTAGCTACCTTTTGTCTACTCATCCCACTAAGCACCCAATAAATGTTGGCTAACAGATTCTTATTTTTCATCCAGATACAGGTATCCTTTGGAATGAATTTGTAGTGCATTATCCAGAACTCCCCTCGGGACAGAGGCATTTATTCTTCCAATGGCTGGGTACATGGAACAAGGTGGAACCTTCCCTGGGATTGCCCTTACCCAGACAAAGCTGCTTTGGTCGAGGTATTTAATGAGTGGTCAGTCTAGGAGTGCGAAGGCCGGCCCCCTCGCCTCATATCAGGACATCCATAGGCCCGGCTGAGAACTTTGTTACAGACACACCGATGTTTGACTCTTCCATCTGCCCAGCCCCACTCCCCCAGCTTTTGTACAGGTCTTGTTCCTGAGAACATTCCCCAGTAAACACTTCCTGCACCCAAATCTCAGAGACTCTTTTCCAGGAAACGTGATCTAAGACATCTTTCAACTTGCTAATACAGGAGGAAGAGCTATATTAACTATACTTGTCCATATTAAATCTGAAATGCATCAAGTGTAGACAGTAAAATAAAATGTCACTATATCTCCAAGTTGTTTCCATTCTCAGCCTAATGGTGGCATCTTCAAGGTTCTACTGCTCCTCAGGGGCTCATGAGTTCTGAGCCCAGTGTGCTGCTCAGTAAACACACGCTGAATTCCGGTAATGGATGAATGTTCATGGAATTCAGCTTGGGCCTAGGAGGAGCTAAAGATATTTCAAAGAGTCTTCTTTGTCTCTTTGTAATAGGGAGGAGGGTCTTTGGAAGGTGTATCAGTTCCCTAGGTTGTAATAAAGCAACACAAACCAAGTGGCTTAAAGGACAGAAATTTATTGTCTCACAGTTCTGGAGAGGAGAGGTCTGAAATCCAGGTGTCAGTAGGGCCGTGCTCCCTCTGAAGGCTTTGGGGAAGGATCTGGTCCATGCCTCTTCCCTAGCTCCTGCTGGTTCATGGGCAATCTCTGGGGTTCCTTGGTTAATAGACATATCACCCTGGTCTGTGTCTTCATGTTCATGAGGCATTCTCCCCATGTGTATGTCTCTAGGTCCAAAGTTTCCTTTTTATACACCAGCTATTGGAGGAAGGGCCCATTTTACATCAATCTGACCTCATCCTGGCTTAACTAATTGTATCTTCCATGACCCTATTACCAAATAAGTTCACATTCTGAGGGACTAATGGTTAGATCCTCAACATACGAATTTTGGGGGCAGGAAGGCACACGACCTAACTGTAATAGAGTTCATCTATAACCATTTCCTGGGCAGGCTCTAGTTTTTGCTTCAGAAATCCCAGATTTTCTACCATGCTCTGTGGTAGAAATATTATAAGTACCATTCTTTGATTATTTTCTCTAAGCACTGATAGTTCAGTCCTGTGCTGCAAGGATTTACCTTTACTTTCCCTGGGCTTCCTCTGCCTCTTTTGAGCACATCCTTAATCACCTACCAGAATGGAATTGTTGAAAAGATACCCAAGTCTGTCTCACTTGTCTATGTCCCTAAATTACTACTGTCTACATATCTGAGATTTCTTCCACTAGATGTGTCTTTGTGTATCGAGAGTCCTCAACCTGCCCTCATTCCCGATATCTCTGTAGAGAGGTCGTCCACCTTGATTGCCTATGGAACCACCTACCTGCAAAGGTTTTGCAAACCCCATGGCCCAGGCCCCACCCAGCTTCCCGGGGGATCCAGTGTGCTCCCAGGTTGAGAGCCACCACTGTGTACCACTCTCCCATGGATGTTGTCAGTGTTATAGGTAGTTCCTACCTGTCCCACTACCTGTCTCACCACAATTCTGATTATACTCCTACTTTAGAAAACTAGGAAAATTTGCATTTCAAAAAAAGATTTTTAAAAGATTTTATTTATTTATTTGTGGGGGGGGAACGCATAAGCTGGGGGGAGGGGCAGAGGGAGAGGGAGAAGCAGATTCTCCACTGAGCAGGGAGCCCAAGGGCAGGATCAATCCCAGGACCCTGGGATCATGACCTGAGCCAAAGGCAGACGCTTAACCAACTGAGCCACCCAGGTGCCCCTGCATTTCAAAAGTTTTAGTAAAGTTTTTCCACATCTTTTCCTTTGTTCTTTGCAAACAGCTTTATCTCACAGCTACTCATGGACAGAAGGCAGAGGAGAGTGGCCTCCAGGTTGTTTGCTCCTACCAGTGACATTGAGAAATATGTAACAAGCAGGGGCTACTGACCAATCAGATCACTGGCAAAGGTAGACAAAGGGTTCACTGAACAAATTCTTCTCCGTCTATTTACCAGAGAACCAAAAAGTGGAGCTGTGGAGGGAAAAGGCAGAAACCTCATCATTCTTACTGTTCTTGACTGGCTTAGAGTCATGGGACACTGAACGCCCCCCCAAGAGATGAAACCACACGTGTCCAGAGCTGTCCTGCTCCCTGAGCAGAGGGGGGCTGCAGGTGTGACCCCAGAATTTTGAGAAGCAAGTAAGATAGAAGCTTCTCTACCTTCAATTAATTTACTTAAGGTTTTATCCCCTAACTACTAGGCATAGCTGTATGATGTGTTCCGATGTCATTGCTTCTGGAAAACATGGTCCAGGCTCACTTCACTCTAACAGGACCAAGTCTGGATTTGGAGATGTACTCTGTTCCCTTCTTTAGCATGACATGTGACTCAAGAAGTCCAGAGTCCAGATCTTTTATTTTTTTAACCTGGACCCTGGGACGTGAAAGACCTGTCAAGTTTATCTTCCTTCATCGTTGGTCAATTGCTTTGACCTCTTGACATTGCATCAAGTCAAGAATTCCTCCACGGACAGCTACAGCATTGCCCCATTGAGCAAATGTTGATTTAACCTTTTGGGTCTCCTGCCACTATTATGAAGTTCATTCCACCCACAACCAAGTTGTGAAAAGTGGGAGAAACTTGTTTTTGTTTGTTGTTTGCTGTTCCAAGTATTTATAGGAATTTGCAATATTACTTTTCTACATGAATCAATCACTGTATTGCCACTTTCACAAGATGGGAGTGGAGAAAAGATATTCTTGGTTTTAGAAAGATAGTTCTAATGCCCTATTGCTGTTTTTCAATTTCCTGTTTTATGCTTAAGAAGATTTTTTTTACTGTCCATTAATTTTCCTACAAAGTACTATTTACCTTAAATAACAAAGACCAAAACTTAATTCGGTCTGCATAGTGCCTTTCCTTTCATGATTTCAAATGATTCTTAAAATAAATCACATATATGTGCAGGTTGGTTTTTTTTTTTTCTCATTTTCTTTTTCCTGCCAGTCTTTTTAAAATTTTTTGATAAAATAAAAACATATCCAACACGAACTAACCTTAAAACTTTAAAGTCCAGAACAGAATATGATAACACAATGAATAAACTGCAGTCCAAATAAACACATCCTCTTTTTAAAAAATTAAAGTGGTTTTGGAGTGTCTGGGTAACTCGGTTGGACAACTGACTCTTGATTTCAGCTCAGGTCATGACATGGGCCCCGAATCAGATTCTGGGCTGGGCATGGGGGTTGTTTGGGGTTATCCCTCTCTCCCTCTCCCTCTGCCCCTTCCTCTTCCTCCCTCCAAAAAAAGAAAAAATTAAAGTGGTTGCCATTGTGATCTGCATAATTTGTTTGCTGTACTTCCACTATTTCTGCTGCTAGAATATAATTGCTGACTGAAGTTAATTCTGTTACATGTTATTATCTGAAAGTTTTCCTTTTGTAGTTTCTAACTTGGTTTAATTTGGAGGAAGAACATTCTCTGTAGATAGAATGACAATGAAAGAACATAATTTCGTAAAACTTGTATACATGCCACTCTGTCTTATAATAATATTTTGGCAAATTCCCGGATACTCGTAAGCTTTTTACCATCACTTGTTAATGAGTTTATGCAAAGCAGTAATACTTTGGTAAGTGATTAATTATTCACTTAAATTTTGGGGGGGGGTGCTTGTCATAATGAATCTTTTAAAAAACAATTTTATTAAAGACAAATTCAACCAAAGAACAGTTTTGCCTGTTTTGAGTGGCGTATTGCAATATTGCCATGATATTGACTTGATGAGGATTTGCTTTTCTGATTGCTTTTTAAATTAGGAAAGTAATATTTGCTCAGGTTTTTTGGGAGGTTCAAATGGCTCCCCAGGCACTCTCTTTTATTAAAGTTTTTTTTTAAAGTTTAACTCATACATAAAAATGCATAGATCGTAAGTGCACAACTCAGTGAATTATACCAAGTGAACAACTTGATGAACAACAATGTTTTTGGAACTGCTTTTAGGTAAACACTGAGATTTTTGTATTTATTTTCAAATACATATTGACTCAATTTTTCTCTTCTATTAGGCAAGTCTTCTTCTTTTCTATCTGGCCTTCTGGGAGATATCCTTTACTTTTCTTAACTATGCCCCTAACCTCATCTTCAACTCCTTCCATTCCATTATTTAACCCCGTCATTTTTTTTTTTGAATTCTGATAATGATTTGAAATTTCCAATCGTTCTTTCTTGTTCCCTAATTGCTTTACAGATGCCATAGCCAGCGAAATTGCTCTGAGGATAATAAGTAATCTCTTGTGATTTTGGGGGTCTGCTTCCTCTGAGGCCGCTCTGTGTTCATGATAGTCTTTTTTTTTTTTTTTTGCCTGTTTATTTCCTTCAAATGCCTGTGATCCTTTGTTGACTATTTTTGTGAGCGAAGAACTTTGTGGATTAATATAGGTCAATGGAGTGGATTTCACTAATAGCTGTACTTACTTAGAAGGCAATGTTCTGAATCAGAAAGTGGATTAGAGCTCTGTGTGAACAGACAGATTCACCACAGACAAGCTTCCACTTAGTGGGGAAGTAGGTATATGGAGCGGTAAGGGTGTGAGTGGCCTGGCTGTTCTCTGGTTTGTCTGTGGTGAGGTTACCCAACCTGACCACTGCCCTAGATCCACGTTCATTTATTTTACCCCCTGGCTGCAATCTTGGAGCCTGTCTAGGTGAGGATCACGGTCAATGTTTGTTGCCTGTTTTCGCTTGAGGATCACTCTACATTGATATGGTCCCGTTGGCTTTCTGAGACTCCCAGGCATTTATCCAGTTTACTGAATTTTCTGCCGATGACCTTCGATTCTTTGTCAGCATTCTAATCAGACGTATTCATCCCTTATCCATCTTTGTCGACATCTCAGTAGGAACTTGGGAGAAACGGTAGGCAAATACACATGCTCAGTCGGCCTTGTACTTATAGGCCTAAAAAATACTTTATTCAGTCAATAAAGCCCTTCTACATTTCCCTAAAACAGAAAGAAAGGATAGAATTATGTTAATGTTTCTAGTGGAAAACCTGCCAGTCCAAACTGTCCGAAGAATTCTCCATTTCACCTTCCTAAGAGTAGCATAGTTATAAAACGCTTGGTCTTTGAGTCCGACAACCTAGGGTAGACTCTTGGTCACTGCCCTTATGAACTAGGTGACAGCATGCAATTACCGAAGCTCTCTGGGCTTCGTTTTTCTTGTCCATAAAATGGGGATAATGATCCCTTCTTCTTGAGGTGTCATGCAGATCCAAGTACTTAGCATGGTGCCAGGCATTTACTAATCTATAAATGGTAGCCCATAGCAACAGCCGCTGTGGTAACATCACAATCATTCCAGTCATGAGACCTTCTCCCTGCTAGTCTCTCATTTCCTAGACATTGTTGTTCTAATTAGTCAGAATTATTAGAGCTTTATAGGTTTGAGTTTTGTTCGGATGAACTTCAACCCCTGACTCGGGGTTAATCTCCAGATCGCAGGGGGCCTGGAGAAGATAAGGGAGAACAAATTAAAGGCGGATGATGGAACAGCCTGGACATAATAATAATGCTTGATGTTTTTATAAAAAAAATTTCCAGCACTTATCTCATTTATTCCTTCAAAACTTTATGATGTGTGTAGTTTAGGTATTTATTGGACATTTATCCAATGCACATTTTTTTTTTTTGGAGCAAATTAACCTTCTGGGCATCTACTGTAGGGGAGAACAGTTGTTGAACTCAGCTAATATGGGATTTTTCGAATGACCCATTAAAATCAAGTGTATTTTTCCTGATACTGGGGCCTTTGTTCTAAATGATTAAATACTTAGCTTTATACCTAAGACAGGAGTGCTTCGGTAAACGTGTAGTGAAAGGCATTGTCTTATACTAAGAGTTTCCACGTTTTTGAGCTCTTCATGTTTTTCGTAGTGGAGCAGTCCTAGATTAGGCACATATAAAATAGGTGGAAATGGGGGCTGCCTTGTTTGGGGAGAGTCTGGGGACCCGAGCTCCATCACGTACCACTTTGCCTTCACTGCTGTCCGCCGGTGGCTGTGGGGACACATTTTCATACCTCTGGGGCTCCAGGGAGCAGTTTGAAAACCACTGATCTGACTTATTCCGAAGACAGACTTTCTGGTTGCTGTGAAAAAGCTATCATTTTTGAATGCCTTATGTAAGTGTCCAACCAATATCCGCAAGTTTCAATCCTTCCAATAACCACTCCTGGAAGACATTTACTCTCCCCTTATTATAGTAAGGGAGCCAAAGTTCAAAGAGGTGACTGAGTTCGCCAACATCCCACACCTCATAAACCAAGGATTTGGCTTTTTACTCACAACCGGTTCCAAATCCTAGGTTTCTCTCCTGCCTCAAAATGAATGAGAAAATCTCTAAGCTCCTCTCTGGCAATAGAATTTTATAATTTTAAGATACTTTTAAAAATAAGAGCACAAAACATCGATCAAAGGAATAAACATGGAGTCAAAATCCAGATAGAGAAGGAACTAGTACAAACAAAAATAAAATTGGAGGGGAGACATGGGTCCATCTTAACTAGCTAGTCTGTTCTCTCTGGTCAGTGGCTCTTTCTAGATTTATTGTAGTGAGAAGTGTCATTTTGGATGCTTCCTTTCTAAGCAGTTTTGCTTGATTTCATCTTTTTCAATACGAACCCATGTTACTTATGCTCCTGCTCACGGACATTGGGTCCTGCTTCATTTATAATTAATGATCAACTTTCAGACGTGTTCTGTCCATTTCCTTAATTTTCAGGACTCACAATGTGCAAGGCACTGCAGTCAGTGTGCAGAAGTATAAACGTTGCCTCAAAGGTACTTATCATGTTACAGTGAGGGGGACATGCCAGTCAGAGACAGCAGGGAACGCACACTATGTACGTACGTGAGAAGCACACACATTATTACAGCGACGCAGAGGTGGCAGAGGTCACTGTGCTCTGATTCAGTCCAGATAGGCTTCGTGGAGGAAGAAGAGCTTGAACTGAGCCTCCAGGAGAGGTGGGGCTTTGGGTAAGAAGAGAAGATGGGTGAGGATAATTCCAGGTGAACAAGTAGACAACCAGTAGGACCACTTGGCTAGAGAAGAAGGCTGAATCTAGTAGCACCATTTCCTCTTGGCAAGAATGAAGGTACATTCTGCTGAGCCTATTCCACTGGGGGAATATGGACCCCATAATAGCATCTCATTTCATAGGGGCTGGTCTTGAGATTTTATGGAAATAATAAACAGTGTCTCACAAAAAGAAGATGTTTCCCCTTCGTCTGCACCTTGGACCAGGAGTCACGTGGGTCAAAATCATCCTGATGCAAAACCCTGGGACTGTATTAGTTTCCTAAGATGCCATAAAGAAGTGCCACATACCGGGTGGCCAAAACCAACAAACATTTATTCTCTCCCAGTTCTGGAGGCTAGAAGTCTGAGATCAAGGTGTTGGCAGGGCCATGCTCACTCTGAGGGCTGTCGGGGAGAATCCTCCCTCCCTCTCCCTAGATTTCCTGGTAATCCTTGACATTCCTCAGTTTTTCAGCTACAGCACTTCGATCTCTGGCTCGGTGGTCACGTGGCCATCTCCCTGTGTGCTTCTCTCACTTCTTTTAAGGACACCAGTCACACTGGACTAAAGGCCCATTCTACTCCCGTATGACGTCATCTTAACTAATTGCATCTGCATTGACCCTGTTTCCAAAGGTCACCTTCTGAGGTACACGAGATTAGGGCTTCAACATATCCTTTCAGGGGGGACACAAGTCAGCCCAGAACAAGGATGAACAGGGCAATTGTGGAACTCTAGGGGAAGGGTTTTGCCTGAAGAGGAGGGTGAAACTAAAAGAGTACTTTCCTCACAAATCTCTGTGAAAGTGTGGGGTTGTAAGGCAATGAGTGAAGCACAAAATCTGGGAGAGGAGAGGGAGGAAGGGACGAGAGGAGGAGAGCGAGCTGCTCAAGTGGGTAAGAATACTTGCTTAGTAGCGCTCAGGAGTGTCATTAGTAAGACTTTGTGACCACAGAACAAGATGCAGACATTATCCAAACCTCCCTCCAACGTCACTTCAATCTCCGTGCAATATGGCCCAGACAAATGGCAAGAATATGGAAAGGGTAGACGATTCAGTTGGTTGGAAAGGGAATTTTTTAAAGAAGTTAGCTGCCACTTGGGTAAGAGTAACTGACTTCTGCTACCGTGTCTGACGACATAATTGGATACTGGTTCAGTCTGAACACAGAAGTCAAGTTGTAAAACCAAGCCATACAGAATGATGCCTTATTTTCAGGGTGTCCATAAAAAAGACTTAGTAGGAAAATCATCCTGAATAAACTATAGGCACATGTTTCCTGGTCAGAAATTTCCATTGAATAAGGAACCTCAACTCATTTAGGTCACATTATAAGAGCATTTGGAATAATTAAGGAGGGTTTGGGGAAGGGTCCCATAGTCAGTATGCAGAGATAAGCCTAAAAAAGACAGTGTGTCTCCCTCCCTTGGACAGGGAACACTCAAGAAGTCTCTGCTTCCCATCTCCCATTGGTATTTGGAGTTTGGTGGGTCTTCAATGCCCGTCAAATATACAAAATCTGACTTCACGAAAAATAAAGCAGTGTATATACAGAAAGGTAACAACAAGGAGAGAAATCAGTAAAAGGTGGCATTTTACCTACAAACATGGAGAGTATGGCCCTCACATTAAGAATGTAAGATGTGATGAAGGTGGTATCTCAAACACATGGGGAAAATTGGGCTTCTTAATTAAAGGTCTTAGGGACAACTGAAGAGTCACTCAGAAAAATATGTGATTGAATCTGTACATCACAAAAAATAGCAGGGAACACTATGTTCACTATGTTCACTATGACTTTAGAGGTGTCAATGTAAAACATAAACCCATTTATTTTTCTGCGAAAATTTGGGTGAATTTCCAGCAAAGCAGTTCGAAAACCTTTCTGTGACTCAGTATTCAGAAGAAATAAAGGAAAAGATCCTATCAAAAGCTCCTATACAAACTTATCCAGGTATAAATATGCTCCTTTGTGTGGCAAAAATCAGAAGACAAATGACAAACTGGGAGAAATATTTGCAGCTTAGTCAACAAGGAACTAAGCCCCTGGAAGTTCAAGCACTCCGAAACCATCAAGAACAACAACAGCAAATGATAGAAAAACAGCCAAAATGCAGCAGCAGGCAATTCATAGGGAAAAAAAAGAAATAGGCTTTAAACATATGAAACATGTTCAACCACGCCTCTAATAAAATAAATTCAGATTGAAATTTTACTGAGATATTTCTCACCTGTTGGACTGGTAAAAAATTGACCAATACATTCAAGTTGAGTAGTCTTGGGGCATCTGGCACTTCACATATTGCAGATGGGAGTGCAAAATGGTGCTGTGTCTGCAGACGGGAGTCTAGCAACATCTAACAAAATTACATATGCATTTACCCTTTGACCCTGCTCCTCAGAAACCTCCCGAAATACACCCCCACCAATACAAAGCAAGTTTGCCTAAAGCCATTCATTACAGAATTATTTGTCCTAGCAAAGAATTAGAGATGCAAGTGTCCATTGGTGAGGTTTTGGGTAATAAACTAGTAAAAGGGACTAGTACTCAATGGAGTATTAGCAGCCGCATAAAAAGAATGAAGAGAAGTACTGCAGACACGGAGTGTTCCCCAAGATACATTGTTAAGTGCAAAAAGGTGCAAAACAGCGATAAGTTATGCTATATTTGTGTATGAAGTCACAGGAAGTCAGAATATACATGTACTCATATAAATATGTTATTTATATAATATGTAATATATAATACATAATATATACCTACAATAATATGTAATACACTACATATAATATGTAATATATAATATTTATATAATATGTAATATTTCATGCATGCATGTATGTATATGTGCTTCAGTTCTTTTGCAGAAAGAAATGGTGGAAGGATAAACCAGAAACTATGGTCACCTACATCAGATGTGGGGAGGGGTCTGGGGTAGACAAGTAGGGAATAGAAGTGAGACATCACTGGAGAAGCCTTTTTATATGGTCTTGACCCTGAACCGTGAAAATGTGTTATGTGGTGAGAAGCAAAATGAAGCAAAAAAGAGAAAAACGGAATATATTAACTAGGCCATTTAGACAATCATCAGAATCAGAGAGATTCTTTTTTTTTTTTTTTAGATTTTTTATTGTCTTAGAACAGAGAGATTCTTGAGTTGAAATGGTCTCCATAAAATGACAAGCAGCAGACAACACCTCTGGTTCTCAGCACCCTCTGGAAATACCAGTCAATACAGAGAAGGAGAGCTCAGGTCAGGTTCCCCAGGATGGGCACACAGCCAGCTCTGGAATGGTCTGGAAGGATGGTTGGTAAAGACTGTCGACTCCAGAGATAGGGTGAACTTGGGTTGAATCTGCTGCTTCCCACTTCCTGGGAGAACAGCTGGGTCTCTGAGCGTGTTTCCTCATCTGGAAGGGAACTGTAGAAATACATTTCCCACAGGTACTGGGAGGCGTAAGTGAAATACTGCCCAGTGAGACGCCTGGTCCACACAAATTCATCCATCCCTCGTGTTTGAGGAAGGACCTCCAGAGAGCAGGGGGAAGAGATGACCGTGAGGTCGGGGGGCTTGTAGCCTAGGGAGGAGACGGTCTTGGGGAGGAAGTGCACTTTTCTTAACGGCATATCCACAAATGTAGGTTCCAGTCCCCCCAGACTCTGTGAGCGCTGCAGACAGAAGGTTCTCACAGTGGCAGGGAGAGGCATTTCCGGGGGACACACGGCTGAGTGTGCCCAAGAACACCTGCTCAGAGACCCAGCATTAAACCCAGTCACTTCTGCCTCCCCTGCCTGCTTCTGTCTTCCTGGGCAGTGTGGTTTCCCTTCCTCTCTGGAATTCTCCAGAAATGACCGTAAAGGAGTTTAGATTCCTTTGTTCTTTTGACCTTTGACTAAGAAAAGTGACTCAGTGTCCACAACGGGGGAAGAAAGGAGCTTTGAAAAGTGTCTACAGAAGATTTTTAAATCTTGGAGCTCATTCTGGATGCTACTGGGGACCAGAGCTGGGATTATTTTTACATGCATATAATTTTGTCTCAGGAAGATACCGAGAGACTGAATTCCCACTTCTTGGGCCTGTCAAAGGTGTCATTCCTCATTCATTCATTCATCCATTCATTCATCAGATAAACATGTATTGAATACCTATGATATCAGCTTGCATTCTAGTTGGGAAGACAGAAACTAGAGAAACCACCTGATTAAAGTCCTTGCATGGTCGAGAGGGGAGTCCACATCAGGTGGGGTGTTCAGTTCTGAGGTTTGGGAGGAATCTTAGATGCCTTCCCATCTTACCCCTCAGGCTGCAGATCGAAACACTGAAACCCAGAGCAACCCCATCCAAAGCCATACAGTTGATTAAGGACTGAGCCTAGAATAGGCTAGAATAGGGCTCAGGTCTCCAGCACTATTTCCATCACAATCCACTCGACAATGCTGGAGTGTGTGAGAGCAAAAAAAAAAAAAAAAAAAAAGGCTATAAAGTGCATATCTATTTGGTATGGTGGAGAAGGTAAGTCGATGACTTAATTTTCTCCCTTAAAATACTGGAAGAAGAGAATACTTTGAGGCCAGGTGCTGGGTGGGTAGGGAAAATGTAGTGAATTAATCATTTCATGATTCAGTCACAAATATGGGCTTCTTGGGATGACATCCATTACGACCGTGAAGGAAGGCTTCAGCATGCTTTGCCACGTGAATGAAGGATGAGTCACCTTACTATCTCACATACTGGCTTCTTTTTCAAAATACGTCCCTTTGAATAGAAAGGCCTAGCTATCGTGGTTGAACTTGGATTCACTTGGTCTCTATGGCAACCACAGCGAATCCCCACAAGTCACAGGAAAAGGGCACTTGGCATCCTGAGGCAGAATAGATGGACCCTTTATATCAGCCATCCCTCTCCCCGCGAGAAGGGAAGGAGACGCCATCAGACACACATTCCAGAGCCGCAGAATGAAAACCCGCCTGCACCCTGCCTGATTCTCGAATCTGCTGCCGAGTCGAATCATTCATGAATACCACTGCTTGCGACAGCTTCAGATTGTTCTCTGACGCTCTCCCCTACCCCCTGACCCCAGCCCAGACAGAAGGGGATGTAGCTACAGGTAGACATATCAGAAATTGGCTTGAGTGCATAAGACAGACAATGCAAATGAGCAGCGACTTTAACACTCCAGAAAAGTCTGGAGGTAGGCAGCCCCGTCCATCTATGGCGGCTCAACAAAGCCTTTCAGAAATGAGGTTCCTTCCCATAAACTGTTCCATTGCCCATCCCTAAGGTGTGATGTTCCATGGTTTAAAAGCTATCACAGCCTCAATCCAGGTGGAAAAGAAGAGAGGGATGGTGCAAAGGGTGGGTGCCAAGTGTCTTTTAAGGTTTTACCCCAGTTGCCACAGGACATTTGCACTGATGTCTTATTAACCAGCACTTAATTACTTGGTTACACCTGGTTGCAGGGTGGGTAGGACAATATGGTCTCAATTCCTGAGAGCCTTGTGCTCATTTCAAAAGCAGAAGCTTTAGTCTAAGGATAGAGGGGGTCCAGCAGTCCTGGACATGATGTGTAATCTAGGTGCTTAAAGAGCTGCATGAACACATTTTTTGCATCTCAGTCCAAACTATAGCTCAAGTTTAGCTCCGAACTCTGGTCACAAGTCTGCTGTTTAAATTGTCTTCATAGGATCACGGGCCCAATGGTGTTGGTGGGGAGGTTCCATATCAGTGTGGAAGCAGTAAGATGAAGGAGAGAGATGTTCACCTTCCACACCACTGACTGCTGGAGCCAGAGTCTGAACATGGGAGCCAGCCATTGACAGGGAGTCTGGGAAAACTGGGACCATAGGACCTGGGGTTCAGATACTTGGGGGCTCAGATACATGGAGGTTAGATTCAGGTGCAGCATTTTCTGCTGGTTTATTTATAGGATAATCTTGCCTGTCTCCCCCAGGATTAGAGAGGTCATATTTTTAGACACTCTGGGGTTGATGGCTTCAAGGAAGGAGGACCACAGCAGAACAACTTAGAATATCACTTTCCAGCTCTTAAGGTTCATAATAGAGTTTTGAACTTCTCGCAGAAGTAATCGGTTGTCAGAAAGAGCTTTTGGGTCTCAATGCCTAGCTCCTGGGTATTGAAAGCGAATGTTTCTGTCATTGCAACAGATTTGGGGGCAATGTTTCATCCTAAGGACAGAAAAGCCAATGGGCTCCATCCGTAAATGTCGAGGCTGGGGACAAGAAGGAGAGCCAGGGAGAAGGATAACAGAGAAGAAGTGATGGGGACCTGTGCCCTGCTGCCTTTGGCTCAGTCTGCAAAACAGGGCACCATGGAACCCCCAGGTGGGTGCCCTGAATTCCCCCTGGGGCTCCGAACGGCAGTTGACACCCATGATGTTTCCTGCTTCGCTTTGATGTCGAGCAGAGACATGAGAGCATGGGAGAACTGGGGGGTGGGCCAGAAGTAGTCTCATATAAGCCCCTAGCAGGCCCACGGGGAACAGGGGCGGCAGTGTTTTCTCAGGGGACTGAGTGACAGGTGACTTGAAGACAATGCATTAAGAATAGGGGGATATGTGCTGCATGAACTCAGGCTGGCAGGGAGGGCCAGCTGACCTCCCCCCACCAGAGACTCGCCTCTTTATAACCTTCCTTGGATTTCAATGCATCAGCATCCTTCCCCCTCCAGCCCAGAGCAGAGGTGGGGACAAGTTCTGAACTGATGGAGTTTAAAGCTGAAATGACTCTGAGAACTCTGAATTGCCAAGTCAAATCATTTCTACCAACAGGAACCAACAAACTCAAGACAAAACCCAAGATCAGTGATAATAAAGCAAAGAGCCCTCTGTGTTTGGCACTCCTGAGTTTATGGCCTGAGAAATGTGATCTTGCTACAAAATTATATATCAACCATCTTATTAAAAAATTGGCCTTTATTTCTTATCACCTGAATGAGGCGGCAAGAGAAAGATGTTATTTCTGGGAGGGTCTCATGTGAGTGAATAGAATTACCGAAAGGTTTCTTATAAATCTTTATGAATAATTGGGTTTTTTGGCTAATGGACAAAATTAAGCAAATACTATTTAATCAGTCATATTCATGTTTGTGGGTAAACAATTGGATGGAAACCTAACTGGGCAAGGATCTTCCAAGGGAACACATCTAGCTTATCACAGATCTCCCCAGACTTCCTGCCCCGGAACTCCATGGTCTCCCAGTTGTCCCTAAACAACAGATGGGCCGTGCTTCTCTGCTCAGTAACAACAGGAGCTCACTTGGTTTTATTTTGTCTCCATCACAGCGTCCCGGGGAAGAGCTCATCACAGGCACAATCCAGGAGGGAGAGTCTCGGGAGAGGTTCCCTTAGGCTAACCACCACGTGGTCCTCTTAAGTGTATTTTGACATATCACGTCTGCGTTGAATTTCATTCTCTCGTCACAAAAAACCCCTCAAACTATCTGTAAATAGCTTTGGTGGAGGTAAGCTAGGGGTCCTCCCCACACGTGTGGACTCCTGCCTCTGTCACTTCAATGGGGCGATCCCCTCCATCCGCTTGCTGTGACTGCTGGACTTGGCATGTCACCTTTCTGAACCTCTGTTTTTCTGGGATATTCATTTGCATGGAAATGTTGTAGGGATGAACATAATTCTCAGCACCAGGCACAGAGTGGATGCTCATTCTGTCTCCTTCCTCTCTTGACATCTCTTTTGGATGGGGGAAGAAGGCTGAGCGTGTCCTCCAGCCCCAAATTCTATTGGAACCTTTGAACAGAATTTGCTAAAGGTCTGATATAACCACGTGATACATTTGGAGGCGTCCACGAAACTGCATATTCATACATCACTTTTTGTTTTTAAGAGGATCTGAGTATTTGACTTCTCTTTAGTAGGAATACCGGGGAGCCCTTGATTTTTCTCAAAGGGAAAAATGATTTGTCCGTCAGATAAGTGTGTCCAAGCTAATTGACATACAAGAGCCCATTGTTTCTATGGTGAGTATTGAATTATGTGAGACAAAGATCTGAACACTGCTTCCGACTTCCCAGTGGATGCTAAAAATAGCTGGGATACTATGGTTTCATTATCTGGAGCAGGGGTGAGGAGACTTAAAAAAAAAATCTAGCTGAGGGCCACTCAAAGTCAGTCAAGGTCCATTTAAATAAATAGCAACTAAACCTAGTGGGCTTCTACACAGAAAGAGAAAACAGAAATCATTTTCTAGACTGGCTGTTAAAGGACACAGAACATAAAGCTCTATTCAACAAATCCTGCAAAATATAAAACCATGTACTGTACGATTTTGATTATCTGGAGCCTTTGAGAAAGAAGCTGATAGCTGACTCTTCCATATAGCTCAGGATTTATGTCTTCAAGCAGTGATTTTTTTTAAAAAGACTTTAAATGGAAAGCTCTCGAAAATAGATCGCACTCTTGAACGTGTTCTTAAACAGAGCATGAAGGAGGCAATTAACCTCTTCCTGACTTGAGTTATCAATTCTTATTTTTTAAAAGATCTATTTATTTATTTTAGAGAGAGAGAATGAGGGGGAGGGGCAGAAGGAGAGGGAGAGAGAATTTCCAGCAGACTCCATGCTGAGTGCAGAGCCCGACGTGGGGCTTGATCTCATGACCCTGAGATCGTGACCTGAGTCAAAACCAAGAGTCAGACACTTAACTGACTGTGCCGTGCAGGTACCCCAAGTTTTCATTCCTGATAATATCAACTATTATACAGTCCTATGTTAATGCAGTGATGCCCTCAAAATCAGTTCTGGTACATGGGACTTACTGCCTCCTTATGAGTCTCAGGTCTGTGCGTTTGTTTATATCTCCTCTCCCTAGATGCTGTCACTTCTCACTGCTGTCATATGTCATCTCTAGTACCCTTTCCTCCCTCTTTATCTCTTTTAGTGACTGGTAAGTCAGATTCAAGTTCATTGAGGCTCTTTGTAAACTAGGAAGAAGTGGATCCTGAATGAACATCTAAGAGACATAAGAGGAAGGGATATGAGCCTTAGTGATTGGACTTTCTAAGATACATTTTATTCAGAGATTTGTGTTTGTTTTATTTGATTCTGCAGATTGTTGACCAAATTTTGTTATTCATTGATGTGCAATGCATTAAAGCTTTTCATGACTACGAAGTGCTGTACATATCTACGCTAGTATGCATATCTTCAGGGACTTTTTATGTAACCGGCACTTAGTCCCCTGCCAGCTAGCCATGCCCAGCTGGCCCTGAACAGATCACCCTTGTCCACGTACTAGCAGACAAGTAATTATTATCATGTGACTGGCAAATACAGCAAGGTGGCACAGCTCGTCTCAGAAAAAATTATACCTGGTCATGGATTTGCTATTTAGGAGTCACGGTTGGCTAAAGACTATTTTTTGCAATGAGCATGGCAGGGCGTGTTGGCGTCCAGGCTGTCCCAAGCCCTGGGCTTGCCAGATGGTTGCAGCGTGCTTCCTGGCGGAGCTCCTCAGTCACCCAGAGGTACCTGGAGCCCTCGGGCCAGTCTCTTTGTTGCAAGCAGCCTGAGTGGCTTATTCCAGTTTGCTGTACAAACATTATCATTTCCTACGTACATCCTGGTGTGAAAAATTACTGAGACATACTGGTGTTAGGTGACCGTACTGGATTACAAGGGGCCATGCTCGGGGAGCTGGATCTCCCAGCATGCTTTGCTGAGGATGTACTTGTCCCAGGAAAGAGGGACATTTGTGTGATTGGGTGGTCGGAGAGCTCTCACCCAGCCACTGACCCAGTCCTCTGCGAGACAACCCAGTTGGTCTCAACACGTGGGAATAAAAACAAAAACAAAAACTGAATTAATTCATTCAACCTGTATTTATTGAACACAGTGTACTAAACTCTAGAGACACAAAGGCGGGTGAGATGAGACAGACCCCTGACCCCAACAAACTTGACTGGGAGATGAATGTGCACGAAGTAATCACAATATGATGTGATGACGGAGAACCCCACACAGTTTTGGCCTGCATAAGGGGACACCTGTGCAGCCCTCTGTCTCTGCACCCAAACAGGAGAGAAACACAGCATGACAACAAGACCCTGAGTCTCGCTGACCACCCAAGGGCATGTTTGAACTGCTGGACCACAGTTCTAGCCGTACAACGGCTTCTTACAGAATCACGGGTTCATTAAGTTGCTAATCCTGACATCCTACCTGCAGGCCTCCAGTCCAAGTCTCCGGAGGCTCCCGCGGTGTCTGACACATTTTGCCACAGCAGGAGAGCAAGTTGAATGCTGGCTCCCATCACACCACAGTTGTGGGCTTGAAGTCAGAGAGAAAGCAGGGCATAGCAGAGCGGGTCTCCTCCAAGCCAAACACCGAAGCGGGGCTTGTGATCGGTTTTTCCCTTTCACTGAAGCCATTTCATAAGCCTGAAAACTTTCCACTCTGAATTAGGTTGAGATTTTTGTTGAGAAAGGTCCAGGATGGGACAGATTGACCCAATCAGGTTTAACAAAAAAAAAATTGGAGTCAACCACTGGAATAATAACTCGACTTAAAAGAATGGGAGAGATCAAGTGGGAGGAAAGAAGCCAAAGCCAGTGGCTGTGGCATCCTAAGTGCCTTGTTTTTGAAAATCCAGGGAGATTTTGGGCTTCGAAAGGAAATGTGTTTATGCACAAGCTAAAGGTGACGGTTTCCTTCTCAAGATGATTTGAGATTTTGTTTGGAAAAAACTTAAGAGGTTTTTGCCCTCGGAATACCCAAACTCTTTAGGTTTAAGCTGGGGTGTATCCTTTCTATCCTAAAAAAATGACAACTAGGGTTAATGGAGCATTTGCCAGGAAATGTGCCAACATTTACATGACTTATCTCTTACTAATCTGAATTACAAGGCATTTTTGATGAGTCAATTTGATGTTGCCCTTAGTGTTTCTCACATTTTATTGAATAATAAAAGATTCAAGAGATATAAAAGAAAGAAAAATAGGCTTTTCATGCCGTCTGTGGCATCACTGTTGTCCTGGTGATGATCTGAATTCCAAGGTCATTTTCACAAACATGAATATTCCTCCTCAGAAGTGTGTTTGTCATTCATGTGGACTCTTCTTCGTACTTTAGGGAACAAGCAATGAACTTGGGTCTCTCAGGTCTAGAAAGACGTTACTTTGGCTGTGAGGAAGTTTCATGAGGCAAAGATTTTTAGATACTATGAGCATAATTTTGTGACTTTTGTCAGGAAAGGTTTATATTGGTGTCTGGAACATCTGTAGTGCAGGCCTTCTTGGATTAATAAAAATTCCATCCATTCAAGTAACTCGAGGGAGTTGTGTTGAAAACAGGAAGGCTCCTCAGAGGCCGGAAAACAATTGCTGAGCTCTGCTTTTCCTTCCCTCAGGGCAACCAGCTCACCCGGCCTGCTCTCTAGCCTCCAAACCACACACCAGTCTCCTCTTGCTTCAGGGCCTTTGCACCTCCTCCACTTTCTGCCTGAAGACTTCCCCACCTCAGCTCTTTTTAAGCCTGGTTATCCTCATTCTCCATGCCTAGCTCCAGAATCTGGATGCTTCCCCTGATCTAAGGTAGACTCACCCTCCATGTTATCACATTTATTCCAATCTATAATTATCTTGTATATTTACTCATTTGTGATCTGTCCCCCCTTCACTTCTGTGCAAGACCAGTGACAGCAGAGCCTGAGTCCCTCTTGCTCCCTCTTGCATGGTGCCTGACACACGGTCATCGCTCAATGCTTATTTACTGAGTGAGTGAATGAGTCAATTCACTTATACCTAAATAGATAATATTGAATTTAGCTATATTAACAGAATGGGATATTACCAGCTAGCCCATAAGCCTTACCGAGTTTATATTGCTGATCTGACAAATGTGCCCCCTGTGAGCGCAACCTGTGAATGAGTGGGAGACTGCACGTAAGGGAAAAGATGAGCTTGGACCATGAAGAGAGGAAATAGCAACATGGCAATATTAAATTTGACTCTGTAGAAGTCTAGGGAGAGTCTGTTTGCCTTGAAGAATCTTTTTTTTTTTTTTAAAGATTTTATTTATTTATTTGACACACAGAGAGAGAGATTACAAGTAGGCAGAGAGGCAGGCAGAGAGAGAGGAGGAAGCAGGCTCCCCGCCGAGCAGAGAGCCAGATGTGGGCCTCGATCCCAGGACCCTGAGATCATGACCTGAGCTGAAGGCAGAGGCTTTAACCCACTGAGCCACCCAGGTGCCCCCTTGAAGCATCTTTAATAAGCCTGCAAATGTTTCATCTATCCAAATCTTGTCACTCATCCCTGTTTCCCACTCCCAATATGAGTTATCCCGAGAGAATAGAAATGTCCACCCACATTCCCGATTGCCTCGCACTTCCCATAAAAATCGGGGGTGGGTGAGCAGGGGAGAAACTGCACTAGAGGGGTGTTTAAAAACCTCCTTTTAGAGACCCTTAATTCCATGGTCTGTTTTAAGGGGGGCAACTCCTGTCTTAAGTCTTAGGTTTTTGATTCTACAAATCTGCAGCTCACACTGAACGCTGTTGACTACTGGGAAATGAAGCAAACAAATGTAATGTTAATTTAATGAAGAGAGGTGGGAGGGTGTTTGTAATGAGTGGCCCAGAATTGCCTGCAGGCTGTGAGAAATTGCCAGAATATGGGTTTCTGCGTGATGGAGAGAAGACTGGAGTAGTCTGGAAAAAGAAAATAAATAATGTCCTCCGGTCCTGAGACCCAGGGAGCTAGGGTCAAGGTCCCAGTTGGAGAGAAAGGAGAGGAGCTGCCATCTGGGGAGGTCCTGACATGCTATAGCCCAGAGTTGAAAGTGGCCTCAGCTGTGTAGGGAGAAAGATGTTGGCGATGCTTAAAGATTCTTTTTTTTTTTTAATTATTATTATTTTTTATTTTTATTTTTATTTGCCTCAGGGGTACCGGTCTGTGAATCATCAGGCTTACAATGCTTAAAGATTCTTGTGTCAACCTATGAGTGAGCTGGCAGCTGACTCCTTGCCACTGAGTAAACTCCTTGAGTCTTAGGGAGCACATTCTTGGGTTACATTCTCACCAACATAGTCTCTAATGCATCCTCAGGACCATTTGAGAGGTACCAGCTCCTGTAGAGATTTAGAGAAGGATGTGGGTCAGAAAACCTTTGGGAAAGAGCTGGCTCTGAGGGACATGTAGATCTTTGGTGGAAAGGGAAAGGAAGGCCTTGGCGTTGGGGATAAAACAGCAAGATCAGAGATCCAGAAGAAGCACTGGAGGGGCAGTCGTTAGAGGCTGATGTGAAGACCTGCTCTGTGTTTGTTGTGAGAGAGGAAGACGCCCATGGGCCATGGAGGACCGTGGAGGGAGGTAGTACTCTCTCCAAGGAGAGGAGAGTAAAAATGTAGAGGCTCATGACAAAGGAGACACACTTGAAAAATATCACCTTTACCAAAGAGTGATTGGCTTTCCCTTCTTTTGAGTGAGGTGTTCATTAATTTATCAGCAGATATTTATTGAATTTCCACTATGTTGCCAGGTACTATGTTTGCTTTGGGGAGAAATCTGGGGCTAACTGTGAACAGAAATGTCCCTTTTTCATAGAGTTTGCATTCTAGTGGGGAAAAATAGAAAGTAAATGAGTAGCAAAGTAAGTCAGAAGGTTGCGAACACTATGCAGGAGAACAAAGCTGGACCAGGGACTGAGGTATCGTGTAGAGTCTATGGCATGGGAGCCATTTTGTCTTGCAAAAGCAGACAACGCCACTTCCCCAGTTTCCACTCACTCACTCACTCACTCACTCACTCACTCATTTTTTCATTCACGTTCTCATATTTCTTTTTGCCAGACACTGTTCTAGGCACTGGAGCAGAGCTGTAACCAAGACAAGCAAACTCCGTCCCAGAGGGGAGCTCATGGTCTAGTAAATAAGCAACAGACAAGTAAATAATGTAAGTGTAAGTAGTAGAGATCATTGTGATGGATGAGCAGGTAAGGAGCGAGGGAGGCAGTGAGGAGATGCCTGAACAAAGAAGGAGCGAGCCGTGTGCTGATGGGTAAGAGCATTCTCGAGAAGAGAAAAGCAGGGCAAATGCCCTGAGGAGAGACTGAGCTTCAAGTGTCACGAGGAGAGACTGAGCTTCAAGTGTCACAGAGCGGCGAGGTCATGGCTTATGTCTTTTCTCTCCTCTCCTCTTTTCCTTCCCTTCTCTTCTTTTATTTTTAAGGTAATTAATTAATTAATTTAGGAGAGAGTGAGCATGAGTTGGAGTGGGGGGAGGAGCAGAGGGAGAGAGTGAATCTCAAGCAGACTCCCCACTGAGCACAGAGCCAGACGCCAGCCTCGATCCCACGACTCTGAGATCATGACCTGAGCCAAAGTCAAGAGTCAAATGTCCCACTGACTGAGCCACAGAGGCACCCCACCCTTCTCCTCTTTTAAGATACTCTGCTTCTCAGTGAAGGACCTGCATAAACCGAGGCATCATGTCCCTATCAGGGGGAGGCAGTGTGACATCAGGGAAGGTGTGACATCACATCTATTTTCTCATCTCAAAAATAAGGGTTGGGGTTCTATTTTCTTGTTCACATTTATCAACCTTCTGCCTTGTGATGGAAGAGGCAGCAACTTGAATGTTCCTAAGCAGGGAAGGAAGGCGAGACTCCACCCCCTTTCTGGCTGGCTTCCTCCATGCATTCTGGTTCTTCTTCAGTTCTGCGACCAGCAGGGGAAAGAATTCCATGGGGCCACCTCAAGGCCTGTGCCATAAACTCAAAAGCTTTTGCTGATGTATGTGGTGGCAGTGGTCAGTGAAAGATTTTCGGACACCTGCCTGGTACCCAGTGGGAGGCACAGAGGTTCTGAGAGCTGGAAGCAGGAAAGAACCCATCTGGGGTCGTAAGAGGTGACTTCTCCTCAGGGTATACAGCAGGGCCATATTGGTGACAGGCAGAGGACCTGTGCATGGCCACGGGCCCCATTCGTTGGTGCAATGTCATTCAGTTTCCTCTGAGTCCCGGACTCTACACACTGCAGTGCAGACCCGGTTCTAACCCAGGAGCTCGGTGTGCAGCCTTGGTCATGGTGCCGCTTTCCAGCTCACCGGGTCGGGGCACAGAGCTGTTACTGATGGAGAACCAGAGGCTCAGACAGACGGGAGGACTTGCCCAGAGGTGCCTGGTGGTGGGGCAAGGACTTGAGCCCAGCTTTTCTGAATTATGCTGGAATCTTACAGGAAGATAGATCTACCGAGAGAGGACGTGGACAGATTCTAAACTCCCAAAGATTGCCTTGCTGCCCAGGGCTGCCCATGGCAGTGACTCTCCTCCTTGATTGCACATTAGAATCTCCTAGGGGGCTTTCAAAACCCCTGAGGCCAAGTCTCACGCTGGGCCAATGAGAACAGAAGCTCTGGAGGTGAGTCCAGGCATTGGTATTTTGTGAGGGTGTCGGCGTGCAACCAAGATTGAGAACTGCTGTCTAAGGGCAAGTTCAGTTCCAGCTGTTGAAAATGAAAATAAAATCATTGAGGAACTCTCTCTCCATTTAAAAAAAAAAAAAAAAACCCAACCTGATTATTTGCTACTTTTTCTCTCTCTGGTCACTCTAGAGAAGTCATTTTTCAAGATAAGGACCTGGGTTAAGTGGGTGCAAATGCATGAATAAAATGTGAAATAAATTACTAAGTGAGAAATAAAAGCTATGAATAATGCAAAAGGGGGGAGAATTAGGGCAGAAAGCAAAGCCAAGAAAATATAAGAAAAGGGTCACTTGGGGAAGGCTCTGTGGGTATGAATACAAATGGAGGAAGAAAACTGGTGTGCAAATCCTCTTGTTGAGACTTCAGAGAAAAATGCACCTTGGATACCTGAAGGGTATCAGCTCTTATGAATGACTGACACGCTCCAGCCAGAGGCTGCCAGCTCCTCCCGGGAGGGACGGTCACAGCCCGGGTCTGTGCAGTGCGTCCAGGACAAAGCGGGGACGCTCTCAGCTCCGAGGTGGAGTGTGGGGAGAAGGGTGGGGTGTGGGAATCAGAATCCATGGTGGGCAGAGAGGAGAGGGGGCCTGGGTCAGTCTGAAGAACTCTGGTGGTTGGACGCACTCTTCCCCACTCCCTTCCCTTGCTCTCTCTCCTCCACCCCTCCACTGGGAACTGCGGTGTGATCAGCCCCCCAGAAGCGCAAACCCAATGGGATGGCATTAGGAGGTGGGTCCTTTAGGAGGTAATGAGGGTAAATCGAGGTCTGGAAACCTCATGAATGGGCTTAGCACCCTTCTGTGAGTCACGTGAGAGCTTGCTTCCTATCACTGCTCCCCACCCTATGAGGAGACAGTGAGAAGTCAGCAGTCTGCACCCCAGGAGAAGGCCCTCCCCTCAGAACCCGACCAATCTGGCACCCCGATCTCAGACCTCCAGGCTCCGGAACTGTGAGAAACAAGCTTCCATTGTCTATAAGCCACCCAGGCTGTGTAATTTTGTTATGATGGTCTGAACGAAGACAGGTATATTTCAGAATGTTCTCAGAGCATTGACTGGAAAGGCAGATATTATTATCGAAGTGTGGCTAAACAGATACCAACACCCTCGATGATTTACAGTGTTACTATGGTTTCCTGAAAGAAGAAAAAAAAAAAATGTCCCAAATTGGCAGATTGGCATAAATGGTGCATAATGAGAGATCCTTTTGATTGCCTCAGATAGCAAATGGGTGCCTTTGATGTGAATGTCTGTAAATGTGCTTTCGGCACCTGTGTGTAAATGCATAAGGCAAATATTGTGGTGCCAGGCCCGGCGGAAATTGCCAGAGACACAGAAATTCCCAAACAAACACTTAGCATAACAACTCTACCAAACTAATCATAATGTTCCCATTGAATCATCTAAAATAAGATGAGATCTCTCTTGCCTGCGCAGAATTAGTCAAGCTCCTTTTCTGCATGATTTCATCTCTGGCAGAAGCTGCCTTTGGGCTTACAACCCACTTATTTAAGCATGGCCGATGCTGTGTACCCCTTCAGGGAAAGGAATACCTTGTGTCTCCTAAACACATGACAAGCCTAGGAAAGGGAGAAATCGGCACAAGCCATTTGATTGACAGCTAGGAGGAGAGGAAGCCACACCCTCAGCATCTGGGTATGTGACTGACCCCTGGATTCGTCCAGAAAGGGATAGCAAGAAACATGCTTATCGATTTGGCATTCAGAACCCCGAAGCTACCCAACCCAATGTCACGTCATGCTGTGGGAGTCCCACTGACAGCTGCTGAATAGATTTTAGCCTTAAGGAGAAATGGATCTTAAGGAGTATAGATCTGCAAACTTTTCAGTCAAGGGCTGATCACAGTAAGCACTTTAGATTCTGTGGGCCATGTGCCCTCCCTCAGTTCTATCTACTCAGTTCCACTGTAATGCAAAAGCAGCCCTGGACTCTATGTAAACTCTATGTGAAGTGGGCGTGGGTGCGTTCCAATAAAACTTTATTTACAAAAACAGACCATAAACCAGGTTTTACGGAAGACCATGTTTTGCCAAGCTCCTCCCCCCTCATTTATATTATTGAGAATGATAGGGACACGTGGAAGGTTGATGTGTTCACCAAATTATAGACTATGCTTTTTTAGAGGCCGTGTAAGATAGTAGTTAAGAGCACAGACCTGAAGCGTGAATTCAGACCCCTTACCAGCTGGATGACCTTGAGCAAATTATTAAGTCACTCTAGGCCTCACCTCGGTCACTTACAAAATGAGGATAATAATAGAACTTAATGTCGTAGTTTGGGTCCTTACTAAGAAGACCCCGAGGGAAGGACTCAGGGGCAAGTCATTTATCTGAAGGCGATCCCGAGAAGCACAAGTGCAGGAATAAGGAGAGCAAGTCAAGCGGTGGACGGGGAGAAGTTCAGGAGGGGGCATTAAAGAGTGGGTCGTTCTTGAGACCAGGGGGTGCCATCATGCTCAGGACCCTTGGCGGTACCCTGTAGGATGTGGACGCCTGCACGTGGTTCATCACCCCCTTCCTCGCAGAACTCTCCACGTGACCATGGGCTGGGCCGAGGGCACGTGAGCAGGGTGGTCACGTGCACCCTGCCCCCTCCTGGGGGTGTTCCAACAGTGAGGTGAATTAGTATCGGTGAAGCGCTTCGATAAAAATGCCAGGTATTCAGTAAGTGCAACTGAAGTCACCGTCAAGCAGTAGGAAAGAATAAGTGGCCCAAGTAAAGTTAAATTGTTGAAATTACATATCTTTGAAGGTAATACGGGTTGGATGCTTAGCTGAGTTCCGCTGTGGATTCTGAGGAAACACTTGAAAGTTGAGGCTGCATGTGGGTAAATTATAGGCAATGGCCTCTCCAACTTTGTAAAGTCGATCAACACCAGGTACTACATTAGCTGATGATGGTGAATCACGGTGATGACCCCCAGGAAAGCTGGAGACACAGGCTATCAAATAAAACTTACACCATACTTAATGTATGCAGAGTTGTTACAGTGGCATGCTAATTAGGCACAAATGATATGCTGCTTGCATAAATTACTATAATTTGTATTACTTTTTGAAAATTTTAATTCCAGTGTAGTTAACATACAGTGTTATGCTAGCTTCAGCTGTACAATATAGTGATTCAACAATCCTATATATTACTCAGTGCTCATCACAATAAGTGTGCTCTCCATCCCCTTCCCTTATTTCCCCCATCCCCCACCCACCTCCCCTCTGGGACCCATCTGTTTGTTCTCTACAGGTAAGAGACTGTTTTTTGGTTTGTTTCTTTTTTTTTTCCTCTCCTTTGTTCATTTGATTTGTTTCCTAAATTCCACATATGAGCGGAATCGTATGGTATTCTTCTTTCCCTGACTGACTTAGTTTGCTTAGCGTTATGCTCTCTAAATCCATCCACATCATTGCACATGGCGAGATTTCATTTGGGATATATGTGCCCCTATGTTTATTGCAGCATTATTTTCAATAGCCAGATTATGGAAAGAGCCCAAGTGCCCGTCGACAGATGAATGGAGAAAGAAGATGTGGTGTATACACAATGGAATATTACATTACTTTTATACAAGCGAATACACGTTTTTCTTTTCTCACTCTGTTAATCCTCCAGTAACTAGGAAACAGACAATTTTTGCTAATATGGTTTAATCATTATGATCTCCTCTGTTTGAGGATAAAGGCCTTATCCTTAAATTGAATCCCGTGTAGTTTGGGCTTCCTTTGGATACAACCTTTCTGATCTAATTCCATTCATTCTCACCCCATCAGATGTCTGCCACATGCCGCCATCCCTCCCCCTCACTTCTCCACGTAGTTCTTAAGCAGGCACACATATTCTCCCTTCCTTTTTCCTGAGTGTTCTGGCTGCTCATAGGATCTGTCTGGGGAGGGAGCCGCAGCCTTATTACCATACTGCAGCAGGCTGGAGAGGAGGATTCCTGGCCAAGAGTGCCTGGGAGAGAATAGGGAGCACGGTGTGAATGAGCCCTGCCTCTTTAACATCTGGAGTCCAGGTGGGTTGAAGGGGAAGGGTCGGTTTTCAGAGGAAGTAGGGTAATGAAAGGACAGTACCCACAGAAGTTGGTTCTTGTTTCCAGAATTCATTAGCAAAAGCTTGGAAGATCTTTGGCATGGCTCAGGAGCTGTCAGAATAAGCCTTCAACCACATCCAGGGACTAGAGGAATAATCTCGAATGGGAAGAGAAGGAAACAACTATGCCTCTTATATAACCTCACCAGGCACTCACATAACTGAAGTAGAATAATCTTCAGAGACATTTCTAGACAATAACATGCGTCAGTCAAAATGCTTTTGGCGGCAAACCAAGACAAAACCAACTGAAAGTTGGAAATTTAGTATTCTGCAAAAGAAAACATCCAAGATTGCTGAATTCAGAAATGGTCATCAAGGATCTAGAACTTACTCTGCTAACCTGGCTGTATCATCCCCCTTAGGGTAACTAGCCAAGTTAGCCTGAGGCTAACTTGGGCTAACCTCTCCCCACAGTTGAAGATGGGTGCTACTTCTTCACATATCGTACAGGAACATAACCATATCCAGAGGGAAAGAGACCGTGTCTTCAAGAATGTCTCTTTTCAAGTGATGAAATCTTTCTCAGAAGTCCCCCAGAAGATTTTTTTCTCCCAAATTATTGGTCACAATGGACCACAGCTCAGTCTTAAACAATCCACAGGCAGAGAAGTGGGACCATCATGGTTGCCTTAGGTGGGTCAGGATTTTCCCCTGGAGCTGGGCTGGGGTTGGGATCAGCCTTTCCTGATTCACATGAAAGAAGAATAGATTCCAAACCAAATTCGAGCTCTGCCAATAAGGAAGCAGGCAGACTGAACGTTGCCTGACAACCAACGGTAGGATTTTAGAGATATCGCCCACCTCATGCTCTCTTACTTCCCCCAGCCTTCCCTGTCTTTCTGCAGATGGCTAACAGTCCTTTAAATGACAAGCGGTGTTTTATTCTACAATTTCAGATGACAAGCACAAAAATATAAATGTGGCTGGAAAAAGAGTATGAGTTGGATGATTTTCTCTTAAATTGAGAAAGACTGGTGTGCAATTTTTCCCTTTGGGGGAAAAGGAAGGATATTTGCTAATATCCTACTCCCAGAAAGGGAGTAGGTACCTGACAAGGTTGGCGCCACTCTTTGCATGCATATATTTTAAAGTACGTCCCTTATTTCATGATATTTTAAGTACTGATATCTCCCCCACTCTCTGAGCCCATTGTAGTCAGGAGGCTCTTATTCTTCATTGTGTCCCCAGCAAGCAGCACAGGCTGGCACATACTTCCTGTCTTGCCAAGCTGCTCACAGGCCCACGTTGGTAGGACGTATGATGAGGAACCCTCAGCCCAGTCACACATCCCAGACGTAAGTCTGGCCCATTCCAGTCTCCACGGTTCCCCTCCAGGTTCTTTCAGGACCTTTCCTTGGTCCCAGTTCTTGATGACATTTTTTCAGAAGAATTTATCCAAATTTAATAGCTCTGCCCCACACATACACCTGCCCCTTAAACTTGAGTTATTACTTCTCTCCATTTGTTAGTTAATAGCCCCTCCATTCTTCTCATTTCTAACTCCCCAACTGTCACCAAGTTTCAGAAGACATCTCTCTGCTTTATCTTTAACTATCATGGGCTACAGATTCGTTTAATAGCTATTAACTGTTGTCATAACTATGTTGTAACTGTTGTCATAACAGTTGTCAAAACTATGGGTTTTGCTTTTATTTGAATTGATCATTCCCTCTCATACCATTTTTTTTAGGTTCCCATTTCCTGCTTTCTTCATCAACCTTCTCCTCTCCTGAGACTCATAATCCCCCTTGTTCCATGTCTGCCCATCGACATTTTATCCATGACGAAGGAACATCCCCCGAATGCGCATTTCCATCAGTGTGTTAGAGATAACTTGTGGGTGCACAAAAACACAAGAGACAATGCAGTGTTGATGAAAGTGTCATACAAATGGTCAGTTTGTATGTCCACTATCCCCCCCCCCCGCCCCTGATCTCATCACCTGCTTCATTCAAGGCATACAAACCAGGAGCCACAACAAGCATAAATTCAGGAAGCGCTCAAAGAAGCCTACCAGCTAGAACCCTAATGTTCTTTCCCCTTCTCCAGCAGATCCCGTTTTGTCCCCATGCAAATGGGTGCTGATATGTATATAACTTGAAAGGGCTTAATAAGTTTCACAGAGGAATCAGACGTCCAAATTAAAGTTGTATCCTTAGCTCACCTCACTGTGCAAAAGCATTGTAAACTATTCGGTGACGTTAATTCCCATCTGGCCACCTCCACAATAGCTAACCACAGCAGGAGAAATTAGGGAAATGAATTCCAGGCATGCCTTAGGATTTATTTTCTGTGTGAGTTTAAGCTAAAGCTTTCACTTTCGATATATATTTGATTTTCAAAATAGGCTACAGAGAAACAAAGTGAGTGTAACTGTTCTCTACGGTATGATAGGCAGTCTCAGGCTTCTTGGGAGCCTGCTGTGGTTTTTGTTGATTCATGAGGTTGGGTATATTTTGCAATTTTTTTAATAGCATATACACGTGGTATGTTCGTGTTGCAGGTTCTGCTTTACTCCATCGTGGAGATCAGTGTATCAGCTGGGAACGCACACTCCCGGCCGTGCCTGCTTTCTATTCTGGAACCGAAGAGAGAACAAGGTGACCAGGGATGGGGTGTGAGGGCATATTTAAGGGTGTGGAAACCAGGGGTAGGAACATGAGTTTATGGACACACTTAGAACCAGTCCCTAAGGGAGTCACTACAGACAGACTTTGAAGTTGCTTGAGAACCAGCAGCATCATAGATTTTTATAATCACTGCAGTAGCCATGCTAGATTTGCCTAATGTAGTTCTGGGCACAAAAAGATGTACCATACCCACTTGTTGAATTGAGCAGAAGCTTAAGGAGAAGAACTGAAGAAGCTTAGTGCATATAGGAGAAAGGGAGCCTCTAGCCCCTTTTCAGAAATGAATTAAACCTCAATGTTCTGTTTTCTTTCCTCTCTAGAGTTTGAAGTCAGTTTTCCAAAGATCAGGGCTTAAAGGGGAAGGAGTACATTGGGGAAGAAGATTAAGGAAGGGGTTATGAAGATAATAGCTCATGTTTACTGGGAACTTACTACAGACTGAATCCTATGATGATGCTTTACCAGGATATCAGGGGAATAAAATGAAACTCTGGACTCATAAACTTTTAACTAACCCTGTTCTTTAATTATGAAATTAATTTCTAATGTGTCTTTATTGTGTTCCACTCTACCCTGGAATTTTAATATAAAGCGAAGGCATTTTAGCTTCCTCTTATACTTAAAAACTCACAATGAAACAACAGAGAAGGATTTCATTTCGCCAATGGACGGTGGATGTAGCCAGACTGATGTTGATCTATAAAGCAAAATAAATTGGTAGGCCAAATTTTAGCCTGGTCTTGGACATGAATCATAGCAGTCCTGAAAATGAATTATTCCAACTAGCCTGCCTGCTCTTCTCCTCCGTTGCCGGGAGAAATAGTGTGCATAGGGCTGAACAGCAGAGAGAGAATTGCTCATTCATTTGACGAATATTTACCGGGTCTTACTAAGCACTATGCAGTATGCTAAGCACAGAGGATACAACATGAATAAAACTGACTCCTTCTCCCAGGCAGCTCATGTCTAGAAGGGAACACAGGTCTATAAACAAATAATGTCAACACAGGGTGAAAAATTTTAAAAGAGAGGAATTATCAAGTATAAGAAGCATATAAGGGGAGCATTTAATCTGGACTTTGAGAGGAGAGGAAGGGAGGGACATCTATAGCAAAGACCTGAAGGATGAATTAGCAGGAAGCCAGGAGCAAGGGCAGGAACATTCCAAGGCCCCAAGGTCATGGCTATAGACAGGAAGGAGCAAAAACAATGGCGGAGTCACACAGTGGCATGGGATGTTGATGTGGGCATTCAGGCCATGTTCCTAAGGGTGATATGACAATAGCCACGAATCCAAGTGGTATAAATAATTGAAAAGACTTTCTGGAGGAACTAGGGTATTAGGCCTCTGAAATGTGTCTCCCATGGTCTCTGGCATGAATTTCACTAGTTCAGGCTCACGACATGCTCATGGTTGACTATGTGAATCGACCTAACATGTAATGATATGTGCACATGCATACACGTGTGGGTCTGTGTACTTTTGAGCTCTTGGTAACCCAGCATAAATAACTATAGTCAATAGTCCTTGAGTTAAGCCAATTTTCTTCTCCGTTCTCACTCTGTAAGCACCAAAATATCTATAATCCATGAAATGTCATCAACCATTCCTCATCTCATGCTCGAGTGATTCTATGCAAATTAAAACACAAAACCCCAATATCTTATTTCATAGATCCCAGGGTTCCCCCCATCATGTCACATGCTCTGTGCTGAAATAACTTACACATGAGTGAATCAAAAAGCGGAGTATTGTAGGGTCAAACAGCAACAACTCAATAAGGTGGAACGTGGACAGGTCTTGGAATTTGCTCCCAATTGCTTTGGGGAGGAGCATTTTTATGTGGAAGCATGGGGAATAATCACACTGGAAAAGGCTTCTCAGGAAAGCCCAGACACCATCCTGATGCACAGAAAAAGGAAGGCTGCTGTGGTCATGAATGGGTCTTTTGAGCAGTCATTCTAGACCAGGCTTTCTCTTTTCTTTTAATGAGGGCTTTTATGCTCAAGGTGAGTTGTACCTTCAGCAATGGAATAAATTGTACCGTTCATAACAATTATGGGTGAAAAAATAAATCCATAGACATGCAGTTGGTGAAGGCTTTAGTTCTAAGATTGCAATCTCAACAATTGCAAACACAGAAGAAGAAATCCTTGAAACTTACCTGTTGAGTAATACAAGCTTGATTTGCCTGATTGGAGCTACAGCGGTGGGGGGACAGGTGGTGGTGCAAGTTGAAGGTTGGCAGATAAATGAGCCCTAGACAGATGGCAGAAGCACAGGGCCCAGTCCCAGACCAGGACAAGCTTTCTTCCCCTACTCGGAGTTATGAGTTTCATGCTACTTCCTACCTACTGGTCGGCGAGGAAAGAAGATGCATTGTTAGCAGTAAAAGAACACAACAGTTGAATCTGAATATTATTTCCTGTTTGCTGTGTCTCCCCACCTGTGGCAGGATGGGGTTCTCAGCCCTCCTCATCCCTTGGCTTCTTTGATTCCCTGTGATCTGAAGTTATGCTATGAATAGCAATCAACAGCAGCAAGAAAAACACTGTCTTTCTGATCATTTTTGCCCAAAGCATGGACTACAGATCAGCATCACTTGAGTGCTTGTTGGAAGTGCAGAATCTCCAGCCCTTACCCAGAACAAATGAATCAGAATCCCTAGTCTAACAAGAAACTAGGTGGTTCCGGGGCTGGAGATGAACCCCTTGAAAGACCCTGAAGCCGCCTGTGTGACTCTAAGAAGCGGCTGTTCCTGTCACCCTCCAGGATGGAGCCGGGAATGAAAGCTTCACAATCTGCATGACTAGGGGCACCTGCCAGTTGGAGCCAGTTGGAACCAGGAGCCTGAGAGGAGAGAAGTGGGTCAGAAAGGGGGAAATGGAGGGAGAGGAACGTGAAGGCCTCCCAGGAGCACAGTGAGGCTGACTCCAAATGAACTCGAGGCGAGTTGGTGCGATAGGTCACAATCTGAGCCATTCTCTGGACTCTCCTTTATTTGCAATCAGCCTCTTGTAGAAACGCATTGCCCCATGCATGCACCATTTTATGTTATTACAAGGCATGACAACTCGTGAGTTTTCTGAGGGTAACTTGGCCTCTTTTTTTTTTTTTATGGTAGTTTGACATAAGGACCCATATTTTGCTGACCCTTGCTGCTTCCTGGTGCTGCAGGGCCCAGGGGTTTCCCAAAGGAGCTATACATGGGCTCCCAAACTGTTACCATGTGGCATCTGTAGGACCTCATGGCCTTTCCCAAGTAGAGCCACTTTTCCTAAGGAGACTTGTGTGAGTTGAATGTGGCTACCATGTCTGTTGGGTTTCACTGTGTCTGGCGGTCCTGTAGCCCCCACCAACTGGACCCCTCCACCACCAGTGCTTGAGGGCTGAACCCCCTGAGAAGAAAGAGCCAGGGGAAGAGGTCAAACACCCTGTTGGAGAGTTACCAAAGCTCCTCACCATGATGTGTTATAGATTTTTTAGTTTTTGCCCCAAATCCATCCCTTCCTAAGATTCAGACCATCTCCATTGTACTCAGCCTGGGGAGCTCCCTCTTACCTTGAGACTTATTAAGTGGGTCAAGTTTATTGGGTTAGGTTGAGTTCATGAGTTCTTTCATTAGTGCTGCAAGCAAATAACCTTCCCCATCCATCCATCATAAATGCTCAGACATTTCTTAATCCTGATGATTCAACAAAGCTGAAGCTTTCGAATCTGAAGTTGGGATTCCTATTACTTACAAACTATACAAGAGAAGAATTCCTTCCGCAGCATGGATTCAGCTCTCTTAACTGTAGTGTTTTTAAGATGCACTAAAAATTTTTAAAGGTATCAGGGAATTTCCAAGAGCTTCCCATTGCTGTGACACCAGGACCTCTCCCACCACAATCTTCTCCTTAACCACCCTCTTCCTTTCCAGTCCTGGGTGCAGGGTCTCAGTGGGTTTCCCTCTCTTCCTGCTGGAGGCCAGTGGCCACTCTATCCCTGCATGTTCTCTTTCTCCCAAGACTGCCAAAAGGTAAGTCATTTGTGCAAATATTCCAAGCTCTTGCACCTGAAGTCTTACACACAGGCTGTGCACATTTTAAGAATTTTATTGTTAATCCCTTTAGGAAACAGACCTGTAAAAACAAAAACTAAAACACAGGGAAGTTCTAAGTTACAGAATCTTACAATGCTCTGACTACTTTGCCACCTGGATAATAAGATCATAAAAATAATAATAATAACTGAGATTTATTGAGCACTCACTTCAGGCCAATTTCCCATGAGCCTTATCTAAATGAAACATTGCGGTTGAAGCAAAGCAGAAAGCTGAGGTTCATAGAGATGAAAATCCGTGCCTAACATCACCCGTCTGGTCAGTGGCAAGCGCACAGTTGTACTGTTAGCCCTCACACTGTAATGCCTGTGTATTTTCCGTCTTCCTTCTAATTCACTTCTGAAATGGCATCTGGACACTCCCATAAATTTCTTCCCCTGTTTCTATTCCCCAGTGTTGTACTCAACCAAAATTTTCACCATCCCCTGGCACCCCCGTCAACCTCTAGTGGGGGATCTCTACCAATAACCGACAGTCATGTCCATGAGATGTTGACACATCTTTCATTAAAAAGAACAAAAGACGTCTGTGTTAAATACTTTTGGAAAACATGGAGTTAAACAGAGTTTGAGAGGTTTCTTTTCTGATGGCAACTATTGTATATATAGATAGCTATTGAAACCATGTTTTGTTTTTCTTCCTGAACACTTGCAAACACTGCAGAACACCAGGGACCTACAGACTCATGCTTCTCAAACTTTAACATGCAGATCCAAGTACCTGGGAGCTTGTTAAAGTGAAGATTCTGGCTCAGTGGGTCTGGGATAGGGCTGAGATTCTGCATTCTAACAAGCTCCCAGATGCTGCTGGCATTGCTGGTCTGAGGACCACACTTTGAAGACCATAGACTTAAGTTCTGTTGGTGCTGCTCATAGAAGACATGCCCACAAGAGGCTTATCGGTAGAACCTCCATCATTAGATGAAACTGAGTAAGAACAATAAGTATTCCCTTGTCTCAAAGGGGCACTGACTCTGAGGTCCTCCATGCTCCTTCCCACTCCTCCCTTTGGAGAATTCTCCACTACCTCTCTATTATTATTTAGAAGAGATACATGAATGTAGGTACTGAGGACACCAGGCATAGTGTCGTGCCATGGCTGGAAATGGCTGACATTTGGACATCGGATGAGCCCGCTGGGTTGGAGACCTCCTTTATGAATTGGCTCCTGACCAGAATGTCTTCCAGCTTGGATGGGCTGCCCCAGACCACAGCTCCCAGCATATGTAATCCTTCTCATCCTCCTGAGGGTAGCAGAGCCCTCTTGAGAACCAGCACATGGCCACTTCCTTTTTGATTCAGGCCCATCTGGTCAGCTGCACTTTGCCAAAGCAGATTCCCCTTCAGAACCAACTATGAGCACAATGTAATTTTATGGGCGAGGAGAACTCTCACTCGATTCTACCCACCCAATCCACCGCCAACTTTCCCCTATTACTTCCCCTCCCCCCATTTGCTGATCTTTTATGCAGACCACAGAAGAACCAGACGAAGTACACATCTCTCTTCCAGCAAAACAGTTTTCCAGAAATGGGATACTGATGTCTTCTGTCTGTATTGACACATGCGTTCTCACACTGCTTTTGGGGAGACCTAATTTAGATATGATTTTTCCTCTGCTAACCTCCCAGTGAGCTCTGAGGAAGCTCAGAGTGAAAAAGAATGAGAGATCTGGTGTCGTCTCTGCTCCTGCTCTAACCCGGAGCAGCTCTGTGGCCCTGGTCTTGGCCCTGAACATCTTTGAGACTTACTGTCCCATCCCTCATAAGGAGCAGTGACTTCTACCTCACAGGATGGGTCCATGGGTAACCAAAGGGCCTGGGACACAGGAGTGGGCATGTTAGCCAGCTACTGTGGTTACGTTTTTGCTTTGACTACATTTTCAATGGCTTATAATTCAGTGAGACTCCAGGAAGCTGTCCCAGCCCCCCCCTTTACTATCAAGAGCATGTGAATTTCTGATGGCTGGGCAGACACACGCTGTGAGGACAATCTGAGTGTGACCTCTATCACCCCCACTCATCACCAGAATCAATGGGGCTCATCCAGTTGGCTTCCCTCTCATGCCTCCTTGAGACCATTCCTACCTGTGAAGAGAAGGCAAGAAGGGAAACTGAGGGCCTTGCCTAGGCTGTCCCCAACTGACCATTCTGTATCCTCTTTCCTGTGTGTCATCTGTCCTCCCTTGGTTGCCTGGCTTTTAGATTTTGGGGCTTACCCACTTCCTACAGGCACATCTTCCCACCTCCTTCCCTGTGACCCAAGTACCCCCAACACAGCAGACAGACACTGATACACACACATGCACCACACATACACACTACACTCACACATGCAGACACACGCGTGTATACACCACACCACACACACAATCTCATGCACACACATATATGCACGATATCACGCACACACTGTCTCTCACACACATATATACACCACACACACATCCCCCCACTCACACCTACACACACGTCTATACACACCACACACACATACTCTCTCACACACACACACATATACACTACACCACACCACACACACATGCTTTCTCACACACACACCACAACTTGCACATACAGACTAAATATGTATACACCACACCACACACACTCTCACACACACACATATACACACCACACAACATATAGGCACTCTCTCACACCCACCACACCCACCACACTCACACACATCAACACACACATGTATATAACACACACACACGTCCACACACCACAGTCACTACACTCATACAAGCTACACAGACACACACAGAAACCACACTCACAAAACAGCACACACACACACACACACACACACACACACTTGCCTGCCACTGATGCAGTTGTCCTCCTTTTGTTCTTAGCAGGTAACCAGGGAAATTTGAACATAATGTTTCAGAAAGCTCATAAATAACAGTAACGTAGTTTTCTCTGAGTTGCAAATCCCAATTTCCAAATCCCCTATCAGAACTTTAAAGAAAAATAATAAATCTTATGATCAAATAGAGAAGAAATGCATTTACTTAAAAAGGCTAACTCCAAGCTAAGAAGACATCCAAATATGAACGTGTGGAGAATAATGTTGCATTATGGAGTATTTCCCTCCCACAATCCCAGGGGTGCTCTCCGAATCTCTCCACCTTCTCTCTGGCTTCTGTTTAGCTCTGTCACTGGGCAGAGAAAACACTATTATCTGTCCACGCGTAATGTGTCCCAAGTTCCTCCACCATCTCCACACAAGAAGGGCAGAAGAAAACTCAGGTCTTACACACTGTCGGCGGGAATGCAATTTGGTGCAACCACTTTGGAAAACAGTGTAGAGATTCCTTAAAAAATTAAAAATGGAGCTACCTCATGACCCTGCAATTGCACTGCTGGGTATTTACCCCACAGATACAGATGTAATGAAAAGAAGGGCCATATGTACCCCAATGTTCATAGCAACAATGTCCACATTCGCCAAACTGTGGAAAGAGCCGAGATGTCCTTCAATAGACGAATGGGTAAAGAAGATGTGGTCCATGTATACAATGGAATATTACGCAGCCATCAGAAAGGATGAATACCCAACTTTTGTATCAACATGGATGGGACTGGAGGAAATTATGCTGAGTGAAATAAGTCAAGCAGAGAAAGTTAATTATCATATGGTTTCACTTACTTGTGGAGTATAAGGAATAAAATGGAGGACATTAGGAGAAGGAAAGGAAAAGTGGAATTGGGGTAAATCGGAAGAGGAGATGAAGCATGAGAGACTGTGGACTCTGAGAAACAAACTGAGGGTTATGGAGGGGAGGGGGGAGTGGGGAGACCTGGTGGTGGGTGTTAAGGAGGGCACATATTGCATGGAGCACTGGTTGTGGTACATAAACAGTGAGTCTTGGATCACTGAAAAAATAAAAAAAGAAGAAGAAGAAAACTCAGAAAAAAAATGTGGAGTTTATTTCACTTAAGCTATGCCACTCAGAATCTGAAGTCTCAGGTTTGAGGTCCTGACCTGCTGTGTACCCACTGGGAGATGTGGGACATCTGCTTAATCTCCCTGGGCCTCAGTTTACTCATCCAGAAAAGGGTGGCAACAGTATTTCCTTGACAGAATTTTTGTGAAGAAAAAAATAAAATAATGTTTCTAAAAGTACTTAAAGTACTTGAATATTGCTTAACACAGTGATATATTATTTAGTCTCTTGGCATCTCTAAGCCACTGTATATATGAACATATGTACATCTTACTTACATATATAAAAACTTGTATATGTATTTTATATAAATAAATATATATACATAATGTACATATAAAACTGATTTTTGACACCCTCTGATTTCTCTAAGATACTAAGTCAACTCTTGAGGAGCACCACGCACACTCTCTTTTGTCAGGGTTCCTATGCTTCCTTAGGAGCAAAACACCCCTAGATCCCTGGGCAGCTAAGAGATGAGCCTTGTTACTGTGACCTTTCTCTGGGACACACACCTGGAAGGTGGGTAGAGCTGAGTCTTTCAATCAATAAGCTGACATTCACTCTGAAGTCAGAGTTCCTTGGTTGGGACAAAAAGCTGGTCTCCACTCCATCTAAGGATGGCTGGTTGGCCTTATTCCATTTTTCTATGCCAAGTACGGAGCAGTAACTCACTTAACATTTTCATTTCAATCAATTTAGTGATCTTGCTTTTAACCTTGTACTCAGAGACCTGAATAATGAGGGGTTAATTTAGCTGAGAATCTAGTCTTTTGCCATATTCATAACTAATATATGAGCAGACTTAGGGGAAAAACCATGAAAAGCTAAAAGAATCTAAGATCCATGTCTGAGTCCTGGGGAAAGCTAGAATTAAAAATAATTTGGGGGATGGACTGAGGTCTTATTAAATACATCTGATGTATCCCAGCTGGAAAAAAAAAAATAGCTGCCTGGGCAGGTCAGCTGGAGGGCAAGGTTTCAGGGATACTTTGTGTCACTGATAGCACACTTAGGTTTCGCTAGGGTCTAAGCCCAGATACCTCTCATTTATACCAGTCTTTGTTTCCATTTCAGTGATCCCCAAAACTATATGTCGTATTTTATAAAAATCCAACTGAAACTGAATAGTGTCAACATTATGCTATGCTTTTTCCCCCCACTTTATTGAGACATGATGAGCATATGACATCATGTAAGTTTAAGGTATACAACGTGATGATTTGATATACAAACAAACTGTGGAATGATGACCACAGAAAGGTTAGTTAACATTCACGACTGCACAAAGTTACCATTTCTTCCTTCCTTTTCTCTCTCTCTCTCTCTCTTTCCTTCTTTCCTTCCTTCCTTCCTTCCTTCCTTTCTTCCTTCCCTCTTTCCTTCCCTCCTCCCATCCCTCCCTCCTCCCATCCCTCCCTCCTCTCTGAAATCACCTGCTTCTCCATGCCTGGAGAACTATCGTCCTGTCTGNTCCTCCCATCCCTCCCTCCTCCCATCCCTCCCTCCTTCCTCCTCCTCCCTCTCCCCTCTCACTCCCTTCCCGCTCCCCTTCCTCTTCTCTTCCTCCTTCTCCTTCTTTGTCTTCGTCTCCTCCTTCCTCTTCTTGTTCTTCTTCTAGTAAGAACTTTTAAGTCCACTCTGCTAGCAAGTTTCAAACATACAACACAGTATTGTAAGCTCTTGTCACTATGCCGTATGTTAGGTCTCCAGAACTTGCTCTTCTTGCAACTGGATGTTTGTACTATGCTACATTTTATATGGATTTTCCAATGTCGTAAAAGACCTTTTAGATAATTCCTTTAAATTTGTTTTTGAAATACGAAACATTGAAATTTTCTTGAAATCATAAAAGGCTAGAAATGGAATGGTACAGTATATCCATGGTAGAGTAATGGAGCTATTGCTTTTTGCACTATGAAAGGAGATGTAAGGTAAGTAGAAGAGTAGAACGTTAGTTCTAGAAGGAACTTCAGAGGTCACCCAGACCCTCCTGTTGTACAGGTGAGAAACAGTCCTGGAGAGCATTCTTAACTTGCTGTAATCACATCCAGTTCTCCTAATAATTCAAAAATTTTTATGCACCATAGTTAGATCATATAATAATTGATTATATAACATGGTTTTCAATAATCGTTTTAAGATTTTATTTATTTATTTGACAGAGAGAGAGAGCACAAGCAGGGGGAGCAGCAGGCAGAGGGAGAAGGAGAAGCAGGCTCCCTGCTGAGAAGGGAGCCCAATACGGGGCTCGATCCCAGGACCCTGAGGTCCTGACTTTAGCCAAAGGCAGACCTTAACTGACTGAGCCAGCCAAGCACCCCAGTTTCAAATAAATTTAAACAAACTTTGTATAATTGATACTTATTAAATCATATGACTAACCTTATACGCTTTGACAAAGATAAAAATTAAAAACTGTGTCATCATGCACAGTCCCTTTCCTCTGCCCAGGAGTCCCACTTAACTTCAGGGATCCTGAATTGTTGGTGTCCCCCTGTGATCAAAGCAAGAGGAAATGTCTTACTGCTTAGGATAATAAAGCATCTCATTTGTTTTCTGAAGACAATTTACTTAAGAAGCTTACTAGAAATCTTTTCAAAGCTGAGATAGGATGTGTACGAATAAACTATTTTGCTAGAAAATAAATATTTACAATAAGAGATCTTTGGGTTTCCATTCATTATTGCTCTATAGTTCTCAGGATTCTGGAAAAATAAAATCTATGTCTTTCTTCCCAAATCTGGAGAGGTTCTTTTCATGAAAGAAAATTCACAAAAAGAAAGAAAGAAAGAAAGAAAGAAAGAAAGAAAGAAAGAAAGAAAGGAAGGAAGGAAGAAAGAAATAAAGAAAGAAAGAAAGAAGGAAGGAAAGGAAGGAAGGTAGGAAGGAAAGAAAGAAAGAAAGAAAAAGAAAAGAAAGTTTGATTTCCTTTTTTTTTTTTAAGCACAAGCTGATTCTGAAATTTATCTGTTCATGTCAAAGGCCACACGCAGTCAAGAAAAGCTAAAGAATGAAGTGGAAGGACATGCACTACCAGACACCCAAACTTAGTACAAAATGACAAAAGCCAGTGTGGGGTTGTTGCAACGATAGACAATCCGATGGACCAGGACAGGGTCCCGACACAGTTCACCCGGCTTAGGGCACCTGAATTTGACAAAGCTGGTGCCACAGAGTAGAAAAGAATCATCATTTCAATCAGTGGGGTTTGGTCAGTTCATGTCCATGTGGGGAAAAAATGTGACCCCCCCTTGGAGACAAAAATACATGCCAGGTAGGTTCTTAACTCAAGTGGAAGTACCACAATCCAGTTTTTAGAAGATGCCATGGAGATATCTTAAACAGAATGCAAATAGAGTAACTGTAAAAAAAAAAAAAAAGAGAGAGAGAGAGAGAAAGAAAAAGAAAAATGAAAAAAAGAAAAAAGATTAAGTTGGATTATGGTAAAAATAGGAGTGTGTGTGCCTCAAAAGACACGATTGAGAAAATGAAAGGCAAGCAGAAAAATAGAAGATATGTGCTATATTCAGAACATATGCAGAATTTCTACGACTAAATAAGACAAAGGCAAACAACTCTGTGTGCTTATTCAGCGAGATGCTTTTCATGTGGAGGGGAAATCCATTCCTGCTCTGAATCGTTGGAGCTGATTTTGGGGGAGCCTTGTGTTTCCCACCTCCACGGTACTATCTATTTCTGAATGTAAGCAGTAGATTCAGAATAAATATGCTAGCCCCGTGATGCTAAAGACAAAGAAATGAACCTTGAGCTACTTTGAATCTGTTACTCTATGTGACCCCAAAACTATGAAACAGGGCACAGACTGCAAGGTGTAATTTTGTTTGGGGAAGTGCAAACTTTACCTCCTAGGTGAACTATTTTATTGAATTTGAACATTATTTTGAAAATGTGAGTTTATTATTTTTAGTTGTGAGTTCATTTTTAAACTAAAGAACAAATCAGAAAGGTTGTTATCACTGATGATTTTGTAATTGCTTCCCAAACTAACTTTGTCACCTAGAGAAAGTGTCATAGATGCTAGCCAGGTGTCAAATATTCCACACATCCATAACCTTGAACTGAAAGGATGGGCACGGCCTCCACTCCAAAAGCTGTGAAAAGTATTGGGAGACATTAAAGATGTAGAGAAGTGGAGGGATGTATTCTGTTGAAGGACTGAAGGATAAATACTGTCATATATTAATTCTCCCCAAATCATTTATTATAAAGTCAAATCAAAATTCTCCTAATTTTTTATCGGACCATAAAAGAATATAAATAAGTTTTAACACTTTAAAACTAAAAATATGTGCTTACCAAAAGTCACTATTCACGGAATAAAAAGACAGGCCATAGAGTGAGAGGGGTATTTGAAATGCATGTAATTGACAATTAACTCATATACAGAATAGATAACCTACATACATACATAAATACAGAACCTGAACCCAGGAATCCAAAAAGCCGGACACAAAATAATGCATGCTGAATATTTTTATCTGTTTATATAGGGTTAAAAAAAAGAGGCAAATTTAAACTCTGGTTTTATGAGTAGGTAAAGAAAATGTGTGTGTGTGTGTGTGTGTGTGTGTGTGTGTGTGTGTATCCACAATGGAACATTAGTCTTTTTTTTTTTTTAAAAAAGATTTTTATTTATTTATTTGACACAGAGAGAGAGAGATCACAAGTAGGCAGACAGGCAGGCAGAGAGAGAGAGAGAGGAGGAAGCAGGCTCCCTGCTGAGCAGAGAGCCCGATGCGGGCCTCGATGCCAGGACCCTGAGATCAGGACCCGAGCTGAAGGCAGAGGCTTTAACCCACTGAGCCACCCAGGCCCCCGAACATTAGTCTTAAAATAGAAGGACATCTATTAGAAGATGATCTAAATAGAGCAACATGGATGATCCTGGAGGACATTATATTAGGAGAATCAGCCCGTTGAAGGATGACAAATATTTCATTATTCCACTTATATGAAGTATCTAAAACAGTCGAGCTCATAGAAGTAGAGAATACAACACTGATTGCCAGAGACTAGGGGGTGGGGAAAATGGGGGAGTTGTTCCAAGGTATATTTCAGTGATGCTGGATGAATAAGTTCTAGAGATCTGCTGTACAACATAGAGTCTATGTTAACAATATGATATCATGCAGTTCAAAAGTTGTTAAGAGGGTAGATCTCACACTAAGTATTTTTACCTCCCAAACCAAAAGGCAAAAGAAGAAAGGGGACACAAGGAAACTCTGGGAAGGGGTTGGAAATGTCTGTTACCTTGATGATGGTGTTGGTATCATAGGTGTCTGTGTGTGTCCAAACTTATCAAATCGTGCACATTAATTATGCATATTCTTTGTATATCAATTACGCCTCAATAAAGCTGTTAAAATAAATAAAACTTTAGTTTATTAGAGGGGTCATCTTAAATGGTAAAACCATAATGGAAAGACATAGTTACCTTGAAGTGAGGACTGTGGATGTCTTGGGCTCCTGGTGGCTGAGACATTCTCTTCCCGGACCTATGTGACCGTTACATGGGTGTGTGCTTTCTGAGAATTTACTGGACTGTGTATTTATAGACACTGTCTGTCTTTATGTTCCAGTTCACAATGAAAACATTTTTTAAAGGATTTTATTTATTTATTTTGAGAGAGTGTGTGTGAATGGGGAGAGGGAGAGAGAGAGAAGCTCAAGCAGGCTCTCCACTGAGTGCGGACCTCCACACGGGCCTCAGTCACACAACCACGAGATCATGACCTGGCCCAAAATCAAGGGTCAGACGCTTAACCGACTGAGCCACCTGGGGGGCTCCATGAAAACATTTTTTAAAGTTAACAAGAAATGATAAAGGAGAAAGTGAGTCTATATAGACGTCTCTTCCAAGAAGCTTGGTGGAAGATTCTGTCCAAGCCCCTGTAATGAAACACCCAGGCCAGGTGAACTTGTGTGGGAGCACTATTGGTTGGCCAGTTGAGTTAGGTTGTGTGTGCTTCTCTTTGGTAAACACCAATACCACAGTAATGAAAAATGCTAGCCTTTCTATGATGAAGCATTGTAAGGTAAATTACAGGTCATGTAACAATCCTTTGAATATTCTGGCACCAGAATTCTTGCAGGCCAGTCCCTTGTCCTCTCTCTGCTCCTGACTGCACAGCTCTTAGTTTCTCTCTGCCCACGTTGGCCTCATGCTTCATTTAGTCTCTGTCTAGCTGCGTGGACAGGTGATGCTTCTGAAATACCCAGCGTCCAGCTCTGAGTCCTCTCTTGAATCACAGTCCTGCTCATGCACCCTGTTATTGCTCTCAAGCTCAGGTGAGAATGTTTACACCACCACCAAAGAGAGGTGCAGAAATTATGTCCAATGTGATCGGAACCTTGCAACTGCCAAGATGCTTTAGATGCGCAGGTGCTCCCAAGGAATGTGGATCATGCATAAGATGCAAACATTCTGGTCTACTGGGTTAGACATCTCAGTCTCCACTAATTGTCCATTAAACCTATTAGCTTACAAAGTTAAAAAAAAAGGGTGAAATATTTTATTAATGCGATGTATTCACTAATCAAGTCATTTTGCTGGAGCATTTTGGAGATTGATTCCCATTTCCAGCATTTGAAGGTATACTTTAGCATTCATTAAGTATATGGTCTAAGGTTATTATTTATGTTCTGGAAGAGTCAGGAAGAGGTAGTATAAGCAATAACTTTATCTAAAATGGGCATGCTATAATAAAAGCCTGTGTAAATCATCTTGAATATTGCATATTAGTATTTAGTTCATTTCATTGGAAATCTTTGCATTTTCCTATAAATAAAAAAGGTATCCTTCTATTTTTCCATATCAAAATTACCTCACCTGCATGAAGAGAATGACTTATTCCATAACAGGGGCTTGAAAATCTTGAAATCGTTCATGTTGATGTTTTAATAAATGACAAATGACCAGTGTTCCAGGCAGGTATAACTCATCTGATCTTTCATTTTAATCCAGTTTTTGTTGACATGAGCTCTTCTTGGTATAGCATGGGGGAAAGAAAATGAAAGATACTTTCTCCTTGGACAGCTAAATATTTAGGCAAGTTTAAAAAGTGTGTGCATGAGCCCCATAGCCATAGTAATGAATGATAAAAGCCGTTCTCCAAGAATTTAGTATAGCATGGCTATTTTTCATCTCTATTATTTTTTGTCATTTCTTTTAAAAATCTCACCTATTGCCTTTTCATGTTATTAGGTATGACTTCTTTCCCCTGAAGATTTCTGGGCTGCTGTTGTAGCAAAAATAATGATGAAATTTTGCTTAATGTTCTTTTGCTCTTGAATTTCCAGTGAAGATCTACATGGCACTGCCTCCATCTCTCACACTGACCACTGCAGGCCTCATTTATGTAAGAGAGGAAGGTCTCCTCAATACTTCACTAATCCATTTATTTTGAAAAAGAGTAATTGCACCCATGAGCACCCATTTCACCATGTTTGCAATCCATATTCATTGGAAAAAAAGGATAAAGATCTGAGCTGAATTTATATGATGCCACTTAGGTATGTTTTTCCTAAATTCGGTAGGTGATCCCTGCAGAGTACTTAGAGATGCTTCAACATAACGAAGAAGGGCATATTGCATTCATTTATTCCATAATATTTATCATCACCTACCATTAGCCAGGAGTAGGCAAGGAACCAAGGATACAAAGATACGATGTGGAAAAGACAGACATGGTCCCTGTCCTCGTAGGAGATGACACAGGAGAGTTCACTGCAGTGACCCAACTGTTACAAAGGCATAGGGCCCAAGTGAAGCATCAGGAGGCTGACCTGATCCAATTTTTGGGAATCAGAGAAGGCTTCCTGAAAGAAGTGATAGCTAAACACAGACATGATGAGTAGAAATGAGGCAAGCACAAATAAATCCAGGAGAGAATATTAGGTCTTCAGCTGGAGTGTTGGATTTCAGGGGAGGTGTAGTGTGGGGGCTTTATGCCAGGAGGAGACCAGAGAGCGCCAGACTTTGAAGGATCTTATAAGCTGAAACAAAAACTTTGGGTGGGATGATCTGTGCAAGAGGAAGCCATTGCACTGTTTTCGCACGAGCACGCACACTGAGTCTGGTACTGGAAGTGGCTCCAGAGAGACAGGATCTTAAGGATGAGTTCTCTGCATTGGGGACTGATCCATTTCAATCCCACTGAGGACTGACAGTCCCCCTCTGGAGCTGTCATTTGAGTGCTGGTGGGTGAATTTTGGTGTTTGGAGGATTGTGCGGCGCCATCTGAGTTGATGGACAGCACCAAGAGTGAGAACGTTGGTGGGCAACATGGCTCTAGTTGTAACTCTCACTCAGCTGGAATTTCCCTCTTGTGCACCCAGCTTTTGAGTGAATTTGGAGAAAGGAAACTAATGACGAGGCTGGGTTGGTCCTGGAAAAGTTCAGGACATGGGTCACCTTGTTCTTTCTGGAGTAGCACTGGAAGTTGCTAGAAATACTGTCCGCATGGCTGTGCAGAGAAAGGATTGTGTGTGAGTCGTGCTGTTTGCTGGCTTCCTGGCTTCCTGTGCTGGGCAGGTTTGGGAGGCAGGTCACTGTTCCGGAAGCAGGGTGGGGCCCCACTCCTGGGACATATAGTGGCAACAAACTCAGAGAATTGAGTTCTTCACCAGTTTAGGCTTCAGTGGAACACAAACTTCAGTGCAGACCCTCTGTCACAGCCTCGTGGCTCTACTATTGAGAGAGACTCCTAACTGGCTTCCTCCCTCCAGGCCACCCCTGCTCCAGGACCTCAGCTCCCTAGCACCCTAGCTCTACCACATTTTTCAACCACTCAAACGCTACTGAGGGCTTCTAGGCACCTGTCACAGTGGTTCTCAGCTTTAACCGGATGGTAGAATCTCCTGGACAGAATTCTGAATCCCACGGCTCAGAACACCTGAATCTCCAAAAGCATCCTGAATCATGCTTGACTGCTGACCAACTTTTGGGAACATGGCCCTCGGAGTACCCTTTACATTATTGATTGATGATTTTAGTACCTACACTGACAGTGATGAACTACACCATACTAGTTCGTCAGGGTGCTTTACACAAACATCAAGACTGAGGATGTGTACCTGGTTTTAATTTGGGGATGTCCTGAGTTTCTGTTGTCATGGCTGGATGCTCAGCAGGAGACAGCTATGTAACCAGCACCCCAGACCTATCAGGGCTTCCGTGGGTAGGGACATACCACATATGTCCCTATATTTCTATGTTTACCTGTCTAGTTCCAGAAGGGACATGACACGGAAGCCCATGCCTGAGCTCTCTGGACTCGACTGATGCAAACCTTTTCCCTCCTGCTTTTGCTCTGTATCATTGTTATCACAAGCCTGATCCATGAGTAGCAAATGTCTTTAATGAATGAATTCCTGAATGCAATGGACAATGAAGTGAAATGGCCATCAGACCCATGGGTTGTCTGTTTCCCAGAGCAGAAGGAATGGGTCTGTATGGCTGTGCATTTACTGTAAACTGTAAGACACACTCTAGCAAAGATGGATTCCTCTCAGGCAAATATTTAACATATACGATTAGATAGAATTCAATGAATGCTCGAGTGTTTCAAATCTTGGATACCTTATTTCTTAGCTCCAAAGTGACATGAGACAAATTCTTCTCATCAAATCATTTGGCAAGCAGCCATACTTTGCTTACTGTCTGTTCTACTCAGCTGGGGGAGGGGGGTGAGCCCAGAACATGGTCTCGCCCGGGAGAAAAGGATGGCGCAGCTCCATGCCACATCCTCCATCGTACGGCAAGTCAGACATCTGCAGCGTACGGGTTACCTGGTTTAGAATGGATGGAAGGGATGGTGCCGGGGTCTGCTCATGGAGGCTAGTGTCACCAGCAGAGGGAAAAGACAAGGTAGCCATGCTTCTAAATCTGTGCAATTATTTTCTGGATCCTGTTTACACCTTTATTGGGGAGGATGTGGCAGGAGGGGCAATGGGACTGGCGAGGGTTTGATTGGCATGACCTTCACTCTGAGAAAGGGGAAGGGGAGCAAATGTTATGAAAGCTTATACAGAGCCCTTTGCAAGATTCCTGTTGATGCTCATTGTCAGCGATTCTCAGTTTAAGTGTTTTAAAGACCTTTCTCCAGATTCCCCTGTCCTCAGTGTTTAGAGAAGCTGTGGCAGGCGTTTCCTCCTGAGGTTGACATTTTCATCAGAAGGGAAAGCCTGGAGACTTTGATAACAGCCGATCACATGAATCCTGGATAACCAGCAGGGGCTTTCCCCCCTCTCTTCTACTCTAATTAAGTGATCACAGCCACCTCTTTTGATATGTCTGCAAGGGGTTGGAGAGCCTTGGCAACCAATCTGTCAGTCACGCAGAGAACACAAATGGGCTGGGTCGAAGAGGTAGCCAGAAGCCTCCAGAAGCTCTACCTGTCTTTCACGTTATTCATTTAGAATTTGGTCCACAGGCTTGAAAAGGAAATATATCCTGTCTATGCACCTTGCCGCGTTTTATTCTAGGTAAAAGATCTGAGATTTGTGTTATTCAATGATAATACAAATGAATTTTCACATAAACCCAGAAATACTCAGGAAAGCTATGAATAATAAATTTGGGTGGGTCAATATTATTTTGTTGAGCTAGAATAACTTATTATTCAAAGGAATTCTATGATGAGTATTTTCGCAGTACAAGAAAACATCCTTTGAGTTTCTCTGCATTGTAAATGGGTTTACACTTTTTCTGAAGGTTGCACACACAACGCATAGCATTAGATAGAAGATGCTGAGTTTTTGGTTGTCACTGCTATCCCTTTGTTTATCTCCTCTGGATATGGGAGCCATGGTGACAGGCCTGAATTACTGTAAGTCAGAGAATTTTTCTGTACTTGGCGCTAATGCATGGTTACACCACAGCAGCTCCCTGTGCAGGGAGCGAATGAATCGAAAGCCATTCGAGGACTCCCATCCAGAGCTGTGAAGGGTCGAAAGCAGTTAGGTGCCCCTGCCAGGCAGTCAGAATCACCGACTCCTCCCCTCCTCCCGGGTCCTGTCCAACCGGTGACCTCAGGGGCGTTTATTTCAGAGCCCCGGGTTAGGGTACCAGGAAGGGTCTTTCACTGCGAGCTCTCCGGGGGGAGTACGGGCTCTTTGACGGCGGCCAAGATACCTTTGGCTCTAAAGCACACATTCTGTAATTAGATCAGCTCTCTGCAGAAATCCAGGAAGGGGGCACACAAATGTAAACCTAACCTTGCAGGGCGTGAGCTTTTCAAAGGGAAGTAGAGAGGCGGGAATAATGACCGCACACCGGGCAGCAAAAAATGCCGTGTGTGACCCGCACGCCCTCCCTCCCTGAGCCCGCAGAGCATCACTGGGGGGCGGGTGCTACTGCTCTTACGGACGAGGAAGTGGGGTGAGGGGAGGCCTTCGAGGTTCAACCACTCGTCCACTGGCAGAGCTCGGAAGTGGCCGTGTTGGAATTTTAAGCCGGGGGCGGGCGGGGGGGGGCGGGGGTCTGATTCCAGAGCTGGTGCTCTGAAATGTGATAACCCCACCGGAGTTGTCACATCAATTTCAGCTCAGCACTAAGCTCTAGTTTCCTTTTGGAGTCCTTTTTAGCTATCTGGATCCTTTTTACATAAGGATTTTCAATGCCCAGGCTTGCCAATGTTGTATCAGTGTAAAATATAAGTCATATGTATGTATTTATTCTTTGCATCCTTCTAGAATGCATTGCGAAAGAAAGATGATGGGTGCTGCTTGTTTCTTTGCCTGCTGACTACCCCTGATTTTAGACAATATTTTTAGTCCTGATACAGTCTTCATTTCATCTGCCTTGAGGCAATGAGATGGAGAGAGAAAGAGAGTCCCCACTGATCCCTGTCATAACTGATAAGCTCCACTGGGACAGAAAGCCCTGGCTGGCTTCTCCGACTTCTAAATTAGGTTTTTAAAAGGGCACTGGGCTCCAACAGCAAACAGCAAATCTTCCTTCTAATTCCATTTTTAGACCAATCTGTTTTACCGGAAGATAGGAATGCCCAAACCTAAATTTTATTCTTAATTTTGATCACCTCAGTGAGTATCATTGCAAAGAAATTCTCGAGAATTTTTCTCGGTTCTTTCTTCTCTATTTCTTCCCTTCCCCTCAACCTCCTACCATCCACCCTCCTCCATCATCTCCTGCATCCTGTACCTTTATACTCACTACTGGCTTTCCTGGGCCACCTGGCATGATTTCCTCTGAAGACCTCAATTTTTCCATTGCAGCAAAGTTCCTGTCCTGTCCCAACTTGATCTTCATTCAACAAAACTCAATCTTCCTGTGTTCTACTTCCTCAAACCATCGGTAGGCTTGTCCAAAGATGTCAGTTGCTAATAAAGGCTTAACAATCATTTATTGGTTAACAATCATCTATTAAATCTTGAGTCCTAGGAGCAAGACTTTGAGAAACTGTTGACAGACAATCCTCTTTGAAAGACATAAACATACTGGTAAGAAGTTGGAATCTGAAAACCATTTGCTTGGGCTTTTTAACTTAAGATTTCCAATCATATCACAATGTCCAGTTTGAAAGACTCACCATTCGCCTAGGCCTTCCAGAGACTATTCTGATCTATAGGCAGTTTCATAGGAGAATTCTATTTTCCTCTCTAAAGACTGATTTTGTTAGTCAAGGCATCAGTGGCAAGTTTAAATTTGCATTTTAAATTTACAATGATTTATTTTCAGTGAAAGGTGTATCACTGCTGCAGTTAGTCTGGCAGTGATGAGGACTCCAGATTTATGAAAGGATATTAGAAATGTGAGCTTCCCTACAAAGGAAGAGATTGGCGTGTTTGACTTTCATAATTTAAAATCTCTGTATGACCAAAGATTCCACAAACAAAATTAAGTGACAAATATCAGACCTAGAAAAAAAAATACTTGGAGCATACGTAATCAAAGGGTTAGCAGTAAGATTTAATGAGAAGTTCCTGGCATTCAATCAACAAAGAACAAACAGCCTAATTTATACGTGGAAAAAAAAAATAAAGAGCACTCAGAGAAAAACACAAATGATTCATAAGCCCCCGAGAAGAAAGAAGCTTGACTTAACTAATCAAAGCTATATGCACTTGCTGCATATCAGATTGACAAGGTTAATGAGATTAACAACTAGTGTTATCATTGGCAAACAACAGGTCAGTTGTCAGTATAAAGTGGAAGAGTCAACCAATTGCTCTACCACTCTGTAGAGCAATTTGGCCACATTTAACAAAAATCTAAGTGTCTTTTTGACTTGGCAAGTCCTCCAAGGATCTATCTGGCATAAATATTTGCAAAAGTAGGCAAACACGCATATTCAAAAATCTTAATGGTAGCCTCATAATAATGAAGTCCTGAAAACAATCTCAACATTAGCCAACAGAGTTATGGATGACACCTACCCCCAGTGTGCAAAGAGCTGAAAAATGAATGACAGTGTACTCACATGGAAGGGTATCCCTTTCGTTATTTTCTGGAGTTCCACGGCCACATGCCCACTATTTATATTTTTGTAAATAACAACAAACACATAGATGTGGATATAATCATATATGTGGGTGTAAGCGAGAGTGTGTGTTCACAGAAGAATGTCTGGTTGATTCAAACTGTTGGCAATGACCTTGGGGAAGGAATGGGAGATAGGGACAGGAGAGTGTTTTTAAAGTTAATTCCCAAGTTGGATTTTTAAAAATTGTTTTCATTATTAACATACTTTAAGAAAACAAAAAAATTCTAGAATGTCTCATAAAGTAGTGTACCGAACAAAGCACACCAACTCTATTATAGTGCTGGTATGTTCTAGAATTCATGGATCTCTTCAAATACCCCGTTGATAATGTACATTTACCCATACTTCTCACTGATTATCTAAAATGGTGGCAAGCACACTGCCCCGGAAGTCAGGATAGGAATTCTGGCTTCTGTTCCATCATGACCCAGCTATCTGTTTGCAGACCAGTCATTTCACTCCTCTGAATCTCAAAAGAAAGAAAGAAAGAAAGAAAGAAAGAAAGAAAGAAAGAAAGAAAGAAAGAAAGAAAGAAAGAAAGAAAGAAAAAGAAAGAAAGAAAGAAAGAAAGAAAGAAAGAAAGAAAGAAAAGAAAGAAAGAAAGTTAACCAAGATGAGTGGGTGTCTAACTCTGCTCCCCACAGATGCAAGGGCTTGTCTCCTAAGTTACGTAACCACTCTGCTTTCTGGTTCTGTTTCTTTCACTGTTATTTATTTATATAGTCTCCTAGGGGTTTTTTTTTCTTTCTTTCTTTTTATTATTATTATTTGCCCCAGGGGTTCATCTAGGGTTTTGTCTGATTTCTGAGCAAAAGTCATTTGGAAATATCCAGTAGAAATGATTTTAAGGCTCCTTGTAGCACAAATACTCCCTGAGTCTGCATCTTCGGGGGCTGCAGACGGTTCAGCCAGTCCTTAACTTGCTCCAGCTAAGAAGCTGCCATTTTCCCCTTACATCAGGCCAGAAGCACAGACCTTCTTTGTTTTCTCCAGAGCATAAAGTTGAACTGTGTGGACTCTAACGTCAATGAATGTGAAGAAACAAAACGCATGCGTCAGAAAACAAGGGGCAAAGTGGGCTGCTGGGGAAAAGAGAAATTTTTGATCTCCCGTTTCTTCCGGTGGCCATTGGGTCAGTTGGCATCACTCCTGGTGGGATGATTTTGCTTTGCTCATGACCAGGCTCTGTTCAGAAATAATAGTTGGTGGAGAGCCCCGAGGATACATTCATTAGGGAGTTGTGATTCGTGTTGTTCAGTTAAAGGTCAGACCAGAAACCAGCACGAGCTCTTCATCAGCAGCTGTGGGAGGAGAGAACCAGGGGCCCATTTTTCATCTCAACGAGGGCCTACATTCAGCGTCAGGCCCATTCATCCCAGTAAGCTGGGTAACAGTTAACATTTGCGTGGCCTTTTCTTTGACTGAGGTGAAAAAATAAAACCGAGAGTTTCTAGGGCGTCCTAAGTGGATGTAGCTGTAGCAGAGTTAAAGCAGATGTAATCCTCCTCTTTCTACCCATCCTATCCTTTCAAGGCACAGTCTTATAAACACCACTAACCTCCTCGCTAGAACACACCACCATTTGCATCACAAGGAAAGTGCCCCTGAAAGTATTTGCTGAGGAGGCAAAGGAGAATGTCAAGAGACAGCACTTATTTACCACATTCCCTTTTCACAACCCAAACACAACCTATGAGGCCACGTTAGAAGTAAAACAAATAGATTAGTCATTTATTGTGTCATTCTATTTTTTTCCCCTTAGGTAAGTCTTCATACCCTGCTTAAAAATCACAGACTAAATATACTCAGCTCCAACTCATTGAATTTCTGTTCCCTTTCAACACTTCTATATATACCACATTTCCCTGAAATTAGTAGTTCTTATCATGTAGCTTTGTGTAATTGAAGGGAGGGCTCTCTCTCCTATTTCTCTTGTATCCCCTCAGAGACCCAAAGAAAATGCTAACAATCAGTAGACTGTGACGAAAATGTTTTTTGCCATTAAAAGAGACAAGACACAGTTTAGAAGCAATTTGAAATATGTCAAATCACTAAGTAAGCATATTAAATGTAACAGGGTCGTTAGGTTGGACGCCTTACGGAGTACTCTACAAAGGATGGAAGGGGGCGGGAACTCTCTCTGGGATTTCAGTGAAAAGATCTTTGCATCGCCACATGGCTACCATGTAAACAATTTTTAAGCACCACTCTGTGTCAAATTTGGTATAATTTATTTATTGACACAATAATGCTGAGAAACAAACTACCCCAGACTTAGTGGCCTAAGGCAATAAATATGTGGTTCAGCAGACTATGGATCAGTGACTTCGGTCAGACTCGGTCGGGTGCCTCTTCTCATCCACGTGTGTGGCCCATTCACTTGTGTGGGGACTGGGTGGTTGTCAGCGGTCAGCCAGGGTCATGGAGTTGAGCACGTCCCATTTCTCTCATCCTCCAGCAGGCTAGTCCGGACCTGTTTCCGCGGGAGGGTCAGAAGGCAAGAGCCCAAGCAGGTCCTCGCATTGAGGCGCTTCACAGACCTCCTCTCGAAGCATGTGCGCTAATATCCCATCGGTCAAAGTCCATCATGTGGCTGAGCCCAGAGGCAGAGTGGGAAGGCGTTAAAAATGTTACAGAGTCAGGAGTTCGCATGTTGGAAGAAATAATGAATTGAGGTCAGAAATGCCATCTCTCCCAGATTCTGTACTAATTTAATTGACTCCACCTTATTTAACTTCACTGTAAGTTATTACTACTAGCCCCATTTAATGGATTTGAATATTAAAGAGAAGAGAGAAAGGCTAACCAGCTGTAATTGCTAGTGCTGCTAATTCTGCTCTAATATATGATCTTCCATCTCCACACATTTTGGAGTGTGTTCGACCGTGGTTATTTACAAAAAATATATGAAAGATTATGGTAAAGAAAAAAAGAGATCAAGAGAGAGAGACAGGGATAGAGAATGGCAAAGTTGTGAACGAAGAACTTAGTTACCTTATCCCACCGGGTCATGACTCCTTTCCAAAACGGATGAACCAAGTATATGTAAGTTATATCCAAATAAAAGACCAAAGAAAAGAAAGTGAAGTGCTGAGAGTTAATGACCTGAAAATTCTGAATAAATAACTTGGCTGAGGAAAAGAAAAGAAAAAAGAGAAGAGGAGAAGGAAAGGAAAGGGAAAAGAAAAGAAAAAAGAAAAGAAAAGAAAAATTCTTACTGAGTTCATTGACTCCCCCCCAAAAAAATACCTACTGGATTTTTTGAGTGGGAAGCAGTCAAAATGACTCTAAAAAAACTTAGGAAAACTAATAAATGAGAATAGTCAAGAATATCCAAAAAATCAGAGTATTGGAAAGTCCAGTGTCTTTCCAGATAGTGCAATACATTATAAAGTACAATAAATAAAGTACAATAATTTTAAAAAGTGAACTGACAGATAGATCAGTCAGTTAGAAAGTACAGAAGTAGGACAGAGCCCAATATAGGTATTTAGAATACAATAAAGGTGGCAATTCAAATCATTGAGGAAATGATGGATTACTTAATAAATGATTCTGTGATAACTGGATAGTCTCTGGAAAATTTTATTGTGTTTCTATGACACCTTATACTAAAAGAATTTTTATGTCTGTCAAAGTGTCAAAAGTGAAATGAAACTTTATAGCATGAGAACAAAACTTTAGTAGGTTTGAAATATAATTTCAAAATGGGGGAGACTTTTTAGGTTTGACACAAGACTCAAATCCCACGGACACTAGTTGAGGGACAGTGGCATATGCCTCAGAATTCTCCCCTTGGGGTGTGAAGAGACCAAGTGATTTATCCAGAACTCCTAGGGCATTAACTCCCAGCACTTCTGGCTATTGCCAGAAAGCTTCACAGTAGGCCAAGAGAATATGAGAGGCCACCAATGGCATCTGATAAGTATGGGAAGCAAAAATTGTGTGTGAGTGCCATTCATTAGATGAAACAGTGAAAGATGGCTCCTCTTGGTTTTACACTCGTGAGATCTGGCTATGGGAGGAATAGCACCATATGTTTATTGCTTGCTTACTCAAAGCATATGGAACATCTTGTAAGACGGCCCACCAAATGGGAAAAGCTGGGGTCTCTCAGCTTCCACCATAGTTGGATCTTCCAAAGGCTATCCTAGATTTTTCTGGTCAGCTTTTCCTGAGTGATAGGATTCATGGTAAGACTAGTAAATTCCACATGTATAAACTCATTGTTTCTCTCTCTCTTTTTTTTTTTTCTGCAGCAAAATGACTTCCTTGTTTAGAAACAATACTGTGTGGGACACCCTACCAACTTTGGATCACTTGGATCATGAGGCCCCAGTAGAAGACCTGCTTGAATCTCAACTTGAACCAGTTACAGAAGACATATGGAACATGCCCTTTTATAAAAATGGTCTCTGATCTGCTCAAAAATAAGAGGACACCATGACAGGTATTGGCAGAGACCTCCCAAAGATGAACCTTTGCAGTTAACAAAATTCATGTTTGCATAGAATGTTTCATGGTGGGAGGGAATGCTGATTATATTGCACTGAGTGAAAAAGGAGGTTGCAAGACCCTGTATATATTTTCAGTTCATGTGTGTGGAGGAAATTGTGTGTGTGTGTGTGTGTGTGTGTGTGTGTGTGTACACCTATACACCATACACACATCACTGTACACACTCACATACTGGAAGGAAGCATCTCACACCGCCAAAAATGGTAGTAGAACTATAAATGGTAATATGGTGTATTTCCTTTCTTTTGGTTTTCCAAAATTTTTTACAATTACATCATTTTGAATGTTAGCATTCCTTTCTAAAAAATTTTATGTAACAAGATGTGGGGTAGTTAACAAGTATGTTCTGATTAAAGTCTGAAAAAGTCTAGTGTCATCATCTTGAACCCTAGAATTTGATTCCTTGCATAGTGTAAAAAAAATGAGACACTTTAAGAACTAAGCTCACTTAAAAAAAAAAAAAGGAGACACTTTAAGAACTAGGTTAGGTGAGAAAATATGTATCCCTAAGATCCTCAGTGTGGGGTTGATCTCAGGACTCTGGAAGTGAAAGTTAAGCTCCAGCCACTTTGTGTGGGATCACATTTGATTTTAGCAACAGATCCTGTTACTGCTTTTCAAGGAACACCTAGACCAATTCCTAGCCTCCACAACAAGGGACAGTGAGATGCTCATTTGTGAAACCAAGAAACCAAGCCCTCCAGCAGGATGCTCGCACTCTGGGAAAACACATTTGCTATCCACTCACCTAGTCCAACCCGCCATTTTCCAGCTGAAGGGATGATGTCAGGAGGAACAGGACGATCCTCCTCCCCTATAACCGAGGGTCAGATAAGAAGTCCCCACGATACCATTCAGAGTGTATCACTGTGAGTGATAAGAGGCCAGGTGCCTCTTATCATCATTCAAGACATGAGGTCAAAGGTAGAGGAGGAACTCATGTCCCAAAGGATTGTGAGAGGACAAAGCCAAAGGTCAAAACTGCGTCATGCCCTTGAAGGGTGGGAAGGCAGAGACAGAACGTGAGGATCAGGAGTGGGTTTTCTAAGTTTGAGTGATGGCTTGAAAAAGTATTGCGGGTTCATTTGAGAAGGAAGAATGGGGCAGACGTATAATAGCTTGCTGAAGGTTGGTGATCCTTAGGACTAACAAGCAGGTGTCTCGACTCAATAGGATGGCCTGGTTAATACACACACACATGCACACACACACACACACACACACACACACACACATGCACGTATACGCACACACACACAGAGAGGCCTGTCTGCAACTAAGCCACATAAACTTCCTGCTCGCATGTCCACCCTATTGGAATTCCCAACCATCCTTACTCAGGGTCTCAAGGTCAGGTTCACTGCCAATCTAGTGGATAACTGCATTCATTTTCCTACTCTGTCTCTTTGGCCCTTTCCTTTGGTCACCCTCTCTGAACATGAACGTCCTCTCCCATCACATCAGTTAGCATCTAGCTGGGGCGATCCAACTTCGGGGTGCTTCAGAAACATCTGGGAAGCAGAATAAAAATGATGACTTGGGGCCCCCTTCCCAGAGGACTCGGGGGAGGGGAGGGCACAGCTGTACAGAGTCGACCCTTAAGTTACAGTTCAAGAAACAATGACTGATACAGTAGAAGTTCTCATGGTCTCCAGCTCAGCTCTTTCTCCCGGGCTCAACGCCTAGAATCTCAACTGCCTGATTAATTTTACAAATCCTGTCACCTTAAATTCATCAAGCTCTTACTCACTCCCCCGCCTCTTAAGCTCCTCTGAAGCTTTGTCTCCTCTACCTTTGCCCCAAGACTCCCAACTTCGTGGGCACCATTCCTGCCAAGCAGTGGAGCCGTGCCTTTTTCTCACCCCAGGACCTGCCGCCATACCCAAGAGCAACCTCCCCACCTAGAATGCACCACCACTGGATCTTTAAACACAGAGATGGTTCTTCTTCAAAATATTCTGCTGTTGGCTCTGAAACTAACGATTTTTTTTTCTCCCTGTGGCCTATCATTACCTGGCTTTTCTGAAATGGCTTCACAAGCAGCCACAGTCTGACCACAAGAATATTTTTTGACTCCCTTCCTCTCGTGAAGGCGGTTGATCAGAGTCAGCTACAATCGAGTGCTAATGAGGCCGGCCTCAGTGCAATCCTCCTGAGTACTAGTTACTTGGTACTGGTCCTTGGGGGCTGTTCCTCCTCCTCCCTCCAGCTGGATCTCTGGCCAATGCAAGTTGTTTATTATGAGGAAGGTCAGCGGGGGTGGGGGAGAAAGGAAGTGAGAGGGGGTGGGAAGACCTTTTTCTCATGAACCCTAAAGCATCCCCAAGCTGAGACCCAGAAACCCTCTTTCATGGAGAGGTCTGGCTAGTGGATTTTAGGATACTGGTCCTGGTGTCTTGGAGGCTCCTTGGGAAAATTAGGTTGGTTCCTTGTGAAATCTCTTCTTAGACAAGTGAACAGTCTCTACTTGTCCTTGGCAATGGTTAGCACTTTCTATCGATGATAGCCTTGAAGTAATTATGTTTTCAGTTTTAGAATTCAGAATCCAAGACCTTACATGTGTCAAAAATTGGTAGATCAGTGGCAGAATAGAGTACTTCCCTCACCTGGAGACTAGCTAGAAGGAAGGGCATGCTGATTTCTAAATAAAAATGTTAAAATGTCACTCAACAATCATCTAGTTATGAGTAGAGACAGATAAAGCTGATAGACTAATGATAGTCTATTTAATTTAATTTATTTATTTACTTGACACAGAGAGAGAGAGAGATCACAAGTAGGCAGAGAGGCAGGCAGAGGGAGAAGAGGAAGCAAGATCCCTGCTGAGCAGGGAGCCCGATGCGGGGCTCGATCCCAGGACCCTGAGACCATGACCTGAGCTGAAGGCAGAGGCTTTAACCCACTGAGTCACCCAGACACCCCTCTAATGGCTATTTTAACAGGGAATAAACTAATTCCAGAAAATATTTTACTGATGATTTATGGAAATCATTTTGAAGATATTTATAAACTTCAGGAACTTGTATTTTTATAATCAGATACATAAACTAGCAACATGGTGTTTTTAATATACCCCACAGTACACTTACCAGTAGTTGGATTATCCTGATTACTAGATATTGCTATTACCTTACAGTAACACTTAACAGAAAATTCAGCTCTGTTGAATTGTTGACATCAATACAAGAGAAGGTAAAGTTTGTATATTTCTAAAAAGATTTTTCCTCAGTTCTAGAACTCTCTGGGTAATTTTGAGAAACGTTTATCCAGTAGGGTCCTTGGTTTCAACTTCTATTAAGTAAAAGAATTACTATTTCTAAATGTCTCCATTGCTAATATTTTATGACCCATTTGACAAAAAAAATTTTTTTTCAGTAGAATTAGCAGTACAACTTGTTCCAATGAGTACCACATATACTTCCAAGCCTCAGTGTCATCCTATGTTGGGCAAAGTCAAAATTATTCTACCTCCATTAATCATCAAGCCGTGGTCCTCTTTTGGATTGTGGATCCTTTTGAGAAGCTGATAGAAGCTGTAAAACTTCTCAGCTTGGAAAAAAAAAAAGAAGAGGATTCTACACACAAACATATAACCCAGTTCTAGAAGATCTGTTGACCTCCTGGAGCCTAATGGACTTTGCAAAGGGTCACAAAGTCCAGTTTTTTAAACCATGGACTGAATATTAACTTGCAGATTCCATCCTTAAGAACGAAAGCTTAAGCAAGATTTTGAAGAACATAAAACAAGATAAGATTGCAGAAAAGAACCTTTTCCAACCTAACCCATATTTTGCACTACCACACCAAACAAATCTTAAAGCATAATGCAACACCCATTTCTCCCTGTTCCAACCCCTATGACCTCCACTTGCCCTTGAATGGAGAGCATAGCGTACACTGTGGCCTGCAAGACCCAGCCTACTCTCCTGCCTCATTGCTTAGGACTCCCCAAAGGCCACTTCTGTCCAAATGGATATGGGCCGTTCCCCTGTGATTCTCACCTCCAAGCCTTTCCAACGGTTTCCCCATTGCCTGGATTTCTGTCTTTTCCCCCAAGTTTATCTTTCACCATCTGCACCTAAGATCACATGTTACCTCCTTGACAAAGCCTTCCCTGAGCCTTTTTGCCAGATGTGATCAGGCCTTTCTTATAACCTCGTGGCTCCTTATTGTCACACATAACTTAGTTCCTTAAACTGGTATCTGTAATGAGGCCTACTCCTTGCCCTACACAAGTCACTCGTGAAAAATCACTGAATGAATGAATGAGTGATAATGGTGAAAGTCTAACCAGATAGGAAGGAATAAACCTGAGATGCTATGAAGGGAGATCATCTTGACCAATCAGGTGTGATGATCAGCACTGGCTTGGGAGGCAAGATTCCAGTGCCTGCTCGTTCACCTCTTAACCCTGTCACCTCAAGTGAGCAATTTAATTTCTTCAGTGCTCATTTTTCTTGTGTAAATTAAACAGAATATATATATAAATATTATAAATATATTATAAATAAATATATATAAAATAAATTCTGTATATCATATAAATATGTTCCTTTCAACTGTTAAGTGATACTCAGGGTCAGATTCTATATCCCTATCACTTCATCTGACGACCAAAAAGGAAGTGGAAAATCGATTATTCCAAATATAGGTAACTCAACTGTTTCAACTACCTTGACTCTTTTCAAGATTTAGAGACATTAACAAATTTAAGCTAAAGTGTAGTCCATGCACTGCAGGTCCCTCATTGTGTTACTGGAGGTTCCAAGAAGTCTCTGGAATTCTATGCTGAATTATATGATCCTGTGTTTTCATCGTTCAAGAAGAGTCTATAGTTTTCACCAAAACCTCAAAGGGGTCCATGACCACAAAAAGTTTAAGAATTACTATTAAAGTTTATTTGAGGCTAGAAAACTCACTGGATTCATACTTGCCTAACATAAGGGTAGGGACGGGGCCCAAAGGTGTGTGGGAATGGACATCTAGCTAGAAAGGTGTTAAGAGTTGTCCAAGGAGGTGTTGAGAGGGCCTGATCCAGGGGTGACAGGGGAAACAGAATGGAAAAGCTGAAGATAAGAGGCATCATTCAGACAGCTAATCCCTCCCCCGTGTGCTCTGTCATGGCTGAATCATCATGGATGTGGGATCTTCTTCTGTCCGTGGGTATTTTTAGCTCTCTCTGTTAACTTATGTCTCTCTTCAGGTAGGGGTGCCATTTTCCTTCTGGCCTCATATCTTTCTGAAGCTTTAATACATAAACGATTTATCCCTAATTTTGGAAGGATAACTTGGGGCTTCTGATGTAGGTGTGAGAAGTAAAAGATATTCTGCTGAATTTGACGAGGGAAGCTGTTAAAGAGAAAAGACCCAGCCGTGGGGGAAAGTGGCCTCAGAAGTTACTGAGGAAAATGATTTCTGGAAGGGAGAGAGAGAAGAGAGATGAATCTTCAGAAAGCAAATACAGGGATGCCTGGGTGGCTCAGTCGGTTAAGCATCTGCCTTCGGCTCAGGTCATGATCTCAGGGTCCTGGGATCGAGCCCCGCGTCGGGCTCCCTGCTCACCGGGATGTCTGTTTCTCCCTCTCCCTCTGTGTGCACTCTCTCTCTCTCTCTCAAATAAATAAATAAAGGCTTAAAAAACAAACAAAAAACTTTGGAGAAAAACAAAGACGTTAAAAGAAAAATAATATTGAATCAGCTTTGCCCTGTGGTATCCAACAAAACCCTCTATACTATTTTCTTACTGACGTTTTTATAAAATCCACATCATATATATTGACATAAATCTGTAACTTAGACTACTGGTTTTTAATATTGCTTGTACATTAGAATCCTTCAAGGGATTTTGAATAAATACCCAGGGTGTTGGCCCCACCCCAGATATGCTGATATATTTGGCCTCAAGTGGGGACCTTAGCATTAGTATTTTGTAAAATTTTTCCAGGTGATCTAATGGGATTTTAAACCAATGGAGTTAGGGGATCTAGGGTCTGGAATGGCAAGTTTTAAGTTCTCTGACTTCACTACTCAGAATCATTTGGGGAGTTTTTAAGTAATATGGACACACTGGCCCCATCTCAGAACAATTAAATCAATGTCCCTGGGCATTAAAAGTTTTTTCAAAAATTCCCAGGTGATCCTGATGCAAATTGAGATTGGAGAACCACTGGCTCTAGGGGAAAAAAATTATACCAGGCCTTAAAGGCAGGATGAATGCATTAAGACACCATAGACACCACTTCTCCATGGCACTAAGTAACTCATTCCCTGTCCTTCGTGTCTCACTCTCAAAAGGCATTCACTGACATTTTATTTCTATGCCAAGTAAATGAAAAAGATAGAGCCTCCCCAGTGTTGACCCTACCCCCTGGATAAAAAAAGAGCAAGAGGTTTGGGATGAGAGAAAATACCCAACCCAGTCTTTGCTTTGCTTAAAGAATTCACGCTTTAAGGTGAGTTTCCTATTAAAAGTGGTAAATGACAGGAACTTGGGTTGAACAGGGTAAAAGGAAAAGAAGATTGTCTTTAGAAGAACTGGGGGGGGAGGGGGGATGCCTGGGTGATTCAGTTGGTTAAGTGGTAAAGTGTCTGCTTTTGGCTCAGGTCATGATCCCAGATCCTGGGACTGAGCCCCACATCAGCTGGGAGTCTTTTTCTCCCTCTGCCTCTGCACCCCCCATGCTGTCTCTTTCTCAAAAAAATAAATAAAATCTTTCAAGAAAAAAAAGAGCTAGGGCCTTTCGGTATTGGTGTAATGTAAAATCATGAAGGCGATTTGTCCACAGCAGGAGGGCCCCCCCAGAACTCAGCACACTGTAGCAGGAGACATAGTTTACCACTTGAGCATTTGGGGCTCAGATTCAAACACAAGTGTGCACACACACACACACACACACCACACACACACGTGTGTACACATGTATCCGCACATCATTTCTTGGATATATTCACAAGCACACACACACACACACACACACAGGTGCACACATTCACAAACATGATCTCTTTCCATTGATTCTGCATATTCCGCTCTTGGGCATAATATATGAAAGCAGTTGACTTTTATGACAGGGACGTTTCCAATTATTAGGATGATGAAACAGGTTGCCAGCAAGCCATAAAAGGCTCTTCAGTTAAAAAAAAAAAAATGCCAGCAGTTTGGTTTTTGGCAAAATTAGATCCTTTCTTGCAGATCTGTAATTACACAATAAACCTTCGTTTTGCCGCTCAGAAAGCTGCTGGCATAGCATGTGTTTAAGACAGCGACACTGTGATTATCCTCCTAGTACCTGAATTCCAATCAAGGATTTCCAGTGCTGTACTTTCAGCAAAAGAAAACAGAAAGAAAGAGGGCGAATCCACAGTCCAACCTTGAGAACTGACTAGAGCGAGTGCCAGCCCGTGGGCCATTCTAGAACAAGGAAGATGATCTTTGCTCTAAAACAGCTCGGACTTAGCCCCAAACCCAGGGGACCAATGTCGCTGAGTGAAGATCAGGTTGATTATCAATATATTCACGTAGCGGGAAGTGTTCTGATAGGAAAAATGCCTTTCTACTGACACATGGGAGATAATTCCGGCAGGATTTGTTTTGTTTTGTTTTGCCATAACAAAGTAATAAATAAAATGAAAACCTTAATCATGATGCCAACTGCCGTTAGGGATTTTTTTTTTAATTGAGTCTGAATACAATGGCAGAGTTTCATGCCTTTCTAGAAGCACTGACTACTTGGATTTGGTGATGAAAATGAATTTGTTTCCAGGACTGTGGTTACTTTTCCTTTGCTTCTGCGAGTCAGGACAAGAGGGCAATTCCATCAGCAGGTATTTATTGACACGGTGGAGGAGAGAGCAGGAAACCTCCAACTGGGGACAACGTGGTACAGGAATGAGCGGCAAGCAAGGACTCTAGTGAGACTACTCCAACTGCCGAGCAGCCATGGAGGAATTACATAAGCCCTGTGCTTCAGTTTGCCCTTCTGTAAAATGGGAACACTAGTTATATGTACTCCATGCAGTGGTTAGGATCAAATGCATTATTATATGTAAAGTGCCGAGCGCAGCCCTCAATAAATGTCAGGCTCCGTTAGTCATCTTTGACTCAACATTCTTCTACCTCCTACATCCAGCTCATCACCAAGATGAAGACTGTCTTCACCATCTCTCCCACATCCCTTCTACCTTTTAAATGCCTGCTGCTTTCCTAGCTCGGCCAGGCCCTCATTACTTCTGATCTGAAACTCTGCAGCAAGACCTCCACACGAGTCCTCCTCGTCTTCTCTACCTTCTTTGCCTGCAGCCTATTGTGGACACTGAGACCAAATTAAGCTTCAGGATCTGTAATCACAGCCCTCGCTCATGCAAAAACCTCTGAGTGCCCAGTGCCCGTGGAATGAAGCTGCTGGCGTGATGGGTGTCCATGTTTCCCTCCCACGGTCTTCCCCGCCCTGTCTCCCACTGCGCCCTCTGATGCCTTCGGTACTCTCAGCCTGAGCGTGAGGCATACACCTGAACGAAGCACTCCACGCGTCTCTGCCCTATCTCCCGTCCTTGTCATGGGCTCCCTCTAGGCCACCCCCCCTTCCCTCTCCCCCAGTTCCTCCCTACTCCCCCACCGAACACTTCCGCTTGTTAAAATCAGACATTCTTTAGGTTAGAGCTTAAATGCTACCTTATCTGTGAGCCAGCCTTCCTCCATCTCAGTAAACAACTTCGGTGTTTCCTTCTCGAATCCTTGCAGATATTTCTCTAAGGTAATTTTCTCCCCCTGTAGATAACCAAGTGGATTTGTGTAATCCTCCTTTTATCACTGTGAGTTTTTTCAGAGCCTGGTCCTGTGTCTTATTCCTCTTTGTCTCCTCTGCAGTACCTAACCCCCATGGGAACACCTACCCTATCTTGAGAGCTCAGTAAATAATTATGAAATGAGAGACGTTCACTGCAGCCAGAAGTTACTGATTTTCCAATGACCAATGCAAACACACACACACACACACACACACACACACATGGCTGGAATAAACAACCTTGAGAGGCCGAGACTAAGAATCTGAGAATGTATTTCCAGCACTGAACTGAGACCACTTGGCAGATTCATAATCACTGGGTCGGGCATCGGGGGCTGGAGGCAGGGCCAGGTAGCCTCTGGAAGCACATGGAAGATACTCCTTAAGGAATTCCTTGCCCTTTGTCCTAATTTTTAATGAGTTTCCCCAGGTACTGGGTTCCTAGCCGAGAGTAGGCTCTTCAGCAGTAAGCACATTGGTCTTCAGGACATGTGTGCTTTCCATAGAAAATTTAACAAATTGGTGGTTTGGTTTGTGAGTCAACCCAGTAGAATCTTCACTCAAGGACCTGAGAGTTGCTGGCAAAGTGCCAAAGGGTTGTAGACATATAGAAAACTAAGCCTTGGTCTTGGGCTTGGATGTCCTAGTCAGGTCATGGGAGAGAGAATGAAAAGCCAAAATGAACAACAAATGAGAAAGAAAGAAGTCCTTTAAGAGCCTATTTATTGTAGTAAAATAAGCCTAAATTCTTCTGTGGGCCTTAGACAACTTCCGGATCTTCTGATTCACTCCGAGCCTCTGTAAGTCATCAGCTCTGCTCCCTCCACACTCCTCTCAGGGCTGAGTCTAAAAACTGAAGGAGAGTGGGGGTCTGGGGCAGGAGGTTTCCTTAAAGTGTCTAACAAGTGCCCTCAGCTCATCCCCCACGCCCCGCCCCCCGCCCCGTCCCTGTCTCTGTCTTTCCTTTACCAACTTCTGTGTCCGGTTTTCCCTGCTCTCAGTGACCCATCCCCACGGCCTTTCCTGGGCTCTGTTTGTCTCTGGCTGGGAGTCTCTGAATGTCAGCCTGTGTTTGTCTGCGTCCATCTGTCTCTGCTAATCTGCAATGCTATTAAAATCGTTGGGATTGTATACATCAATATGCAAATGTGTGCAACAACTAATGTGCAATTTAGCATTTTCCTTTGGAGCCGAAAGATGACACATGACCACCTACAGTGGTTTTCTTTCCCCTAAAAAACTTTGGTCGTGAAAACAATGATCTTGATGGTTTATCTGGTACAGATATTGCCCCTGATGTTTTAGCTCCCTGGAGAAGCCAGTTGGAGGGAGTGATGAGCAGAACATCTTGGAGTTGCCCTTAAGAATTAAAGCATAAAAGAGAAGTGTACAAACTGCTAGCATATGGGAGCCAGGAAAGGAAACTTTAAACTGAAGACACTGAGCGTAATCATTTTTAAATGGCACTGTGTGAGCTGGGAGATGTTTTGCTAACCAGTCCTTAGAGAACTGAGCTCTACACTAGAGAAGGAGGAATCGATACTCGTAAATGAATTGAAAAGAAAGCAAATACGTGGCAACACTCATACACGCCGTGGAATTAATGAGCAAAGCAGCTGAAGTTTGGGATATGGGCCTATGTATTTATACAAATAGATTTCTCATGAAAGGAAGGTCCTTTTATTTCCTGTTTATTTTATTGCACAATAAATCGAGAGATTTAAAGGAGCTAGGTGTATTGAGAATTTCATTGTTCAGAAAAGCATCAAAAAGGTTTTTTATTCTCGATTTTCTGCGTTTACCCTGCGAGGAGAATCAAGGTCATTTCTCATTGCTGGGACACCTCTGTGCTGCACGGACAGACAATTAGGGTAATGGTTCAGAGACTGTGGTTCTTCGTCCTCTAGTTTCTAATTCATGAGGTTTAAGCTATTCTCAAAGAAAGGCTGATCTACCCAAGCAGCGTGTTCTGAGCCCCTAGAGGAAGTGAGAAGAGCCTTGAAGTGCCTTTTCATGCAGAGGGGGACCATGACCGTGAGCAGCTGGGAAATGGGACGGGACATGAAAGATGCTCTCTGCTCTTCATTTTACCTCCAGAGATCTTTGCCATGCAGTTAGCTCTATGACACGTCCAAGTTCTCTTCTCTGCCTCCTTTTCTCTCCTTGGGTTCAGTTAGTTCTAGATTCCCATGAGCCAGGACCTCCACGGCTTCACCGTTAGGATCCCTTTGGGTCACGTGTACCAAAAAGCCAACTACATAGGCTTAACCAAGTCAGGCTTTCCTAGCTAAATGAAAAGTCCAAACATCCACAGACCCAGGTAGAGACCGGAGAAAGACATCAAGGGTCCAGTTTCCTTCTAATTTCTTGTTCCACTGTCCTTACTGTGTGATTCTGTCCCAAGGGCTGCAGGATATGGACTCCTCATACAGACTTGGTGTCTATATGACACACAGGAGGAGATTAACCCTTTTTATCATAAAACAGCTTTCCTAGAGGCCCCACCCTGTAGATTTCAATTATGGCCCAAATCTGGCTCACATGGCCACTCCTAGCTTAAGGAAATGAGCATTTTTAACTGAGTACGCTATCATCACTCTGAACAAATTTGCATTTCTGTCTGTAAAAAAGAAGAAATGGATTTGAGGATGCAATTGATTAATCAAGAATACTTTGGGTAAACTTATCACATATGGGTAGTGGTACAGGGAGCTATATGAAAGGGAGAGGTTTTAAAACAATCACATTACTTAACACATAAGCACTGTGGGAATTTGGCAAAGCACGGGAACACTGTAAACTTGGTGCTGTCTGCAGTGAAGATCTACAAAATCAAGAGGATTTCCCACATAAAAAGATACCCAACAGCACTGTCTCTATGTAAATGTAAATAAAAACCACCATGAGCTCCCATTTCACACCTGCTAGGGTAGCCATGATGGCAAAAACAGAAGGACGTGTAGAAATTGGAAGCCTCGTGCACCACCAGTGGGAATTGCAGCCACTTTGCAAATAATTTGGTGGCTTCTCAAAAGATTAAATGTGCATATGACCCAGCCAGATGACCCAGCAATTCTGCTCCTTGGTAGAGACCCCAAAGAATTAAAGGCAGGGACTCAAACAGATACTGTATGCCCATGTTGGTAGCCTTATTTACAATGTTCATAGCATTATCTACAGTAGCCAAAAAGTGGAAACAACCCGAGTGCTCACCAACAAATGAATGGATAAACTAAATGTGTTACATTCGTACAGTGGGATACAATTATGCCATGAAAGGGAATGAAGTTCTGATACGTGGAAACACGTCGAAAATGTTATGCTAAGTGAAATAAGCCTGACGTGAAAAGACAAATATTGTATGATTTCACTTATATGAACTATCAAGAATAGGCAAATTTATAGAGACAGAAAGGAGGTTAGAGGTTACCAGGGGCTGGGGAGATGGCCAACGGGGAGTTAGTTATTGCTTGACAATTGCTTGAGAGTTTCTGTTTGGGGTGATACAAATGTTTTAGAAATAGAGGTGATAGCTGCACAATATTGTGAGTATGACTAATGCCACTGAATTGCACAATTAAAAATTATAAAAAATGACAGTTTTTATTACACGTATTTTATATAATGCAAATTTTGAAATAATATTTTATAGTAATGCTAAGATACTGTTGGCCTTTCATTCCCCTGCACGCACAGTGGCATTTCCCAGGGCTCATATGTTGGTAGACCAAGGAAGTGATTATTTTTAAATGGGCACATCATCATCCTGAACAAATTTGCACTTCTCTTTGCAAAAAAAGAAGGAATGGATTTGGGTAAGCAATTAATTAATCTCTCTGACATAGCTCCCTGAAAGCTCATGGAATGCATGCTTGTGTAGTGCTGTGTTTTAAACCGTTCCCTGTCTTAATTTCCAAAATTATACATATCAGTACAACTCACATAAACAAACACTGTATGTTGACTTAGGTTAAATGGAAATGAAGACCTGATTGAAGATGTATCATTCAATTAGACCCTGAAATCTGAAAGGGGCGGAGCCAAGGAGGAGCATATGGGAGGATATTTTAGCCTGGAACAATCATCTGCACCTGTAGGCTTAATTTTTTTTTTTAAACAAACACACTAGACAGATATTTATAAGTGGGAAGCACTCTATTCTTTTTCTTAAGAAAGAGTATATGAATGCAATTGGGAGTGACATCATCATGAGGATACCCTTGAATTCTTTTTAGTTTTTTTAAACAAGTCCCTGGAAATTATCAGTATTGGAAATATTACCAATTACCCAGACTCTGTTGATTATAGTAAAAAATACTCTGTTCTCTTTCACTACCAAGGGACTGCATGTGTTTTCCTTCACAAAGAATGCCTCTCTGAGACTCAGTTTCCTCATCTGTCAAGTGAGTGCAAGGAATTAACCTCTGGTGCTCCTTCCATCTCTAAATTTAAAACAAGAGTGAGTGTTACCCAAAGGGCAAAAGAGTAGTCCTCACCTTTGGTCTCCATGGCATGTCCACTTATTAGGCCCAGGCCTGCTTCATAAACAGGTAGCCTGTACCATCACAGAGGACCCCTCACTCGGTTTAATGCTGTGCTGGTGCCATCTTGAATTCCAACAGTCCTTGAATAAGGAACCATTTCTTTTACACTGGGTCCCACAAATTACCTAACTGGCCTGTTGCAGGCAATTGTAGAGAATGATTAAGAACCCAGATGCAGAGTAAGTATTTCTGGCCCCAACCCCAAGTCTACTATTTACTAGCTGAGTAATTTTCACTAATGAATTAATGTCTCTAAACCTGTTTTAGCACATGTAAAGTGATGATGATGATGATGATGATGATTGTACCAATAGCATGGGGCTGTTGGAAGAATCAAATAAGATAATGTATTTTAAAAATACACAAGTGCAACATTTGAAGTACAAGGAAGTATGCAGTAAATATCAACAATTATGATTGGCTCCTTTGCCTTTATTAAGTTCATTGAACATAATATTTGTTGAGCACTTACTATGTGCCAGACACTGTCTTGGGCACTTGAGATTCATCTGTGAATAAAATAGACAAAGGTTCTTGCCCTCCCAGAGCTTATATTTTTCGGGGGTGGGAGAGAGGTTTGATAGTGTGACTGATGAAAACAAATGAGTGTTATATAATCAGTTAGAAGGAGCTAAGTGCTGTGGATAAAAGAAAAATCAAAGCAGAATAAATAAGATATGGGAAATAAGGAGGGTGGGTTTCAGCATTAAATGGGGGAGCTTCAATGAAAAGATAAGATTCAAAGACTTCAAGGAGAGAAAAGAATTCACTAACTGGGTATGATGGGGTTCAGGGCACACCACCCCAAAATGTATCACTTTGGCATATTGATTATTTTGAATTAAAGTTATTATTTCTTAAATAATAAGAAACAGCCCAGGGCAAAGGTATCCTTTGTGTACCAGGTGATAGAGATATCCCTATCACCAAAGAGAGAATTCAGAGCCAAGGAGACTATAGAAACAGATTTACTACCCCAAGGCCAAACTTCTTTGTCTTGTCAATTCTTCACAAATTTACTGTTTCTTTGTCTTAAAGGTATAAAACCTGCCTACTTTGGTCATTTCTTTGAGTGTCGTATTTCTATGACCCCCTGTATGTACAAAATTAAATTTGGTTTTCTCCCATTAATTCATCTTACCATCAATTTAATTATTAGGCCAGCCAAAGAGCCTAGAAGGGAAGGAAACTTTTCCTCCCCTACAGATAGTATGTGGGGACAGTATTCAAGGAGAGCTGTCCTGAGTACCAGGGACTCAAGATTAAAGGCAAAGCCTCGATGAAGTTATGCCCTTCCCAACAAAAGCCAGGGAGGTCTAGAACCATCCACCAGCTCTCCTTCTCCACCACACAAAGGAAATATTTTGTAACTGGCAATTGCTGCAACAGTGGATTCCAAAGCTGGAGGTTGCAACTCAAGTGTCTCCATGAATTTATGATAACTCCCATTTAATGAAATCTCTCATTTTCTTAAAATTTAACTTTGGGGAATACACACATTCTTATAAATATTATTTAGATAAACAACATAACAGTTTCTTGGAAACTGACTGATATGAACAACTGGGCCAGGATGGATTGAGAATGAGGACTGATGGACACGAAGGAGCAGACAAGCAGAGAAGACCGAGAACAGAAGCAGGACGGAGGCATTGCTGTCAGTGACACCCGGGAAAGGTCTCGTCTTCTCCCTGATGGGGGATTGTTTGCAAGTACCAGGAGCACCCTACACCCACTCTAAATCCTATACTCTGGGTTCTGCATGATAAACAATTCAGAAAACTTTATGTAGTTCTAGAGTGGAAATCTGCCCTACTTAAAGTACAATTAAGATCTGAACCACATGACCAAAATCGGCAATCACCACCAACATTCCGGCATCTTGGCTGGTGGAATCAGCAAGCCACATGCTTTGTAGAAAGGATTCTTAACAATGTCTATTGTATTTGAGTGCCAAATGACCAAACAGAAAGAAAAAGAAGAAAAGAAAGAAGAGAGAAAGAAAGAAAGAAAGAAAGAAAGAAAGAAAGAAAGAAAGAAAGAAAGAAAGAAAGAAACGAATGAATGAAGGAAGAAGGAAGGAAGGAAAGAAGGAACGAAGGAAGGAAAGAAGGAAGGAAGGAAGGAGGGAGGGAGGGAAGAAAGGAAGAGAGAGAGAGCCACATGCAATATTTAATTACTATTTATACCATTTGATGTTTTTGTGGGGCCTCAGGGAAACCTCCAACTTTAAGATAAAAGACAAGCCCCATGGGCAAATTGTTGATTTATGGATTGTTTAAAACAACTTCAAAACCAAACATAATAAAATGGATTTTGAGTCTTTTACTGAACAGAAATAAAAGAAACTGTGAAGTGCGTATTATTTAACATTATAAAGGCAATATCCTTGAAACTGGGATAATTAGTTGTTCACAATAGAAATCTCAGCCCAGCGTGCTGATTTAGTCTCCACAGTAAAATCTCAATAATTTAAATCCCACTAAAGCACGAAAGAACTGAGCTAAACTTTACCTTTGTGCCATCTACAAAGAAACAGATTGCTTAGCAAATTAAATATGAATAAGGTTTTAGGGGGGTTATTTAACTTATCAAGAACACAAAACACCCTTAGCAGCGCTATTTGCCTTTAATGTACTAATTACAGTGCAAATTGAAAACTGTGTTCGTGTATATTACTGGCTAAAACTCCACTTATTCTAAAATACAGTATTGAGTTAATTCAGGTCATATTTTTTATTTTAAATGAGTGAACTCGATGTCATTTTACGTAAGTTCTAGTTCTGGCGAAGGCCCTTACGGAAGAGAATCTAATTGTTTTGTAGGGATGATCCTTGAGTTAATACAAGTCACAGCGTTCTAGTAATTTCTGCTCAAGCTAACTTGCCACAGGAAAGAAGTCTCTGTTCCCCAACACATCTTTGAAAACAACTCATGAAAGTCAGACATGTGACAACTGTCGGGCTTCCTCCTGCATTCTGATTCCTGGACAGCTCCAACTATTTTTAACTGGTTTTGCCCATCCTTCACTAACAGACAATTTCTCCAGCTCCGGGGTTGTACGTCAGGCAAATCTTTGGTTTTCCTGAGCACAATCCAAATGGAGGCATTTCTTCTTGTTCTAACTCTGCTGTGTGGTGTGGTCTCCTCTGTGCGGCATCACCTGTGACACATCAAGGCTTCTTTCCTCTGCGGGGATCATGTGTGTGCCACAGCCTACTTGAGCAGAGCCCTGGGGTCGCCTCCCTGTCCTCAGAAGCTGGGAAGCCCCTCTCACGCTGTTGTGCCTGCTGGCTGAGCTAGGTGGAGGCCCACCCTAAAAGCAGTGCTTTAAGCCAAAGAACCAAAGGAAGGAAATGTCCAGTGCGTGGTTCTCGTTGGGAATTAAAGGAATTGAGATGTATCCAGAAGCTTAGTTGCTTCCTCAAATCTGGATACGTGAGTGCGTAAATCCTCCCGGAAAACAAATAATGAGAAAGCTTGAGATTTATTTGTTCTCCAAAAAATCAAAAGTACCCCCGACAAGTGAGTCCCTCCTCAAGACAAACAGACTCAGAGAAACACATCATCAATGAAAACATGAAAAACCACAACATCACTAATCATTAGGGAAATGCAAATCAAAAGCTCACTGAGGTACCACTCACATCCATTAATATGGCTATCATTAAAAAAACAAAAAGCAAAAAAACAAAACAAAACAAAAACCAACAAAAAAACAGAAGCACCTGGGTGGCTCAGTTGGTTTGGCACCTGCCTTCAGCTCAGGTCATGATCCCAGGGTCCTGGAATCAAGTCCCACATCGGGCTCCCTGCTTAGCGGGGACCCTGGTTCTCACTCTCCTCCCTGCTTGTGTTCTCTGTTGCTATCTCTGTCTCTCTCAAATAAGTAAATAAATAAATCTAAAAAAAAAAAAAGGATTGGTGAGGATATGGGAAGACTGGATCCCTGGTGCACCATTGGTGGGAATGTAAAATGGTGCAGCCGCTGTGGGAAAAAATATGGTGGTTCCTCAAAAAATTAAACATGGAACTACATACAATCCAGAAATTCCACTTCCGGGCAACCACCCAAAGGAATTGAAAGCAGGGACTCAACCGGTATGTGCACACTGTGTTCATAGCAGCACTATTCATATTAGCCAAAAGGATAGAAATAACTAATTATTCATCAACAGATGAATGGATAAACAACCTGTGGTCTAGCCATACAATGGAATAGTATTCAGTCATAAAAAGAAGGAAATTCTGATACAGGCTACAACATAGATGAAGCTCAAAGACATTACACTAAGGGAAAGAACTCAGACACAAAAGGACAAATATATGATTCCATTTAGGTGAGGTCCCTAGAGCAGTCAAATCCATAGAGGTGGAAGGTGGAATGATAGTTGCCAGGGGCCAAGGAGAGGGGGTATTGGGAAAGTATCGTTTAAGAGGCAGAGCTCCAGTTTGGGATAATAGAAGGGTTCTGGAGAGGGATAACTATGATGATTGCACAACCACATTAATATATTCAGTGCCGCTAATTGTACACTTACTAATGGTTAGTGTTACAAACTTTATGTCTATTTTACCATTCGGCCCCTTTGCGATGGGGAAAATGACACTGAGCATTGTTTTTGCTTGTTCCTTGCAGTGAAAAGTTGACTTGTCCTTCATTTTTACTGGCTGAAAAGCCTTTCAGAGAATGTATTTGTAGTATCCTATCTTATCATAAAGTCAGATAAGAATGTTTAGGAATTCAGAACACCTAAGGAAATTATATAACGCCTGGCTAATCTAGATTTTTAAAAATGTTGGTTTTACTGGCGTAGACCCTATCAGTTGTTGCCCTGAGGAGGATAAAACACCTGGGTGGGGGCTGGGGGGGGAGGTTGTTATAGGTCAAGGCTACGTGGGGAAAAGGAACTTCCCCACACTGGAAGAGGTGCCAACACGGAACACGCCATCAAGAATGCCAACGGCAGGTGAGAACAGAGGCATGACAAAGTCAATGTGCATGTGGGCCACCGTCCAGGCTCAGGTGAATGTGCCCGGGATCAGCCTGTTCCTGTTTTCTGTTTGTGTCCTGACTTCCTTGTGCCTGCATCTCGTCAGCCGTGAGGAGGTCAGCTTAGCTGGTGTTTGTCAAATCCAGTTTAAAATAAATTTCTCTCTTATCCTCAATTTTCTGGATATAGTCAATAATTTCAAAAGCTGTGGAAAAAACTAAACCTGGATGGCTACTCTTGCTAAAAACTCCAGACCCTGAAAATCTCCACAGTGGCATTAGTTGGAAAGAGGGTGCTTTCAAGTAGGATGACTCGTTTATTTTATGCAGACAACCATAGCATGTTACCTAACACGGTTCTGGAATGTGGGTTTTTTTTAAGATTTTATTTATTTATTTGACAGAGAGAGAGATCACAAGTAGGCAGAGAGGTAGGCAGAGAGAGAGGAGGAAGCAGGCTCCCCGTCGAGCAGAGAGCCCGATGTGAACCTCGATCCCAGGACCCTGAGATCATGACCTGAGTTGAGGGCAGAGGCTTAACCCACTGAGCCACCCAGGCGCCCTGGAATGTGTTTTATCTTATTTGGAGAATCTGTAGTTCTAATCTTTTGAAGCAGAAACATGGGCCATTTTAGACTCTTCTGTAGACTTCTCTGAGGCCAGTTGAATAATTGAGCTAGGAAGTCTTTAAATTGTCCTGTGCAGGCCCAAGAAACTAAGGGACTTAAAAAATACATGGGCCTAACAGTCATCTGATAAGATGACCCTTATCAAAGCAATTATTTTCGGTGAGTGATATTACTGTCGTCTATGAGATGGTTTTTCAAATTTTCATGAGAGGCCTCTGCAAAGGTAAATGAGTGTTCATCCTTGTGATATGCAATAGAGTTTACACTCAGCTATCTGTCAACACCTAAATCAGCATCAGGATAAGATTATTGTTTCCATTTTCATGTGGCCCTGTGGCTCAGGGAGATTTTTGTTGTTCTTACAGAAATTTTAATAACCAACATTCCTCCTAAAACAAAGGACTTCACAGAATTTCATTTTGTCTATTCCATTCCTACAAAACGATGCTTTGAAAAACAAGGAGTATAAGTTTCAATGTTGGTTCTCTGAACAACATCTTACCGTTCTGAAGGATGTCCTCATTTTGCAGCTTCCCTTCCTGAGCCTTGAAAGCTGTCCAAAAAAAAAAAACAAAACAAAAACAACCAACTCTTTTTTTTTTTTTTTGACAGGACAGAAATTACTAAGAGGTCTTCTGTGTCTGACAATATTGTAGATAAGTTACTCCAGGCAACATACCCTGTGAAACAACTGAAAATGCTGGATAAGGTTTAAAAAAAAATCATTGAAAAATGCATTACTGAGCCAGTATTAAGGAAAGGCCAAGCATCAAGCGAAAGCAGAAAAGCACACACTGAAGCTGACTTTCACCCTGGGAGCAGAGGTTGACCCTGGGGACTGGAAACTTCTGCTCTGACGGCCGTGTGGGGTGCCAGGGCAAAAAAGATAAAAACAGGGTCCCACCTAAGGTGAGAATCTAATAAGAGACAGTGCCTAGAGCTGGGTTGCCAAAGGACTACTCTCATCATAAAGGTCTACCAGAAATAAATTCTCCTCACAGATAGAGACAGCAAGGAAAAATGTTTCCAGCTCAGCTTTGGGTAGAAGGGAGACAAGTCTGACTCCAAACAATAGTAGCTGGAAGCTAACTCTTTTGCACATTTGCTGCTCGAATTCATTTTACGTGTGTTGTCCTACCAACTTCAAGCTGATAAGTTCTTTTAAAATGTCATGGGTTGGTAATGCTCACTGCAGTCTAGAAGAAGCCAACACAAAGACTTGCTGGATAAGCCAAAAGTAATGACCTACCAAAGTTCAAAGAATTTCTATAAATAAAGCATGAACTTACACACACACACACACACACACACACACACACACACACACACATGCACCAAGACACACAAACACACATTACAAAGAAAAGCTACCACATGCAACTTACAAGAGCCAGCAGAAACAACACATGGCAACATCAAACTCCTAATAATTTTAGAGTTGGACAAAGACTACAGATCAAGTATGATTTAATTATTTAGGGTATAAAAGAGAGATTCAAAGCATAAATAAGAGACAATAAATAATAGAAACGGGGAAAGGAAAGACATTTCATTAATAAAAATATAGTAAAATGTAAAGCTTGAAGGACTTACTACCAGCAGAATAGGCCCAATTTAAGAAAGAACTGGTGAACTGGAGAACAGATTTGAAGAAATATCATTCAAAATGCAGCATGGAGAGGCAGAGACGAAATATGACGGGCTGATAAACGTCACGAAGAGTAGCATGGGAAGACCTGATCTATGTCTAATCACGGTTTATTGGTAAGAGAATGAAGGAGGGGACATTGACAGAGATAGTTCCTGAAACTGTTGCAAGACACCCATCTTCACATTCAGAAACCAAAGGAAGTATTGTGGTTATATATTAGCTGCTTAAAAACAATAACCATTCATCGAGTAAGTACTATGTGCCAGGCACTATAACAATATTGGATATATGAGGCCAATTCAGTCACAGGCTAAGGCTTGCAAACATGTATCCTTATCTTTATAAAACTCAGCACAATGGTCTGTCTCCAAGCCCTTTTCTATCAGATGCTGATACTTAATCCACTTGCTTCCATGTGAACTCAGTTTGTTGCAATGACTTCTAAGTCAATTCAGACTCGTAAGTGGGTCACATTCATGTCGAAATGCCCCTCTGGCCTGTTTCCTCCCCTTCTCTCCTGGAGGTATCTGTAGGGAAGGAGCTGTCAGCTTCTGGGTCTAAGTCAGCAGATCTCAACCCTGGCTGCCTATTAACATCAACCAAAGTGATTTTAAAATATGACAAAGCCAAGACCTTCTTCCCCCATCTAGACATTCTGATCTCAAAGGGCTGGATTGAGACCCAGGCATTTGTATTTTTTAAATATTTTATATATTTATTTGAGAGAGAGAAAGGTGGGCAGAGGGGCAGAGGGAGAAGGAGAGACAGAATCCCAAGCGGACCCCTCACTTAATGCAGAGCTCGATGCAGGGCTCAATCCCACAACCCTGAGATCATGACCTAAGTCAAAATCAAGAGTGGGATGCTTAACCGACTGAGCCACCCAGGTGCCCTGGCGTCTATATTTTTAAACATTCCACAAAGCTGGGAATCATAGAGCTAAGCCCCATCTTCTACTGTAAGTCAAGCTTATCTTATTTGGTTCTCACCCCTGTCTGAGCCACAGTATATCCAAGCCCCCTGAGGTCATTTTAAATTGTGGATTTTGAACAGCAGGTCTGGGATGGAACCTCAGGCTTTGTATTTCCAGCACACACCCACATGATGCTGACTTGCTGGTCTGCAGACCACACTTTGAACAAGGAGCGAGGGTGCACAGAACAGAATGGATCAGGGGCTCCCCGCCTTGATCCCACATTGAAATTCCATGAGTAGATGTAAAACACAGTAATGCTTAGATATCATCATCAGAGGTGGTGATGGACTAACTGGACTAACTGGTGATGGATTAACTGGACAGGGCCACGGCCCAGGCATTGGGAACTTCAGAAGCCCCCAAGATGGAGAGACTCTGCTCTAAATAATGCCCTAGGAAAATAAGGGTAATAGTTAATTTTATGCATTGACTTGACTGGATCACAGGATGTCCAGATATCTGGTTAAATAGTATTTCTGGATGTGCCCATGGGGCTGTTTCCAGACACGATGAACATCTGAATCGGTAGAAGGAGTAAATGCGTTGCCCACCCCGATGGGGGCGGGCATCACCTAACTTGCCGGGGCCTGCCTGGAACAAGAAGGTGGAAGAAGGGAGGATTTGCGCTCTGCATGACTGCTGTGCTAAGGACGTTAGTCTCCCTACAGCTCAAGCCTGCAGGCTCAGACTGGAATCTACGCCTTCCGCTCTCTGGCTCTTGGGCCTTCAAACTCCATCACCAGGCTTCCTGGGTCTCCAGTCTGCAGAGAGCTGATCCTGGGACTTCTCAGCCTCCATAATCATGTGAGCCAACACTTTATAATACGTCTCTTTCTAGATAACCATATATCTGGATACCTACATCTCCTATTGGTTCTGTTTGGAGAACCATAATACTCTGAGACATTCTGCTGGACCTGACTCTGCCTGCCCTTGCCTCTCCGCCACCTCCCCACCCCCTCCTTGTTCCCACCGTCAGCCCCACTGCCCGCCCAGGGACCTCTCATTACTGTGGAAGTGGGCTCCAGTCCCCACCTCCCCAGTCAGAACGTCCCATTCTTGGGGTGGATGGTAATCACTCACCCCGTACTTCTCCACCCTTCAGCCAGAGGGACTCTGGGGCTTCTCGATGGATCTATAGGGGAGGGACCTCTCTACTCTCAGATCTCCAAACTTCACATAGGCACATCTCTTGCGACTTTTGCCTGCCTTCTCAGGCTTCCTCCTGGCAAGAGACACCCTTTCTAAGTTTTCTTGATTTTTTTTTTCCCCTTCAACTCTTGCCTTCCTCTTCAGACCAGAGAAAGGACCTGCTATCTAGCTAAGCATGGAAAGCAGGGAGAATCTTTTCTTCCTGTTTACATCTGTTTGCACATCTGTTTTATCTTACAACATCAAGATTCCTGTTAAACTTAAAAGCACAGGAGTTAGTACCGAGACACAGAGAAGGTGTGTGACTTCGCAAGGGACACACAGGAGGCTGGTGAAGAGCCGGGAGCCAGTTGTTCACACTCATCACCCCACGTTCAGGGTGATCACACCAGCCTCCCTGTTGCCATGCCTCTGTTTCTTCGGCTGCCATCTGGGACCTTTAAACTCCACAAAGACTCTCCACATGGAGTTCAAAGTGCTTCTGAGAGCTGAAGCTGGGGGAGAAAATGAAGCCCATGGTCAGAAGGAAGAGAATGTTCTCTTCCCCTTTGTTTTCAGGCTTTCTTACACACCTGTGTGTGCATGAAGGCAAAAGGCATTACTCCCCAGAATCTTCTAGCTGGATAAACAGCAAACTAAAAAAAAAATTTTTCTAACCTATTTTCAAAAGATTAATGACTTAATCATGGTCTAAGACAAGACCTCAGTTCTAAAAACCAAAACCTCCCTTTTGACAGTAAGTGTTCCTAGTGCTATATCCGATATGAAAAATACGACATAAAAATGTGGCTATGCTGGTAAAGATTACAGGGGAAATTAAGCTTTGTGGTGACACTAAAAGTAACTACTTAGCATTATACATTATTATTCCTCTTATAGTCATCTTAGGTTGTCAGGCTCTAATCAACAACGATGTGAATTCAGCTGTGAATCATAGATGTTTTTATAACTGATGTTCTTATATATAGTCTGGTTTATTTGAGACAAAGAATGACATTGGGGGACTCCAGATGTGTCTACACACGGCAAATGGTTTAGGCTGAACAATGGAGAGCTGGAAAAAAATGTGTGGGTTTTTTTTTTCCTTTTGATAATTGTACAAATCCTCAGTATAAGGCAAGATACATTATGAACATTTCTGGCAGCAGATAAAATTCACATCTTTCTGAAATCTCTTGGGAGTCAAAATTCAAGTCCCTAAAAACAGTCATTCTGGAATGAGTCTTTTTAAAACCAAAGATGTTTTTTGCAGGAAGCTTTGTTAGCCTCATTTCTTGGCCAGAAGCTGTGGGAAGTTGTGGATAGCAGGACGGGACACAGTCTGGTGAGAAACCTCTTGTGGACTCAGGGACTCCATGGTGATAGAGAGCAACTAATGAAGTTAAAGAAATCCTCTGGGTTCGTGAAGGGTTCACCTGATTGTTATCAGAGGGAGAGAGAGAGACAGACTGTTCTCTGTATCTTCATGTGTCAGAGAAATAATTGGGTCCTTACTGCAATGTGTAACATATTCTGGTTTTTTTTTAAGATTCTATTTATTTATTTGAGATAGAGTGAGCAAGAGAGCAGGAGCAAAGGGAGAGGGAGAAGCAGACTCCCCGCTGAGCAGAGAGCCCAACATGGGACTCGATCCCAGGACCCTGAGATCATGACCTGAGCCAAAGGCAGATGCTTAACTGACTGAGCCACCCAGGTGCCCCATAACATATTCTCTTAAGTGTTCCATGTGAATAGTTAATGTTCTCATTGTAATAATGGTAAATGTATCCGTGTGCCCGAACCCGTGTCTTTTCAGTGGTTAATGTTTCCAAACTCTCTCCCGGTGGCATGATCAAGAAATATTAACAAGTGCCTATGAAAAGAAACGTTCTTTATATTTATGATGCTTTTTGCAAGTTCAAAGCCTGTTCCTTCAATCTCCACATGGTCCTTAGAAACATGTTTTGCCCCCTGTTTCAGACATGTTCCAATCAGGGATTAAATAACGTCCGTGTGAAATGCTAGTCGATGTGTTCAGGTGCTGATGAGAAATGATAGGTACTCGATCCTATTCCCGCATTCGGGATCATAATGTGATGGGAGAGCAGGGGCTGAGGAACGGCTTGCACGGACTGGCTTTGTAATGGATTCGCCACGGGCCTCTGCCTTCTCCTCTCATTGCAACAACCGGAAGAAGATGGGCATTCATTGGTGTGATGGTGGGCAAACCTCTCCTAGGCCCCGCTGTGAGGAGAATCCATCCCTCTTCCTCTGACCCATTGCAGCTCTGCACCCCCAGCACCCTGCCATGAAGGCCTAACTGCTCAGTCATGGTGGTTCAGCCTCAGCCAACATTGTCGTCCTGCAGCCTCTACTTCCATTTATCACAGTGGATCACAATCATCTATTTACAGCTCGGTCTGTTCTACTACAATAGGAGCTCAGGAATTCCTTGAGCTCAGGAATTGTGTCTCATTTGTGATTATATCCTTAATACTTAGAATGGGATGGCACACAACAGATGCTCTGAAAATGAGTTTGCAAATTCATTCGTAAATGCATGAATGAGTAGATGGCCGTAATGGAAAGATCAGGAAGCTATGGGTGTGGCAAATCTGTCCTTTAGGATGCTTTCAGCTGCAGGCAACGCAAAGCCTTGACCAAAGCAGTTTCGGAGTTCACTGACCCAGCCGTTCCATGATGGCACGAAGGACCCCCCATGGGGTAGGCTCCTTCCTGTTTCCTTCGAGGTGGCTGGGTGGTTTCCTGGAAGAAGTAAGTTGGCTTGATTCTCTGTTCGAGTTTGGAAAAATAGAGAGAGTCCCAAGAGTCCTTCCCTTCTGCCCAACTGGGCCCAAGAAGCCACATGCTCATCCGTCAACCACTATCTGACCACCAAGGCCCGGGGTCCTGAATCTGTAACTAGCCCAGGGAGTGGGGATTACCATGACTGATTGAAACTGGTCAGATCCTGAGCTGAAACAGAGCAATTCTCCAAACCCTCTTGCTCTTCCACCATGGCTGAGGGCTGGGGACCATCACGGAATAAGCCACAATGTCCGCCCTTAGGGAGGCTGGTGCCAGTAAAGATTTGGATACATCACTGCTTTCTAGATAAAGTGATAGTTGTTGTCATGTTTTTCCAATCAGCACTGGTCTCCTCACAAATACCAAAACATCTACATCAAATGTCCATGCTGTAGTTTCACAATGCCACCCAACAAATCCAGAATTTGAAGTTCTGTAACTATTGTTATTTTGTTCTTGAGTTATGGGGACCGAGAAAGTAGGTTCTACTTTATTAATAGAGGCAGACAAGCCCAAACCCAAGACAAAATGGGGATCTTCTGCTTCTATTCCCCCAACTCCCTCCAGATTTTATTTTATTTGTTTTTTATTTTTTTAGAGAGGGAGGGGGAAGGGCAGAGTGAGAAGAAGAGAGAGAATCTTAAGCAGGCTCCACACCCAGCATGGAGCCTCACGTGGGGCTTCATCTCACAACCCTGAGATCATGACCCGAGCCCAAATCAAGAATTGGATGCTTAATCAACTGAGCCACCCAGGTGCCCCATCCCTCCAGATTTTAAATCTCAGGTGAACACACGGGGATGAGGAGATCAGGAGCAAGTTTAAGACGGCATGCCAGTTCTGCAGAGAAAATTACTTACAGCTTCATGCAAGGAGAAAACAGGAAATAAATGGAATGAACAGGGCTGGATTGCCCCCAGGATCCAGGCCCTGCCCAGGTCTGAAACAAGAAACACAGAAAGGAAGAGTTTGGACACCTGCCTTTGGGACACAGTAGCCCTCCCCATTGGTAACGAACCAAACAACCAGTAATAATTTCTTCTTCATTACGGGGTGGGATACTGAGGTCCTGGGATTACAAGTTCTCCCTCCCACTGTATCTGGGAAGTATTACAGTTCCACTACTATTTACAAGGCACTTGAGGGTTTATACTTGCAAGCACTTTCTTGTTTTTCCTCTGCCTTATTCCGTGTGCAGGGACAATTACCACCCATTTTACAGATGAGGAGACTGAGATCCAGGACCAACCCAGATCTGTTGGTGCCACAGCACATGCTCTTGTGCCACTAGGCTCTGAAGAAGAAAAACAAATCCTCTAAATTTGGGGGTAGATGTTTAATATTAGCCGAGGGAAGAAATGCACAACAAAGGTCATCTTGTCTAGAAGCTCGTTCCTCAAAGTGTGTTCCGTGGACCAGCACCAGCATCGGTGTCAACAGAACCCTTGTCAGAAATGAATTTCACACCGGACCCCAGACCTAGTTGATCAGAATCGAATTTTAACAAGGTCCCCGGAGATATGAAATCACGTTCAAGTGTGAGAGGACTCGCCATCGGACGACCAGAGACCAGGAGTGGGAGCCTGAGGGCCAGGGTATACCATAATGATAATGTATTGGTGGATTTGCAGAGGAGGGGATAACAGGATGCTTTTGGGGGTGGGGGGGTCAGCAGTAAGAACTAGACAGTTTCACAGCCCAGACTAAAGTCTCATATATTAGCCTCTGTGCCCGGAGACTTCTATATTGTCTAGACTAATAAAGCACACTCTGGGAGGTGGCTCTTGACATATTTTTGGGGTTGGCAGGTCAATTTTTTGGGGCTCCTCTGGACTGTACTTTGCTCATGCAAAGTCTGTTACCGTGATTGGTAAACACTTGAAAACTGCGGGCTAAACTTCAGAGATTTTTATCTTAAATATAAAGAGATTTTAATATTTTCTTCTTTCATCTCTCACATAAAAGGAGTGGCAGACTCTTCCTCCTACAGAAATGGGAACAAGGAAGACCTGACTTCGCCATCTCCCAAAGCACATCGAGTACACTACGTCTCTTTGCAGGAAAACAAAAGCGATCCTATCCCAGAGGGCAAAATGTGCAAAGCATGCAGAGCTCCAGACTAACCAGAGACATGAAAGCTTCCAGGAAAACTGGATTTTAATCATTGCTCTGCAAAGCTGGCCATGGGATCTGTGGTCATGGATGGAGCCACCATATACCAGGGAAAGTGACAGAGTCATCATTCTGCTAGTTCACACAGCGACTTAGGCTTCGTTTTTGCGCTTCACAAAAACTCTCCGGAAAAGCCAGATTTCTGAAAAACAAAATCTCCTTCTCCATAAAAAGCTTTTCTTTCAGCTTTTACAGCACTCTTTGCTCTTTGCTCTTCTGTGCTTTGTCCTGAAGTCTTATAAAACCAAGAGCTGGCTCTTTTATAATCCACGGCATGGGATGCTTTTGGCCCTTGAATTTTCTTTTGAAAAATAAAGTGATTATACAGTTCAGTTCCACAGCGCGGGACAGAGAGCCTATTTGCCTATGAAAGGCTAGGATGTAGACCTCTCCTGATAAAGTCAGGTACCCCACACGCTGCTGTCTCAGAGCCCAGCCTGACAAAGAAATACAGTCGAGTGTCACATTTTTTTTTTGAACGAACTGGTTGAGAGACCAGACTAAATCAATAAAAAGTTCGCGTTTATAGTCTGCACTTCAAAGAAATACAATTGTTATTGCCTTCAAGCACATACAAACTCAAGTTAGGCTAATCAAGCGATGCCCGCTAACGGTCCTTCAAGGACTTGTTTTAGCAAATAAACAGGGATGAAGTGGAAAGATCACAGCTTCCTCTAATATTCTCTAGTGTCTCTGATTTATCATGAGCTCATTGGTACCTCTGGTTTGTTTCTATGTCCTAAAGATCTGGCTTCTCTAGGAGTATGGTTCTGAAGTCTATTCACTGAAGGAAATTTAAAAATCTCCATTTAATTTTTGTTGTCCTGTAAATTTGCTCACTAAAGCATGCTTTCGATCTCGCCACTTCCTAGTCAAGGTTCAGAGACTGTAAGCTTAAGAGGAGTCTGCAGTTGAGTGATTGCTAACTCTGATCTGATGATAGCCTTCAGTCAGGTGTGGTTTCGTGGAGGAAAAAAATTAAAAGACCAGGGCTGGAGATGAATTGTCTACTCTCACCAATTTTATTTCTGCTTCAGTTTGGGACTGATGCATGCCTCAAAAGACTGTGTTGGGATGAAATAGGTTTCAACTGTGTGAAATTGCTCTTTATAAACAGAAAAGCACTATTCAAGTGTTGGATATTATTGCTATTTTGAAATGGGATGACTGAAGCCCAAATTAATGAGTTTTTTTCATATCTGAAAAGAAGCCGTTCAGTCAGTTTTTTGTCCAGGATGAATCATTCCTTGTAAGGAAGCTGATTCAGAGTCCTCTGGGCTTTTCAGGTCTCTAGAGTGGCACCCCGTTTGCAAAGTGTCATTTGGGTTTAGAAAAACAAACTCACCTCTCCGACGAAGCCTGGAGGCTCCGACGAATGTCTGACTCCTCCCAGAAGCCTGGTGGGATGATTTCATCTGCTGTCTCTCCACCTCTTCTCATTGACCAGAGCCTGCAGTTAGATGAAATCCAACAATCACCGAAAGCACTTGCAAGAAAAGACCGCTTTGCTGGGTGCCGAGGTAGGGAGTGATGAGGTGGCGGGATCCCGGGCGGAGAAAGGGCTGAAGGGGCAGACCCAACAGTGTGCGCCTGCCTAGCACCCAGGAGTTCGCGATCCGCGGAAATACACACACCGGAGACTCACATCCCAGGAGACAAGTAGCGGAAAGTGCAAGGTAGAGATATGGAATATTGAGTGTCCAGAAAGGAAAGATTAATTCTGACTGGGAGACCCTAGGAAGGCTTCTTAGAGCAGATGAGATTCTAGCCGAGTCTTGAAAATATGTGGTTATTGGGGAAGAGGTTAGGTTTGTAATGAGATCCAGTCTGATGAGCTCCGGGGTGGGTTGGGAGGACACAAGGTCGACATAGGAAGTTGAAACATGGGGTGTACAGCTGGATGGACTTTTGAAGAAGTAGAAATCTGCATCCCTAGCTAAGGTGCACAAATTATCACACTTCTTTACTCCGTCAGCATCAACTTAAGCCCGACTTGGAGCCCCTCTGCACCCAACAGGTGGGAAATCCCATGCCCGTTGTGACGGGGTGACCTCTCCCCACCTCTGGCTACATGAAAGTGTGGGGTGCACAGATATAGGGCAGAAACCTCTATGCTCTACGGGACCAGGGTCATCACTGAGGTCCTCATGGTCGAAGCCTGAGCGGTCACGGAAGTCCTTTCCACTTTCACTTCGAGAGTGAGAAGCAGACATCTTTGTCTTCACTGGGCATCTGTCTGCTGGTCCAGCCTCTCCGGGTGTGCCATGCAGCCATGCAGCCCTGAGGCCCCTCACCTTCCTGCGAACTTAGCGAGGGGCAACCACTCCCGGCCGTTCTATCATCTCTCCACGTTGGGGGAATAACTCCTTCTCCCCTCTTGCTACTTTCAAAGGCAGGCCTTCCATCCTCGTCCTGCCTCGGGGACCCCTCCTATAATCATATTCGTCAGCTCAGGCTGATGTCACAAAATGCCGTAGAGCAGGGGGCTAAAACAGCATACGTTTCTTTTTCTCCCAGTTCTGGAGGCTGGGAAGTCCAAGGGGAAGGTGCTGAAATATTTGGTTTCAAATATTTGAAACTCCCGGCTTGCGGACAGCGCCTTCCCACTGTGCCCTTCACGGTATGTGCTTAGAGAGAGAAAGAACTCTTGTCTCTTCCTCTTTTCGTTTTTTAATTTTTAAAAGATTTTATTCATTTATTTAATAGAGCGTGTGTGTGCGAGGGGGGTACGAGCAGGGAGGCAGGAGGAGGAGACTGCCCACTGAGCAGGGAGTCCAATGCGGGGCTTGATCCCAGGACCCTGGGATCATGAACTGATGAAGCCACCCAGGTGCCCCCTCTTGTTCTTCTTATAAGGGCACTAATCCCATCACGTGACTACATCTAAATCTAATTACCTCCCAAAGGCCCCACCTCCAAATACTATCATATTGGGGATTGGGTCTTCAACATATGAATTTTGGAGGGATAAGAAACATCCAGTCCATACCAATAATGTATGCAATAAACTCAGGTTTTTGCAAATGGCAGGAGTGTTGTTGGCTCTGCCCTGGAAGGAATGGGAAGGGCCCAGCTCCCTGTTTGAAACAGGGGTGGCAGTGTGGAAATTCAGAGGACAAAACTCAACGTAGTAATGTCTCGGAAATAAATTAACCATGTGTTTTATAGCTTTTCTCACATGGCTGTATTTCACTGTTTTCCAATTCTTTATCTGAATCAATTTCTCAACTCAACTGTGTTGTATATATCGTAAAGCCAATAAATAGGTTTTACACCTTTTCATTCTCTGTGGCTCTTCAGAGAAAGCACTTATGAGTATTTGCAGAATGAGTAGAAGTGAATATTCTCTCGGACTGCCCAACACGTGACCAGTGGTCAACCCTACAGACCTGTGTCTGATTCTCACACATATAACATTACCAACTGTTGTCCCAGCAGACACACACACACACACACACACACACACACACACACACAGGAGCCCGCATGCACACCTCCCCCAAAGAACACATAGATAAACAAGAACTTCAACGTCACAGGAGAGTTTCTTATTTTATATGTTATCTCCTTTTTAATTTTAGGAGATGCAGAAATTCACACTTCCTATCGCCACAAAAAGGTTCTAATTTGCTATGTGGCCTTCACACAGGGAACCGACCCAACAGGACAGTTACGGGATATTACAGAAAGACCATGCTCCCTTGAAGCCACATTGCCAAGGACGGCTGTGATGAGGAGTCTAGAAGAGCGGCGGAGTGGATGACCTTCTCGTCCCTATGACCAAGCAGAGCTACGAGGCCTCCTTCCCCATCACACAGGCACACCAAGATCTGTAGCTGCGCACATGGGCTGACTAGAAGCCTACGTGGCGATTGTCTGAGTCTCCTAAGGCTGCGGTAACAAATTACCGCAAACGTGGTGAACTAAAGCAGCAGAGTTGATTCCTCTCATGCTTTTGGAGGCTTTCCAGAAATCTGAAATGAGTCACTAAAATCAAGGTGTCGTAGGGCTCTCTCCTTCCAGAGGCTCTGTCCCTTGCTCCTTTTAGTTCTTGGGGGCTCTGGCGTTCCTTGGTGGGGCTGCCCCACTCCACTCCTCAAGACCAACATCTGGAAATCTGTCCCCGCTCTGTTTTCATGTCACTTTCTCCTCTGCACGTGTTAAATCTGCTTCTGCCTCCCTCTTACAAAAATACAAATGACTGCATTTAGGGCTACCTGGATAATCCAGGATAATCTCCCTATCTCAAGATCCCTATCTTCATGACACCTGCAAAGCCCCCGTTTCATGCCATATAAGTGAATACTCACAGGCTCCACAGATTAGGGCATGGATATCTCGTGGACCCTGCATTCCACTGAGACATTCTTATGACCCCCGTTATAATTATTAATGGAACGATTATCCAGTGTATACACTATTTGGGCTTTTCTTCCTCCTTCATCTTTCTTTGGCCTTTGGCCACACGACCCTAGGAGTTGGGAAATGAAACTCAAAGAAATCAACCTAATGATTACCAACTCTGTTAAAGGACTGATGAGGAATTTCATTAATTGACTCCAGGAAAATAATATTACCAGGGATTTGTTTATTCCTTGCTCCACTGAGCTCCGATAATCAAGGATCAATGATAGATGGTAGAATAGAGAACCCAGAGGTAAAGCAAATAAATCCTTCATTTCCTTTTTGTATTTTCTGTAGGCTTTTATATTGCTAGTTTAGCAAATTGCAGATTAATGATCCGTGAAGAAGTAGGTTGTGAATTACTGATCTAAGGTGCGCTTTCTGTTTCTGAATGTTTACTCTGGATTTACTTCAACCAGTCACTTCACTCCACAGTGAGAAGTCTGAAAAATGAAAACAATGATTATATTTATTTTCTTTGTATTACGTTAGGGTTCTTTAAAGATAACGGAGGTAATGATTCAGATGCTTTTCCTACAAAAGCTCCAGAGAATAATACATGCTAAGTGCTTTTGTGTTTCTAATGAAATACTTTAAACCAGGGGTTTAAATATTGGTAAATTCATGCACTCATTTATCTGTTTATTTTTTAAATTTTTAAAAAAGATTTTATTTATTTATTTTACAGAGACACAGCGAGAGAGGGAACACAAGCAGGGGGAGTGAGAGAGGGAGAAGCAGGCTTCCCGCCGAGCAGGGAGCCCGGCGTGAGGATCCATTCCACGACCCTGGGATCTGACCTGAGCCAAAGACAGAGAAGCTTAACCAACTGAGCCACCCAGGCACCCCTCACTTATCTGTTTATTGAGCAATGACTAATCAGTGCCAGCAGTTTATTTGCTGCTATCCTGGTTGCTGGGTACTTTAAAAGCCAGTCTGCCTTGTAGTCCTCTTAAAGCATAGTTCAAACACGGGGCGAATCTAATTTAATTAATGTAAGTTGGTTTGCCCTTCTAAGAAGGAAGATCTGGGTCAATACTGGCTCTCGCTTGCCCCTCTGAATCTCAGGCAGCATTAACGATGGTGTACTGAGGATAGCATGGCTTCTTTCCAGTTCCTTCCAGTCTGGCCGTCCGAGGAAACAGCTCTAGGGCTGCCTTGCTCCGCCATCTAGGATGGAAGCATGACTTTGGGGGGCTTACATTTATGTTCCCCCAGCCCCACGTGAAATGAAGATCTGGTCAATTAATGGTTGATTGAATCAATGAAGATAAGCCCATCCAAATTACCCTAATTTTGGAAAAAACTTTTTTTCGCCTAAATAATCCACCTTAGCAGGCTAATATGTCAATCAGGTGAATAATGATCAATCTCAAATTTTCAGTTTAACTAAGCCCATGAGATTTAGTGCTACAAACTCAAATTCTACGTAGATGTCGGCTCCCCTTCTTTTGTTCCCTCATCATGACCCCACCTTGCATGCTTATAATTTTTATTGTAAATAAATGTCTTTTATTGTAATTAAATGTCCATTTCTCTCTTTATTAAAAGACTTTACTTACACTGCCATCTATATTAGGATGGTTGATTTTCTTAAGTGCTTTGGCGTGTACTAAAAACAAGAAGCAAATAAATGTGACTTTAGAAACAAAATAGAGATAGCAATCGAAAGAAAGGTTAGGATAAGAGACTCTTAATCTCAGGAAACAAACTGAGGGTTGCTGGAGGGGAGGGGGGGGGAGGGACGGGGTGACGGGGTGATGGACACTGGGGAGGGGATGTGCTACGTTGAGTGCAATGAATTGTGTAAGACTGATGATTCACAGACCTGTACCCCTGAGACAAATAACACATTATATGTTAATAAATTACATGTTAATACATCAATGTGTTATATGTTAAAAGCTAATTAACATAATATGTTAATAAAAGGAAGGAAGGTTAGGAATGACATTTCACCCTCCTGCTCTTGAGAGTGTGTCTAACCGGAAAACAGGAATCCTATCCTTTTTAGAATGACTGGCTACTTTGGTGGGGGGAGGCAAGGACACCTACTAATTCACTCATTTCTCCCCTGTTTAAAAAAATGTGAATATCATATTTAACTTGAGCATGATTTTTAAGTATCGGGACAAAAATATTAAGGCGCCACTTTGACACTTGCACAGTTCGAGCACTTTCTTTAAAAATGTTTATTTATTCATTTGAGAGAGAGAGCAGGTGGAGGGAGCGGCAGAGGGAGAGGGAGAAAAGCAGATTCCCCGTTGAGCACAGAGCCTGCCACAGGGCTCCATCCCACGACCCATGAGATCATGACCTGAGCCAAAATTAAGAGTCAGACTCTTAAACGACAGAGCCACCCAGGCGCCCCTGTCTCTACTTTTTACCAAGAATTTTATATTCTCAAAAATGAGGGATTGAGTTTTACCTATTTGCTCACATGTGTTCAAGAAAACCATTGCGTACAAATAAGTATTCACTGGGACACCGCTGTCCATTCCCAGTGTCCGATGGTCTTCTCCTTCCTCCCCAGGTAATAGTTTTATTACGTTTTGGATGGAGGCTCTCCAAATGACACGGCTGGACCCGAAGGATTACCCCCTACATCGGTGCGACAGTGGGGACAGCGGGGAGAAAGACAAGGACTCTGGGTTCTGTCTATTTCTAGCTACATGACTGGAGCCAACAGACACGCCCTTTCTGAACTGCCAGTTTCTCACCATAAAATGTAGCTAGTAGGAAGCACAGTGATCACAGAGTTGGTGTCACAGGTCAAAGGACAGTATTTTCCTAATGTGCAGAGTAAGTTCTGGCTTTACAGGGCTTGTCTGGGTCCTGCTTTTTCAGTCCCGACCAGCCTGCGACACCTTGCCATGAGAAGAATAGAAGCAGGCTTTCCATGAGACAGAAACCCTTTCCCCCTCAGCCCCATACTTCGTCTCCAGTTAGTGCACATGGGTCAGTGGAGGGCAGATTTGACCTTTCCCACTTGACTGTGAATTTCTTAAGGGCACGGATTTTGTCCTGCTCATCTCTGCATGGCCACCATCTTAGAGTTTACGCTTTTTTTGTGGGTGTGTGTTAACATGACATGAAATAAAATGGGTATAGAAGTCACCAGAAAGTTGTTCCTTTTTCAGATGTGAGTATCGATGAATTTGCACATTTATGCACGCATCAAATTATATTGAATATTTTTTATGTGAAAGATTCCCTCGCCCCTTTCATGAATTGCAACATACTTCAAATACATAGAAAACTCCTACTGAGTCCACAAGGAAAAAGAAACAGCATTTTTTAAAAAGGGATTTTATTTATTTATTTGAGACAGTGAGAGAGAGATCACGAGCAAGGGGGAGGGGTAGAGGGAGAAGCAGCCTCCCTGCTGAGCAGGGACCCCCCCCCCATTCGGGACTCGATCCCAGGACCCCTGGGTCATGACTCGAGCCAAAGGCAGATGCTTAACCAACTGAGTCACCTGGGTGCCCAAGAAACAGCATTTTAAATGACTTACCTAAGGTAATTTAGAGATTTAAATGCCTTCCTGCTGTAATGCAGTACTATTTATTTATATATATGTATCTTTTCTTACCAGGACCTTCTCTTCTTCTTAGTGAATGGGGAAGAGCTCCAGTCAGCTTCAGCCACAATTTTCATCATTTGAAAGAACTCATTTCCAATTTTCATTGTCTTGAGGCGCTCAGAAAACTTCTGTTATTTTTGTCACTGTGTTTGCCATGTACCTTCACGGTCCTCTCCACAGTCTTTCCTAGTATCTCTCGACAGACTGTTTACCCCACAGGGTCTTTGCACTAGGTCCTCCGAGCTAGGACCCCATTCGCTAGTGAAGCCCCCCTTGGTCTCAAACAACAACTTGTGATCATCACATTCACAATAACATTGCTAACACGTAGCACTTACTAGGTCCTCGTAGTGACGCTAAGCACTTTCTACTTCATAACCCACATTCACCCTCTGAAGTAGGTATTAGTATCCACATTTTGCAAAGAAAATGAAGGTTAAGGAAGTTGCTCAAAGCCCTGTAGCTGCTGAGCAGCGGACCTGGAATCAGAACCTGGATCTTCTAGCAGAATCAGTAACTGTGGCCGCCTTGCTCTCCGGCCACACAGGAGAATGAACACAGGGCATCAGCTGCCTTTAGAGCTTCATGTATAGGCAGACAGGGGAAAGTTCTTTGACCACCACTGGGACTCTGTGAGTGCCTTCTGGTTAATCGGGAAACCTAGAGGGAGCCCACATCCCTGCCGTACGCCATCGTGCCTGCATTGGTACTGTACGCAAGTATGAAGTTTTATTTGCAACCACGTGGATGGAACTAGAGGGTATTATGCTAAGCAAAATAAGTCTGCCAGAGAAAGACAAAATGCCATATGATCTCACTCACATGTGGAATTTAGGAAACAAAACAGATAAACAGAGGGGAAGGGAAGGAAAAACAAAATAAGATGAAATCAGAGAGGGAGGCAAACCGTAAGGACTCTTAACTCTAGGGAACAAAGCGAGGGTTGCTGGAGGGGAGGAGGGTGGGTGGGTGGGAGGATGAGGCGATGGGCATTCAGGAGGTCACGTGATGGAATGAGCACTGGGTATTGTATGCAACCGAAGAATCACTAAATTCTACCCCTGAAACTCATAATACACTATATGTTAACTAAATTGAATTTAAGCAAAAAATTAAAAAGAGAAAGAGTAACATCTTCTTGGTTGTAACCCCTTATGAGATAAGGAATTCCTTTATAATGTCAGTGTTGAATGTCATATTCAACATAATACAGTGATATTCCCAAATTGAGTACACATGGTTGCTGCACAAAGCATGTTACTCATGGCCCCTTTATTTACACTGGATTATTATCATTTAAGTTGGCTGCTGTTTGTGGCTTGATGTTCAGCCGCTTGCAATCTTAGTAAGCCAATATAAACTAGGAAGTTTGGAGACAAAACAGAAATCCTTGTTTTCCATATATATGTGATACAGTGATTTGGTGTGGGGGTGTCAATTTGATAACTTCAATATTTGTTACCTAAATATCTCAAGAAGAAATAGAATCTGTTTCGGTCTTCTCTTGTAGACTGTTACAAAACCAAATGAGCTCATGTCTGTAAACTACTTTGAGTTCTTTGGTGGAAGCTACATTAGAAACAATGTATCTTCATATTACACATAATAACTCTGTGCTGTAGAGAACTCAAAAGCACCTTACATGAAATGCGATTTGGAAATTAATGTCTGTCTCCTTTGTGCTTATTTCTGGAAAAAGCAAATTTCCAAAACAAGAGATGAGAAGTTCCAAGGGCAAGTGTAGACTGTTAGAATAATCTTCCTTTATTTGAAATTCTTCCCCAAACTAAACAAATAAAACCAGTTGTGTGTGTGTGTGTGTGTGTGTGTGAGAGAGAGAGAGAGAGAGAGAGAAAATGTCAGGGAACATCCTGGATCCACTGATTTCAAGAACTATTCAATTGCTGGAAAATCAGGAAAGGGAAGGTTACTTAGGTTATCTTTGTGTGGTTGCTGTATTGATCTATATTGCATTCCTATCACACACATCGTGAGATTCATTCTACGTTTGCAAAATAAACTGATGAGTAAGCCAATAGTCAAGACAGTCTGAGCGACAGGAATGTCACAAATATGTGACAACCTTCTAACCATACCAGATCCTGGCATATTGGCCAGGCCAGTTTCAGGCCTGCTGGGTGGGTAACTGGGATCCAGTGTTGTCAGTGACCCTGGAGACAATGTGGTGACAGTCAGCCTCACTGTAATGGCTGGGCAGGCAAGGCAAGCAAGGCGGGCTCAGGGAAGCCTACCAGAGCCTTCTGAGAAGCCACAGTTCAGGCGTGAGAACCAAAAAAGTAACCAAGGACCTGGCACAGAGATGCCTGCATGGACTTAGCAGAACATTCTGTCGCCATTTCAAATGGCTTCTTTGCCTACCTGCTTGGGCAGAGGCCTTCACTGCCAGGCAGGTACCAAATTTGGCCAGATATTTTTTGGGCAAACAGGAGCAATTGTACAGATCAACATGGAAACTAGTCATTTTATAGGGCTGAATGAAGCCTGGGGCCAGTACTTTCTTCCACAGTAGTAAGTTATTCCTTCTAGGACCTTCTAAGGGTGTGTCTCAGAAGATTTCATTAAAAAGAGCAAAGTCACTCAACAGCGTAGATGCAGGGAGCTGGTGGATATGAACAGAAAACCACCCGCAGGGCTGTCTGGCAGATGTTGATAATGCCAACAAAGGCAATCCAAGATAGGCCAAAGGTCTGTGCGTGTAGGGGAACAGAGGGAGGTGCTCAACAGAGGTCAGCAGGGAAGATCGCTCTTGTCCATTTCACAATTTGACCTTGGGCCCAACGAGTCTGCATTGGGATTGACCCAAAGAACCTTGCATTTCCTCTGCTTTCAGGCATAAGTGGACTCTCTCATTTAAATTCTGAGGCTGAAAACAGATCTTAACCATACCATTCAAAATAGTTCACCTTGTAGAATAAATGTGTTTGATTGAGCCAGGTGAAATTGTCATTCTTTAACTCTTTATAACCTTAAAAAATTTACATTGCTCAAACTAATGTCCCTGTGGACTGTTGTCAAATCATGTTAGGATTGTTGATTTCTTTATGTATCAGTGGAAGAAACTAGTAAATGCAAACACATCTGTTAGATGGTGTTTCTGACTCAAGGGACTTATCTGTACTATGACCCCAGATGTGGTTACCCAAGTCAAACAAAGCCATGTAAAGAATCCAAAATTCAATTGAATATAATTTTAATATATTTAAGTGTTGGATGGTCTTAAGAATTAGAAAGAATGCAAGAACTATCAAGTTCCAAGATCTTTAAAATGACATTTGGAGGGCTCTTGCTGTCATCATCGATGATCACATCTATTCCAAGTCCTTTCTGTGCACAAGTGTGAGCTGCCAGTCCAGCATCAGCTGGACTCTCCCCAACATAGCCATTCTGCCAGGAAACTGGCTACGGAGATTCTGGAAAAAGGCCAACTTGCCAGTGGACTGTGTTGTATGAAATTCTCCTGACCATCCTTAGAGACTCATGTATCTCATTGTGAATCAACTCTCCACTATGCCCAAAGACTCTGGGACACCAAGCCACAGCTAAATCCAAATTGCCATCAAAACAAGAAGAGGCTAGTATTCCAAAATATTCCAAAAAAAAAAAAAGAAAGAAAGAAAGAAAGAAAGAAAGAAAGAAAGAAAAGAAAAACCAAACAATCTATAAATAGACTTATTTATTATTCTCCAGTTGGGGAGATAAACTCACACACATGCCACCATTAAGGGGTTGACAAATGCAATATGGACTTAGAACAACTTTTAGTAACCTGTGAGGTCAATATCAATTGATTGATAATGTCCTGCACTTCAAATATGGACATTGAAATAGATGTAATATAATTTCAAGAAAGTCTTTTCTCATTGTTCCTTTAGAAAGTACAAGTTGAAGCTGACTTGTGCAAATCCGGGGTACCATTTAAGAACTCAGAAAGCCTAACAGATGCCCCACAGGCTTGGGGCAGCTTTGGACAGAGAGCAGCCAGCACATGACTGGACCAAGAGCACAAGCAATTGTTGAGGAACTGTGTGGGGAGGCAGGATGCACAACCTCAGGGCTATCTCCATGAGCTGGGAAACCACCAGGCTAAGACCCATTGCATGGTGTGTAAGCTTTGCTTACAGCTCTAATTTGCTGTTCCCTTAGTGGAAGGTCCTCCTTCCTTTTTCTCACCTTGATCACTTTCCTCAAGTGTCCCTTGCACTTGATGGTGAAGAATTACAATCCTGGAAAGCTGGGATCAGAGCTTCATGACTCTACAGATATCAGTATATACATTTGCGCACCCAGAAACAGGGTGATGAGGGAAATCAGCCCTTCCACGATCAAAATAACTTGATCACACCTATCACATATTCTGAATGTTTAAAACATAATTGCCAGAAATGTTCCTGATATTTTACTTTCTGAAGATCATAGCCTTTTAGTTCTTCAATAAATACCATGTCTCCCTTCCTTTTAAAATGCATACCTGAGTCTTTTTTCAGATACAGACCTCACTTGGTTTATTGCCCTTGATTTCAAAATGTATGCTCGAATCTGGTTTCAAAATGTGTGCTAGAGTTTGTATTATATGTTTGTTAATTTGTGAGTACAAAGACCTAACAGTTTCCAGAAAGGTGGTGAGGAAGGGGTCTTGGGTTGTATTCAAAACAGGACACTTGTAAAAACAAAGTATTAGGAATTGAGTTGAAACTGACCTGGCTCCAAGCTGGTGGAAGACCCCTCATTTATTCTGACCTGCGAATATCTTTTAGAGGAAGGCAAAAGCCATATATATATTTTTAAAATTCACTAGTAGCAGGAGTGTTTGCTAGCATAGATCTTTAACAGACCTTAGACACTTACTTAATGTGTTCATAAATCCAAAGCATGAAGGCATAAAACTGGGGTGGAGAGCCAGTTTAGCTACCATTCCTTTTCTCACTTCTTATGTTAACAATACCCATCTGTGTCATTGCATTCAGTTTACAAATTGGAAGAAAGTTGATGTCAGACAGGCTGGAATGGTTTTTCAATAGTAAAGGTGAGGGCAAAGGGCAAAATCACTTAATGAGTCAAGCTATTTATTACATCAGTCACTCATTCATCCATTCATTCAACCAACACTAACAGACTGCCTTCTGTGGGCCAGACCCCGTGCCCAGCGTCAGAATTACAAGGCTTGATAAGGTGAGATGGAGAATAACTTTTGAAAGTATTAAACGACAAGTGAAATAATGGAAAGACATATGAAATATAAGAGTACCACAGAGAAAAGATTGCTTAACTAAACTCAAGAGAAATTACTCAGAAAAGATCTTTGGTTACTTCCACTGATTTTAAAAGAACGAAAAATGTTTGTCATTTGGTTTTTTTATTATTATTTTTAAAGATTTTATTTATTTATTTGACACAGAGAGAGAGATTACAAGTAGGCAGAGAGGCAGGGAGAGGAGGAAGCAGGCTCCCTGCTGAGCAGAGAGCCCGATGTGGGCCTCGATCCCAGGACGCTGAGATCATGACCTGAGCCGAAAGCAGAGGCTTTAACCCACTGAGCCACCCAGGCGCCCTCCATTTGGTTTATGAAAAATGTTTTCCATTGGGTTTTAGAGGGAAGGGAGGAAGAGTTTCCAGACAGCGACAAGACCATGTCCAAGTGCACAAACACATGATTCAACAAGGTGCATTTATTTATGAAATTTCCGCTATCATTGGATCAAAGTTTGCAAAGGAGAGAGCGGCAATAAATAAGGCCAGCGTTTTAGTTACTATCCAGTCGAAGTCAAAGGGACTTCTGAAACGATGGAAGCTATGGAAAGTTTTCAAGTAGGGCATGCTCTGGTCGTATTTTCGTTTGGAAACTTCGGTCTGATGACAGGCTGGGGCTCTGGATTACAAGGAGAAGAAACAGTGAGGCAATCACCAATGGTCCACATCAAAGAGGTTGAGGCCTGAGTTAAGGCTGGGGGAGGGGGATATATATTCAGTAAATATTTGGGTGAGAGGATTGGCAGGCTTTCCGACAATTGATGGCTAATGCAATCAGCAATGCAGAAAGTCAGGGTTGCCTGCCAGAGTTTCAGGGGGTGGCCTGTGCTCCCTGGGGTAGGGTAGCCTGGTGCTTCTCACACAGCCGGAGGGAAGAACACGCTTTTCCTTTTTTATTTCCAATATGTGAAACACGATGTGTGATCCCACTCACTGCACGCGACTAGTATGTTGCTTGTACCATACGCAACTCAACCGTGCGATTTCTTGTAAGTACGCAAATTGCTTATACTCTGTTCGATTCAACGAATCCACTCATCGGGCACTTAGATGCAATGGTGTCAAATTGTTCTAAAAGCTTATTAATGTTTACTCACACATTTCTATACTTCTCTTCTTGTTCACTAATCATAAATTGTTCATCGATCAGCACCAAATTGTGGACTACACTTGCAGTAGCTACATTATGATCAAAATAGATTTTAAATGGTCCCCAAATGTCAGTGGCTTATCACGGTGGAAGTGTGTCCTCCACCCACCGTCCACTTCACTGTCTGCGCAGGGTGCTCCTGGTTGGTGCGTGGTTCTCCTCTACCTGGTGACTTGGAAACCCAGGCTCCTTCCATACTTTGGCCCACCATCTTCCAGGGCATCCCCTTGGACTAGATCCATCTGGCAAAAAGGAAAGACATGGGAAGGAAGCATACATTTCTTAAAAATTGTGGGTTGGCATGGCACAAATCACTCCCCCCCACACACAGCGGATAGGCTAGAACTCAGTCACATGCCCCCCCTTCACTGCAAGGGAGGCTGGGAAATGTAGTCCAGCAGTATATCCAGGAAGAGGAGGAAGTAGTTTTGGGAGGGAACAGCCCCATGACTGCCACTTGACGACTCCCGATGATACTCAGATGAATGCAAACAAACCACTTAATTCCTTCCACAGAATGTGTTCAGCAAGGGAATATGATGAGACCAAAGATGTATAACTCAGAGTAGCTCAAGGTTTCCCTACAGTTCTGAGCTTCAGCGTGTCTTACAGCTTTGTTTGGATTATGGACACTTTCAATACAAGTGAAGGCTCATCTGCGACCTGTGCACAAGGCGTCAGTGCATGCTTAATTAAATATGCAGGAGGTAACACATGCATATGCATGAAAACTCAGAGGTAAAATCTACTGGCTTTCACTGTGAAAGGGCTAGATGCTTTTTATATAAGCCCATGGATGTACTATCTTTGTATTTATACATACGATTTTTACTTCATGGCTTTATGTGGTCATTCTACGAGTCAAAAGCAAACCTTTAACGTGGGTCAAGTCGATTTCTCCTTCAGGATAGACCAGGGGCTTCCTGAGAGGAACAAGACCATTTCACTACAGCAAAACAGAGCCTCCCAAACTGTTCAAGGTGGTTTTAGACTTATTTGTCCTACACGCAGTCACTGGCAAGATCACCTCCAGGCTCATTAGTTTTATTAGTTTTAGTTTTTACTGAAGCTAAATCATTCATGCTTCACAGAAAATTTAATGTGTCATTTAAAATGTCACCAAAATAAAGAAATGTAAAAATGTCACCACCGCTCTCCGTCTTCTCCTTACTCCCTTTTCTAAAGTAACAACTAGTTTTCTTTATTACCTTTCCATTTTCTCTGTAATTCCTTAAAAAATGGAGTTAAGGCCAATGTTTTTAAGAGTCACTGGGTTAAATTCCAGACGTGGCAGGAAACCATCACCACCTGCTACCCTCAGAAGCCACCCCCTTGTGCCTCTTGGTGACAAGCCTTCAAATATTCCAGTAGGATTGCCCAAAAGGGGGTAGGGTTCTCTGGAGATGCTGAGCCAGAGACCTTCTCCCAGCTTCCCCACGTGTGAGCTCTGTGACCTGCTCAGATCACCAAATCTGAGCCCTGGATTCCTCTTCTGTGAGACTCAGGCAGCCTCCCAGGACTGTTGATTTAAATAACACATACAGCCCTTCACACAGAGCCGAGCACGTGGCAGGCCCTGCATGAGAGGCGGCTTGCGGCTGTGGTGGTGAGTCATGCCCACACACCTGAGAGCCCAAGCCCCGCTCTGCTCCCTTGAAGCAGCGAGGAGACACGGCTCCCGCCTTCCTTCCAGCTGCTGTTCTGTGGAAGTGATGGGAGAAAGCCGAACACGGTTACTCCCTCACTGTGTGGTGGAGAGTATTCATTTCCTGTGGCACCGGTAACCGAACACCACATACTGGGTGGCTAAAAATAACACAAGTGTATACTTGTAGGGTTCTGGAAGCTAGAAGTCTGAAATGAAAGTGATTGACAGAGTTGGTTCCCACTAAAGACTCTAGAGAGAATCTGTTTCATGCTTCTGTCTTACCTTCTGGTGATTTCTGGCAATCCGTAACTTTCCTCAGTTTGTAGGCACATCACTGTGATCTCTGTCTCCATCTTCAGAAGGCATTTTCCTGTGTGTGTGTGTGTGTGTGCGCGCACGCACGCATCTGTTTTCTCTTCTTTTAAAGACACCGGTCATTGGAGCAGAGCCCTCCCAATCTAGTATGAATCCAACCCAATTCCATTTGCAAAGACCCTCTTTCCAAATAAGGTCACACTCACAGGTTCTGGGGATTAGGACTTCAGTGTATCTTTCTGGGGACAACATTCAAACCACAACATAGACTGGCGAAGAGACAGTTATTGTGTCGGATCAGTGTTTAGTATCCTTCAGTGTCCAGAAACATCCTCCACTCTTCGCCTTGGCAAAGGTATCGCAGAGAAGAGATGGCATGTCCCATAGAAAACCTGAAATCAGGGATGCCTGGGTGGCCCAGTCAGTTAAGCGTCTGACTTGATTTTGGCTCAGATCATGATCTCAGGGTCTTGAGATCAAGCCCCATGTCAGGCTCCACACCTAGCATGGAGTCTGCTTGAGATTCCATCCCTCCCCTCTGCCCCTCCCCCACTCGTGCTCTAATTAATTAATTGATTATTTTTTT